>OX578151.1:20465989-21065989 GCA_951213105.1 Amaurobius ferox
GTTTTTATATAGAGCACCCGCACCACTTTAAATATATATTTCTGAAAAACTCCATTCTTCTTGTGTTATCTATCAAATGATTATGCCATATGCTAAATATCAAGCCTCCATCACGTTTTAAAAGGGACGTTTTTCCTTTATTTCGAAAATCGAACATTTTGATGTGCGACAGCCTCTAAAGTAGAAAATATTGGAAAGCTGAAATTGTACACTTTCTTCCTTTCAAACTATCTACCCGTACACCAAATTTTAAATCTCTATGTCATCCCGAAGCATGTGTTTTCATCAATCCGCCTTTTGAACGTTTTTCTCTGGAGCACCCTCTTAAACGAATATTTTGGAAAAAACTGTATTCGTCTTGGGTGTTTTCATCAAATGATTAGCCCATATACCAAATTTGAAGCCTCTATCAAGATTTAAAGGAAGCGTTTCTCATTTATTCAACAAATCGAACATTTCGTGTGCTGCACCCTCTAGAATAGCAATTATTGGAAATGTGAAATTGTAGATTTTCTTCATTTCGAACGATTTATCCGTACACCAAATTTAAAGTCTATCTCATGTCAAAGCATGCTTTTCTATCATTTCACTTTTTGAACGTTTTGGTGGGAATCGAACGGAACAATCTCTCTATAGAACGTTTTCGAAAAATTCGATTTTTCCAGGGGTTTTTATCGAACGATCGACCCGTGTATAAAATTGTAAGTCTCTATCTACTTGGAAAGTGCCTAAAAAAAGCGTGACAGACAGACGGACGCTTGGCAATTAGTATATACTAACCGAATACCTGTTGAAAGTCAACGATCTCGCAATAAGCAACCTCTGAATATTGTCATTTTTTTTTTAATAATTCGCGTTTCATATTTATTCAGCAAATCGAATATTTTAGTGTGCAGAACCCCCAAAGAAGAAAATATTGGAAAACTTAAATTGCGCATGTCTTCCTTTCGAACTATCTACCAGTACACCAAATTAAAGTATCTATCTTATCCCGAAGCATACTATTTTATCATCTCCCTTTCGAACGTTTTTCTGTGGAGTACACCCATAAATGAACAATTTTGAAAAACTCTGTTCGTCTTGAGTTTTTTTATCAGATGATTGCCCCATATACCAAATATCAAGCGTCTATCACATTTAAAAGGAAGCGTGTCTCATTTATTTGGGAAATCGAAAATATTGGTGTGCGGCATCCCGTAAAGTAACATATATGGAAATCTGAAATAGCACAATTTCTTCCTTTCAAACTATCTACCCGTACACTAAATGTGAAGTCTCTATACTATCGTGAAGCATGTTTTTCTATCATTTCACCTTTTGGCCGTTTTTCTGTGTAGCACCTCCTTAAATGAACATTTTGGAAAAACTATATTCGTCTTGGGTGTTTTCATCAAATGATTAGCCCATATACCAAATTTGAAGCCTCTATCAAGATTTAAGAGAGGCGTTTCTCATTCATTCAACAAATCCAACATTTTGATGTGCGTCACCCTCTACAATAACAAATGTTGGAAAACTGAAATTGCACACTTTCGTCCTTTCCAACTATCTATCCGTATACCAAATTTGAAGTCTCTAACTCATCGCGAAGCATGCTTTTTCTATCATTTCACCTTTCGAATGTTTTTGCTGTGGAGTACCCATCCCCCTTAAATATATATTTTTGAAAAACTCCATTCTTCTTGGGTGTTCTATCAAACGATTATCCCATATACCAAATATCAAGTCTCTATCACGTTCTGAAAGGGATATTTCTACTTCATTCCGAAAATCGAACATTTTTGTGTGGAACGCCCCCTAAAGTAGAAAATATAGGAAAACTGAAATTGTACACTTTCTTCCTTCCAAACTATCTACCCGTACACCAAATTTCAAATCTCTATCTCATCCCGAAGTATATTCTCTTATCAATTCACCTTTCAAACGTTTTTCCCTGGAGCACCCCCTTAAACTAACGTTTATGAAAAACTATATTCGTCTTTGGTGTTTTCATCAAATTATTAGTCCATATATCTAATCAACGTCATTCTAACGTCTATCTAACGTCAAGTCTCCATCACGTTCTGAAAGGGATATTTCTACTTCATTCCGAAAATCGAACATTTTTGTGTGGAACGCCCCCTAAAGTAGAAAATATAGGAAAACTGAAATTGTACACTTTCTTCCTTCCAAACTATCTACCCGTACACCAAATTTCAAATCTCTATCTCATCCCGAAGTATATTCTCTTATCAATTCACCTTTCAAACGTTTTTCCCTGGAGCACCCCCCTTAAACTAACGTTTATGAAAAACTATATTCGTCTTTGGTGTTTTCATCAAATTATTAGTCCATATATCTAATTTCAAGCCTCTATCAAATTTTAAAGGAGACGTTTCTCATTTATTAAGTACATCGAACATTTTGGTGTGCGGAACCCCTTAAGTAAAGAAAATATTGGTTATCTGAAATTGCACACTTTCTTCCTTTCAAACGATTTACCCATACACTAAATTTGAAGTCTCTATCTCATCGCAAAGCATGCTTTCCCATCATTTCACTTTTCGAATGTTTTGGTGTGCGGCACCCCCTAAGGGAGAAAATATTGGAAATCTGAAATTGCACACTTTCTTCCTTTCGAATGATTTACCCATACACCAAATTTGAAGTCTCTATCTCATTGCAAAGTATGCTTTCCCATCATTACACTTTTCGAACGTTTTGGTGTGGGGCACCCCCTCTACAGAACGTTTTCGGAAAATTCGATTTTTCGAGGGGTTTTTATCGAACGACCGAGCTGTGTACCAAATTGCAAGTTTTTATCTATTCGGGAAGTGCCTGAAAAAAGCGTGACAGGCAGACAGACGGACACTTGGCAATTAGTATATACTAACCGAATACCCGCTAAAAATCAACGGTCTCGCAATAAGCAACCCCTGAATAATGTAAATTTTTTAATAATTCGCGTTTCACATTTATTCGACAAATCGAATATTTTGGTGTGCAGAACCCCCTAAAGAAGAAAATATTGGGAAACTAAATTTCCGCATTTTTTCCTTTCGAATTATTTACCCGTACACCACATTAAAGTCTATCTCATCCCGAGGCACCCCTATATTAGTATTTCTCCTTTGGAACTTTTTTTTGTGAAGCACACCCGTAAATGAACATTTTTGAAAAACTCTCTTTGTGTTGGGTTTTTTATCAGATGATTGGCCCATATACCGAATATCAAGTCTCTGTCAAATTTAAAAAGAAGCTTGCCTCATTTATTCGAATATTAGTGTGCGGCACCCCTTAATGTAGCAAATATTGGAAATCTGAAATTTCACGCTGTCTTCCTTTCAAACTATCTACCCGTACACCAAATTTGAAGTCTATATCTTATCGAGAAGCATGTTTTTTCTATCACTTCATCTTTCGAACGTTTTTCTGCGTAGCACCCCGTTAATGAACATTTTTGTTCAACTGTATTCATGTTTGGTTTTTTTGTCAAATGGTTAGCCCATATACTAAATTTCAAGCTTCTATCACATTGTAAAGGAGGCGTTTTTCATTTGTTCGGCAAATCGAACATTTTAGTGATCGGCACCCCCTACAATAGCAAATGTTGGAAGACCGAAATTGCACACTTTCTTCCTTTCCAACTTTTTACCCGTACACCAAATTTGAAGTCTCTATCTCATCGTGAAGCATGCTTTTCTAGCATTTCATCTTTCGAATGCTTTTGTGTGGAGTACCCACCCTCTTAACTATACATTTTAAAAAACTCTATTCTTTTTGTGATTTCTATGAGATGATTCACCCATATACCAAATATAAAGCTTCTATCACGTTTTTAAAGGAGCGTTTCTCCTTTATTCCGAAAATCGAACATTTTGGTGTGCGGCACCCCCCTAAAGTAGAAAATATTGGTAAACTGAAACTGTACACTTTCTTCCTTTCAAACTATCTACCCTCATACCAAATTTGATATCTCTATCTCATTCCAAAGCATGGTTTTTTTATCAATTGACTTTTCGAACGTTTTACTCTGGAGCACCCCCTTAAACGAACATTTTTGAAAAACTGTATTCGTCTGGGGTGTTTTCGTCAAATTATTAGCCCATATACCAAATTTTAAGCCTCTATCAAATTTTAAAGGCGCCTTTTCTCATTTATTCGGTAAATCGAACGTTTTGGTGTGCGACACCCCCTTAAATAGAAAATATTGGAAATCTGAAATTGCACATTTTCTTCCTTTCGAACGGTTTACCCATACACCGAATTTGAAGTCTCTATCTCATCGCAAATCATGCTTTCCTATCATTTCACTTTTCGAACGTTGTGGTGTGCGGCACCCCCTTAAGTAGAAAATATTGGAAATCTGAAATTGCACACTTTCTTTGTTTTGAATTATTTACCTATACACCAAATTTGAAATCTACCTCATCGCAAAGTATGCTTTCCCATCTTTTCACTTTTCGAACGTTTTGGTGTGGGACACCTCCTCTATAGAACGTTTTCGGAAAATTCGATTTTTCCAGGGGGTTTTATCGAACGACCGAGCTGTGTACCAAATTGCAAGTCTCTATCTATTCGGGAAGTGCCTGAAAAAAGCGTGACAGGCAGACAGACACTTGTCAATTAGTATATACTAGCCGCATACCCGTTGAAAATCAACGGCCCCACATTAAGCAACCCCTGAATAATGTAAATTTTTCAATAATTCGCGTTTCTTATTTATTCGACAAATCGAACATTTAGTTTTGAGGCACCCCCAAAAGTTCAAAATATCGGAAAACTGAAATTGCACATGTTCTTCCTTTCGAACTATCTACCTGTACACCAAATTTGAAGTCTGTATCTTATTTCGAAGCATGTTTTTTTTTATCAATTCACATTTCGAACGTTTTCCTCTGGAAAACCCCCTTAAACGAACATTTTTGAAAAATTATATTCGTTTTGTGTGTTTTTGTCAAATGATTAGTCTATATTTAAAATTTTGAGCCTCTATCAAATTTTAAAGGGGCCGTTTCTCATTTATTCGGAAATCGAACATTTTTGTGTGCGACACCCCCTTAAGTAGGAAATATTGGAAATCTGAAATTACACACTTTCTTCCTTTCTAACGGTTTACCTATATACCAAATTTGAAGACCCTATCTTATCGCAAAGCAGGCTTTCCTATCATTTCACTTTTCGAACGTTTTGGTGTGCGGCACCCCCTTGAGTAGAAAATATTGGAAATCTGAAAATGCACACTTTCTGCCTTTCGAACGATTTACCCATACACCAAATTTGAAGTCTCTACCTCATCGCAAAGCATGCTCTCCTATCATTTCACTTTTCGAACGTTTTGGTGTGCTGCACCCCCCCCCTTAAGTAGAAAATATTGGAAATCTGAAATTGCACACTTTCTTCCTTTCGAACGATTTACCCATACACCAAATTTGAAGTCTCTATCTCATCGCAAAGCATGCTTTCCTGTCATTTCACTTTTCGAACGTTTTGGTGTGGGGCACCCCCTCTATAGAACGTTTTCGAAAAATTCGATTTTTCCAGGGGGTTTTATCGAACGACCGAGTCGTGTACTAAATTGCAAGTCTCTATCTATTCGGGAAGTGCCTAAAAAAAGCGTGACAGACAGACGGACAGACAGACGGACACTTGGCAATTAGTATATACTAGCCGCATACCCGTTGAAAATCAACGGCCCCACATTAAGCAACCCCTGAATAATGTAAATTTTTTAATAATTCGCGTTTCTTATTTATTCGACAAATCGAACATTTAGTTTTGAGGCACCCCCAAAAGTTCAAAATATCGGAAAACTGAAATTGCACATGTTCTTCCTTTCGAACTATCTACCTGTACACCAAATTTGAAGTCTGTATCTTATTTCGAAGCATGTTTTTTTTTTATCAATTCACATTTCGAACGTTTTCCTCTGGAAAACCGCCTTAAACGAACATTTTTGAAAAATTATATTCGTTTTGGGTGTTTTCATCAAATGATTAGTCTATATTTAAAATTTTGAGCCTCTATCAAATTTTAAAGGGGCCGTTTCTCATTTATTCGGAAAATCGAACATTTTGACACCCCCTTAAGTAGGAAATATTGGAAATCTGAAATTACACACTTTCTTCCTTTCGAACGATTTACCTATATACCAAATTTGAAGTCCCTATCTTATCGCAAAGCAGGCTTTCCTATCATTTCACTTTTCGAACGTTTTGGTGTGCGGCACCCCCTTGAGTAGAAAATATTGGAAATCTGAAAATGCACACTTTCTGCCTTTCGAACGATTTATCCATACACCAAATCTCAAGTCACTATCTCATCGCAAAGCATGCTTTCCTATCATTTCACTTTTCGAACGTTTTGGTGTGGAGCACCCCCTGTAGACGGAAAATCGAACATTTTTGTGTGCGGCACCCCCTTAAGTAGAAAATATCGGAAATCTGAAATTCCGCACTTGAAGTCTCTACCTCATCGCAAAGCATGCTCTCCTATCATTTCACTTTTCGAACGTTTTGGTGTGCTGCACCCCCCCCCCTTAAGTAGAAAATATTGGAAATCTGAAATTGTACACTTTCTTCCTTTCGAACGATTTACCCATACACCAAATTTGAAGTCTCAATCTCATCGCAAAGCATGCTTTCCTGTCATTTCACTTTTCGAACGTTTTGGTGTGGGGCACCCACTCTATAGAACGTTTTCGAAAAATTCGATTTTTCCAGGGGGTTTTATCGAACGACCGAGCCGTGTACCAAATTGCAAGTCTCTATCTATTCGGGAAGTGCCTAAAAAAAGCGTGACAGACAGACGGACAGACAGACGGACACTTGGCAATTAGTATATATAATAATAATAATTAGTATATATGAAATTGTACACTTTCGCCCTTTCAAACTATCTATCCTTACACCAAATCTGATATCTCTATCTCATTCCAAAGCATTGTTTTTTTTATCAATTGACTTTTCGAACGTTTTACTCTGGAGCACCCCCTTAAACGAACATTTTTGAAAAACTGTATTCGTCTTGGGCGTTTTCGTCAAATTATTAGCCCATATACCAAATTTTAAGCCTCTATCAAATTTTAAAGGCGTATTTTCTCATTTATTCGGTAAATCGAACGTTTTGGTGTGCGACACCCCCCTTAAGTAGAAAATATTGGAAATCTGAAATTGCAGACTTTCTTCCTTTCGAACGATTTACCCATACACCGAATTTGAAGTCTCTATCTCATCGGAAAGTATGCTTTCCTATCATTTCACTTTTCGAACGTTTTGGTGTGCGGCACCCCCTTAAGTAGAAAATATTGGAAATCTGAAAATGCACACTTTCTGCCTTTCGAACGATTTATCCATACACCAAATCTGAAGTCACTATCTCATCGCAAAGCATGCTTTCCTATCATTTCACTTTTCGAACGTTTTGGTGTGGAGCACCCCCTGTAGACGGAAAATCGAACATTTTTGTGTGCTGCACCCCCCTAAGTAGAAAATATTGGAAATCTGAAATTCCGCACTTTCTTTGTTTCAAACGATTTACCCATACTCCAAACTTGAAGTCTCTATCTCATCGCAAAGCATGCTCTCCTATCATATCACTTTTCGAACGTTTTGGTATGCTGCACCCCCCCTTAAGTAGAAAATATTGGAAATCTGAAATTGCACACTTTCTTCCTTTCGAACGATTTACCCATACACCAAATTTGAAGTCTCTACCTCATCGCAAAGCATTCTTTCCTATCATTTCACTTTTCGAACGTTTTGGTATGCTGCACCCCCCCTTAAGCAGAAAATATTGGAAATCTGAAATTGCACACTTTCTTCCTTTCGAACGATTTACCCATATACCGAATTTGAAGTCTCTATCTCATCGCAAAGTATGCTTTCCCGTCATTTCACTTTTCGAACGTTTTGGTGTGGGGCACCCCCTCTATAGAACGTTTTCGAAAAATTCGATTTTTCCAGGGGGTTTTATCGAACGACCGAGCCGTGTACCAAATTGCATGTCTCTATCTATTCGGGAAGTGCCTAAAAAAGGCATGACAGACAGACGGACAGACAGACGGACACTTGGCAATTAGTATATACTAGCCGCATACCCGTTGAAAATCAACGGCCCCACATTAAGCAACCCCTGAATAATGTAAATTATTTTATTTTTTTATTCGACAAATCGAACATTTAGTTCTGAGGCACCCCCAAAAGTTCAAAATATCGGAAAACTGAAATTGCACATGTTCTTCCTTTCGAACTATCTACCTGTACACCAAATTTGAAGTCTGTATCTTATTTCGAAGCATGTTTTTTTTTATCAATTCACATTTCGAACGTTTTCCTCTGGAAAACCGCCTTAAACGAACATTTTAGAAAAACTATATTCGTTTTGGGTGTTTTCATCAAATGATTAGTCTATATTTAAAATTTTGAGCCTCTATCAAATTTTAAAGGGGCCGTTTCTCATTTATTCGGAAAATCGAACATTTTGACACCCCCTTAAGTAGGAAATATTGGAAATCTGAAATTACACACTTTCTTCCTTTCGAACGGTTTACCTATATACCAAATTTGAAGTCCCTATCTTATCGCAAAGCAAGCTTTCCTATCATTTCACTTTTCGAACGTTTTGGTGTGCGGCACCCCCTTGAGTAGAAAATATTGGAAATCTGAAAATGCACACTTTCTGCCTTTCGAACGATTTATCCATACACCAAATCTCAAGTCACTATCTCATCGCAAAGCATGCTTTCCTATCATTTCACTTTTCGAACGTTTTGGTGTGGAGCACCCCCTGTAGACGGAAAATCGAACATTTTTGTGTGCGGCACCCCCTTAAGTAGAAAATATTGGAAATCTGAAATTCCGCACTTGAAGTCTCTACCTCATCGCAAAGCATGCTCTCCTATCATTTCACTTTTCGAACGTTTTGGTGTGCTGCACGCCCCCCCCCCCCCTTAAGTAGAAAATATTGGAAATCTGAAATTGCACACTTTCTTCCTTTCGAACGATTTACCCATACACCAAATTTGAAGTCTCAATCTCATCGCAAAGCATGCTTTCCTGTCATTTCACTTTTCGAACGTTTTGGTGTGGGGCACCCACTCTATAGAACGTTTTCGAAAAATTCGATTTTTCCAGGGGGTTTTATCGAACGACCGAGCCGTGTACCAAATTGCAAGTCTCTATCTATTCGGGAAGTGCCTAAAAAAAGCGTGACAGACAGACGGACAGACAGACGGACACTTGGCAATTAGTATATATAATAATAATAATTAGTATATATGAAATTGTACACTTTCGCCCTTTCAAACTATCTATCCTTACACCAAATCTGATATCTCTATCTCATTCCAAAGCATTGTTTTTTTTATCAATTGACTTTTCGAACGTTTTACTCTGGAGCACCCCCTTAAACGAACATTTTTGAAAAACTGTATTCGTCTTGGGCGTTTTCGTCAAATTATTAGCCCATATACCAAATTTTAAGCCTCTATCAAATTTTAAAGGCGTATTTTCTCATTTATTCGGTAAATCGAACGTTTTGGTGTGCGACACCCCCCTTAAGTAGAAAATATTGGAAATCTGAAATTGCAGACTTTCTTCCTTTCGAACGATTTACCCATACACCGAATTTGAAGTCTCTATCTCATCGGAAAGTATGCTTTCCTATCATTTCACTTTTCGAACGTTTTGGTGTGCGGCACCCCCTTAAGTAGAAAATATTGGAAATCTGAAAATGCACACTTTCTGCCTTTCGAACGATTTATCCATACACCAAATCTGAAGTCACTATCTCATCGCAAAGCATGCTTTCCTATCATTTCACTTTTCGAACGTTTTGGTGTGGAGCACCCCCTGTAGACGGAAAATCGAACATTTTTGTGTGCTGCACCCCCCTAAGTAGAAAATATTGGAAATCTGAAATTCCGCACTTTCTTTGTTTCAAACGATTTACCCATACTCCAAACTTGAAGTCTCTATCTCATCGCAAAGCATGCTCTCCTATCATATCACTTTTCGAACGTTTTGGTATGCTGCACCCCCCCTTAAGTAGAAAATATTGGAAATCTGAAATTGCACACTTTCTTCCTTTCGAACGATTTACCCATACACCAAATTTGAAGTCTCTACCTCATCGCAAAGCATTCTTTCCTATCATTTCACTTTTCGAACGTTTTGGTATGCTGCACCCCCCCTTAAGCAGAAAATATTGGAAATCTGAAATTGCACACTTTCTTCCTTTCGAACGATTTACCCATATACCGAATTTGAAGTCTCTATCTCATCGCAAAGTATGCTTTCCCGTCATTTCACTTTTCGAACGTTTTGGTGTGGGGCACCCCCTCTATAGAACGTTTTCGAAAAATTCGATTTTTCCAGGGGGTTTTATCGAACGACCGAGCCGTGTACCAAATTGCATGTCTCTATCTATTCGGGAAGTGCCTAAAAAAGGCATGACAGACAGACGGACAGACAGACGGACACTTGGCAATTAGTATATACTAGCCGCATACCCGTTGAAAATCAACGGCCCCACATTAAGCAACCCCTGAATAATGTAAATTATTTTATTTTTTTATTCGACAAATCGAACATTTAGTTCTGAGGCACCCCCAAAAGTTCAAAATATCGGAAAACTGAAATTGCACATGTTCTTCCTTTCGAACTATCTACCTGTACACCAAATTTGAAGTCTGTATCTTATTTCGAAGCATGTTTTTTTTTATCAATTCACATTTCGAACGTTTTCCTCTGGAAAACCGCCTTAAACGAACATTTTAGAAAAACTATATTCGTTTTGGGTGTTTTCATCAAATGATTAGTCTATATTTAAAATTTTGAGCCTCTATCAAATTTTAAAGGGGCCGTTTCTCATTTATTCGGAAAATCGAACATTTTGACACCCCCTTAAGTAGGAAATATTGGAAATCTGAAATTACACACTTTCTTCCTTTCGAACGGTTTACCTATATACCAAATTTGAAGTCCCTATCTTATCGCAAAGCAAGCTTTCCTATCATTTCACTTTTCGAACGTTTTGGTGTGCGGCACCCCCTTGAGTAGAAAATATTGGAAATCTGAAAATGCACACTTTCTGCCTTTCGAACGATTTATCCATACACCAAATCTCAAGTCACTATCTCATCGCAAAGCATGCTTTCCTATCATTTCACTTTTCGAACGTTTTGGTGTGGAGCACCCCCTGTAGACGAAAAATCGAACATTTTTGTGTGCGGCACCCCCTTAAGTAGAAAATATTGGAAATCTGAAATTCCGCACTTGAAGTCTCAATCTCATCGCAAAGCATGCTCCCTATCATTTCACTTTTCGAACGTTTTGGTGTGCTGCACCCCCCCCCCCCTTAAGTAGAAAATATTGGAAATCTGAAATTGCACACTTTCTTCCTTTCGAACGATTTACCCATACACCAAATTTGAAGTCTCAATCTCATCGCAAAGCATGCTTTCCTGTCATTTCACTTTTCGAATGTTTTGGTGTGGGGCACCCACTCTATAGAACGTTTTCGAAAAATTCGATTTTTCCAGGGGGTTTTATCGAACGACCGAGCCGTGTACCAAATTGCAAGTCTCTATCTATTCGGGAAGTGCCTAAAAAAAGCGTGACAGACAGACGGACAGACAGACGGACACTTGGCAATTAGTATATATAATAATAATAATTAGTATATATGAAATTGTACACTTTCGCCCTTTCAAACTATCTATCCTTACACCAAATCTGATATCTCTATCTCATTCCAAAGCATTGTTTTTTTTATCAATTGACTTTTCGAACGTTTTACTCTGGAGCACCCCCTTAAACGAACATTTTTGAAAAACTGTATTCGTCTTGGGCGTTTTCGTCAAATTATTAGCCCATATACCAAATTTTAAGCCTCTATCAAATTTTAAAGGCGTATTTTCTCATTTATTCGGTAAATCGAACGTTTTGGTGTGCGACACCCCCCTTAAGTAGAAAATATTGGAAATCTGAAATTGCAGACTTTCTTCCTTTCGAACGATTTACCCATACACCGAATTTGAAGTCTCTATCTCATCGGAAAGCATGCTTTCCTATCATTTCACTTTTCGAACGTTTTGGTGTGCGGCACCCCCTTAAGTTGAAAATATTGGAAATCTGAAATTCCACACTTTCTTTGCTTCAAACGGTTTACCCATACTCCAAACTTGAAGTCTCTATCTCATCGCAAAGCATGCTCTCCTGTCATATCACTTTTCGAACGTTTTGGTGTGCTGCACCTCCCCTTAAGGATAAAATATTGGAAATCTGAAATTGCACACCTTTTTTCTTTCGAATGATTTACCTATACACCAAATTTGAAGTCTCTATCTCATCGCAAAGTATGCTTTCCCGTCATTTTACTTTTCGAACGTTTTGGTGTGGGGGCACCCCCTCTATAGAACGTTTTCGGAAAATTCGATTTTTCCAGGGGTTTTTATCGAACGACCGAGCCGTGTACCAAATTGCAAGTCTCTATCTATTCGGGAAGTGCCTGAAAAAAGCGTGACAGACAGACAGACAGACAGACGGACACTTGGCAATTAGTATATACTAGCCGAATACCCGTTGAAAATCAACGGTCTCGCAATAAGCAACCCCTGAATAATGTAAATTTTATAATAATTTGCGTTTCACATTTATTCGACAAACCGAATATTTTGGTGTGCAGAACCCCTTAAAAAAGAAGATATTGGGAAAATTAATTTGCGCATTTAATCCTTTCGAATTATCTACTCGTACACGACATTAAAGTCTATCTCATCCAGAGGCACCCCTATTTTATTATTTCTCCTTTGGAACATTTTTCTGTGAAGCACACCCATAAATGAACATTTTTGAAAAACTCTATCTTGGGTTTTTTATCAGATGATTGGCTCATATACCAAATATCAAGCCTCTATCACATTTAAAAGGAAACGTGCCTCATTTATACTGAAAATCGAACATATTAGTTTGCGCATCCCTTAAAGTAGCAAATATTGGAAATCTGAAATTTCACACTTTCTTCTTTCCAAACTAAAATACCAAAACCTTAACAACACCAAATTTAATATCTCTATCTTATTCCGAAGCATGGTTTTTATCAATTCACTTTTCGAACGTTTTACTCTGGAACACCCCCTTAAACGAACATTTTTGAAAAACTATATTCGTCTAGGGTGTTTTCGTCAAATGATCAGCCCATACATCAAATTTCAAGCCTCTATCACTTCACCTTTCGAACGTTTTTCTGTGTAGCACCCCCTTTAAATGAACATTTTTGAGAAACCGTAATAATCTTAGGTTTTTTATCAAATAATTACCCCATACACTAAATTTCAGCCGCATCACATTGTAAAGCAGGCGTTTTTCATTTGTTCGTCAAATCGAATATTTTGGTGTGCGACACCCCCTATAATAACAAATCTTGGAAAACTGAAATTGCATACTTTCTTCCTTTCCAACCATTTACCCATATACCAAATTTGAAATCGCCATCTCATCGCGAAACATGCTTTTTTACTATTTCACCTTTTGAATGTTTTTATGTGGAGTACCCACCCCTTTAAGTGTACATTTTGGAAAAACTCCATCCTTATTGTATTTTCTATCAAATGATTCACCCATATACCAAATATCAAGCCTCTATCACGTTTTAAAAAGGACGTTTCTCCTTTTTTCCGAAAATCGAACATTTTGGTGTGCGGCACCCCCTAAAGTAGAAAATATTGGTAAACTGAAATTGTACACTTTCGCCCTTTCAAACTATCTATCCTTACACCAAATCTGATATCTCTATCTCATTCCAAAGCATGGTTTTCTTTATCAATTGACTTTTCGAATGTTTTACTCTGGAGCACCCCCTCAAATGAACATTTTTGGAAAACTATTTTCTTCTTGGGTGTTTTCGTCAAGTGATTAACCCATATAACAAGTTTCAAGCCGCTATCAAATTTTGAAGTAGATTTTTTTAATTAATTATGTAAATCGAATATTTTGGAGTGCGGCACCCCCTTAAGTAGAAAATATTGGAAATCTGAAATTGTACACTTTCTTCTTTTCGAACGGTTTATCAATACACTAAATTTGAAGTTTCTATCTCATCGCAAAGCATGCTTTCCTATCATTTCACTTTTCGAACGTTTTGGTGTGCGGCACCCCCTTAAGTAGAAAATATTGGAAATCTGAATTGCACACTTTCTTCCTTTCAAACGGTTTACTCATGCACCAAATTTGAAGTTTCTAACTCATCGCAAAGCCTAGTTTCCTATAATTTCACTTTTCGAACGTTTTGGGTCTGCGGCACCCCCTTAATTAGACAATATTGGAAATCTGAAATTGCACATTTTCTTCCATTCGAACGGTTTACCCATACACCAAATTTGAAGTTTCTAACTCATCGCAAAGCATGCTTTCCTATGATTTCACTTTTCGAACGTTTTGGTGTGCAGCACCCCCCCTAGAGAACATTTTCGAAACATTCGATTTTTCCAGGGTTTTTTATCGAACGTCCGAGCCGTGTACCAAATTGCAAGTCTCTATCTATACGGGAAGTGCCTAAAAAAAAGCGTGACAGACAGACAGACAGACAGACAGAGAGACGGACACTTGGCAATTAGTATATACTAGCCGTATACCCGTTGAAAATCAACGATCTCGCAATAAGGAGAAAATATTGGAAAAATAAATTTTCGCACTTCTTCCTCTGTTTGTATTGTGTTTTTTATCAGATGATTGGCCCATATACCAAATATCAAGCCTCTATCACATTTAAAAGGAAGCGTGCCTCATTTATTCAGAAAATCGAACATATTAGTGTGCGCACCCCTTAAAGTAGCAAATATTGGAAATCTGAAATTTCACCCTTTCTTCCTTTCAAACTATCTACCCTTACACCAAATTTGATATCTCTATCTCATTTCGAAGCATGGTTTTTTATCAATTCTCTTTTTGAACGCTTCGAACGAATAGATAGAGAGACATCGGCACCCCCTACAATAGCAAATGTTGGAAGACTAAAATTGCACACTTTCTTCCTTTCCAACTTTTTACCCGTACACCAAATTTGAAGTCTCTATCTCATCGTGAAGCATGCTTTTCTAGCATTTCATCTTTCGAATGCTTTTGTGTGGAGTACCCACCCCTTTAATTATACATTTTTTAAAAACTCTATTCTTTTTGTGATTTCTATGAGATGTTTCGCCCATATACCAAATATAAAGCCTCTATCACGTTTTTAAAGGAGCGTTTCTCCTTTATTCCGAAAATCGAACATTTTGGTGTGCGGCACCCCCTAAAGTAGAAAATATTGGTAAACTGAAATTGTACACTTTCGCCCTTTCAAACTATCTATCCTTACACCAAATCTGATATCTCTATCTCATTCCAAAGCATGGTTTTCTTTATCAATTGACTTTTCGAACGTTTTACTCTGGAGCACCCCCTTAAACGAACATTTTTGAAAAACTGTATTCGTCTTGGGCGTTTTCGTCAAATTATTAGCCCATATACCAAATTTTAAGCCTCTATCAAATTTTAAAGGCGTATTTTCTCATTTATTCGGTAAATTGAACGTTTTGGTGTGCGACAACCCCTTAAGTAGAAAATATTGGAAATCTGAAATTGCACACTTTCTTCCTTTCGAACGATTTACCCATACACCGAATTTGAAGTCTCTATCTCATCGCAAAGCATGCTTTCCTATCATTTCACTTTTCGAACGTTTTGGTGTGCGGCACCCCCTTAAGTAGAAAATATTGGAAATCTGAAATTCCACACTTTATTTGTTTCAAACGGTTTACCCATACTCCAAACTTGAAGTCTCAATCTCATCGCAAAGCATGCTTTCCTATCATATCACTTTTCGAACGTTTTGGTGTGCTGCACCCCCCCTTAAGGATAAAATATTGGAAATCTGAAATTGCACACTTTTTTCCTTTCAAGTGATTTACCCATATACCAAATTTGAAGTCTCTATCTCATCGCAAAGCATGCTTTCCCGTCATTTCACTTTTCGAACGTTTTGGTGTGGGGCACCCCCTCTATAGAACGTTTTCGAAAAATTCGATTTTTCCAGGGGGTTTTATCGAACGACCGAGCCGTGTACCAAATTGCAAGTCTCTATCTATTCGGGAAGTGCCTAAAAAAAGCGTGACAGACAGACAGACACTTGGCAATTAGTATATATAGATAGATTGGTGTGGGGCACCCCCTCTATAGAACGTTTTCGGAAAATTCGATTTTTCCAGGGGGGTTTATCGAACGACCGAGCCGTGTACCAAATTGCAAGTCTCTATCTATTCGGGAAGTGCCTGAAAAAAGCGTGACAGACAGACAGACAGACGGACACTTGGCAATTAGTATATATAGATAGATAGATTGGTGTGGGGCACCCCCTCTATAGAACGTTTTCGGAAAATTCGATTTTTCCAGGGGGTTTTATCGAACGACCGAGCCGTGTACCAAATTGCAAGTCTCTATCTATTCGGGAAGTGCCTGAAAAAAGCGTGACAGACAGACAGACAGACGGACACTTGGCAATTAGTATATATAGATAATAGATAATAATAGATACATAGATAGATAGATAGATATTTCAAGGTAATAAATTATACTTACGAGTGTCAGGGGTTCCACACGGTGGCTGTAGTAGCAGTATATTAGCTAATTTATACCTCTATCATTATGAAAAATCTTTTACTTTTATTATAAACTTTCCAGATATGTTGATGTTCTGATTTGTTTGGTTTTTACAGACAACTGTGTCATAGATATAGATTTCTATGAGGATAATTTGGAACTAATTCCTAACGAAGCCACTATTAGTAATAACATTAATTTTTTGGATTTAATCTAATTATTGAACCTACTAATAGGATAGTTACTAATTTATATGATAAAAAAGACCTTTTTAACTTTAACATAAATAAAATATTACCATTTAATTCCTGTAACTCGATTCAATTGTTTAGAAATATTATACTTAATCAACTTTTTAGAATTTATAGATTATCAAATAAAAAATTTCATGCTATGCATATTAATAAGCTAAAAATTACCAGCAAATTATATAAGTATCCAGCATACTTAGTAAATGGTATAGTTAAAAAGTTTGGAATGGTTGAATATACTTAAATTCTCTCCTTAGTATCTTATATTAGCCAGACATCCAATTTCTCTTGAATAAACATTACCTTGTATTTACATCCCCTTATAATTTAGCCTGTACGTTTTCATTTATCATCTGCCCCCTTATTTTGTAGCTCTTACTGTTAAATATCACCTTTTGTAGCGTTTTCGCATTACTGTTATTTCTCACGTTTGGCAACAGCAGTTCTCAACATTTTATTTTTTGTGATTGGCAACATTGGTCTCTTTATTCAAGGCTCCAATGGATCAAACATCGGCAGTGTTTTTTCAGGTATTCTTGTTTCCTCTAATTTTTCAATCTTTATGCATGTCGTCCATGTTAACAGTGTTTATAGATATAATCTATCACTGATATCAGAAACATGCATTTTGTGTTCATTTTGATGAAATACTTGGACTTGATGAAAAGTTTTATCGAAATGAACAATTCATTTGTTTAGGTCTAGGGCTTGTCCACATGTAAAGCTTTAATGCTTGTATTTTATTTGATTTTCTATTATCGATTCCTTTCCATTGATGTTTATTGTTTGTCTTCAGCTTGACGGTTAGAAGTTTGCCTTTTATATTCCACTTGATTGATGATTCACTATTTGATACTTTTTTTATTAGTTAGGTATTTTTTTAATGTCGGGATCTTTTGAGTTGCAACTTCTCTCTACTCTGTCATTGGATTTTCAAACTATTTTTATTTTATATATATATATATATTTCAATAAATGATCAATCTCGGGTATATATAATACAAGTAAATTAAAATTCTTCAATTATATATATATATATATATATATATATATACGTATAAAAATAAATAAATAAATAGATAAGGAAGCAAATAGATTTATACATGAAATAACTGACATACCTAGTTCATTATCATTTAAAATGTTCTAAGAATTTCGACAATGAGGAATTGAAAATAAAATGTCCAAAAAAGTGGAAAGAATGATGCCTAAGAATTAAACATTTTTGTTATAAAATTATTACAAATACTAAAATGATGAAGTAATGTATTTAACGCGGGAATTAAATAGAAAAAATTCACCAATCTCTACATTATGTATGTCACAAGCAAATAAATAAATATAATAAGACTAATTTAAAACATGAACAGTGTCATATCCTGGTTCAAAATCATTACGGAGGAAAATAAAGTAAAGAGGATATGAAAGGAAATATCTAACAAAAGGAAACCATTGCTACCATATAAGACAAATTGATCTTAATTTTAAATTATTAATAATACACATGAATTTATCAACATTCAAGAGCGATACATACAAATCAAGTTCAAACAACAAAGGATTATCAAAATCTGGAGGCTCAAAATATTAAAATGACAATAAATAAAAAAAAATCTGATGTGGGCAACACATGACTTTCCTTATATAATATAATGAATTTACTACTTTTACAGTAAAAAAAAAGGTTTTTCTTATAGTAGATACTAATATTCTTTCCATGATATTGAATTTTCGACAATTAGTCGTCATTTTCATTGATTTAGCGTCATTTTTATTCATTTGGCGAGATTTTCGTTAATTTAGCAACATTTCAAAAAGTCGCTAAGTTGGCGACATTCCGCCAAATTCATCGCCAAAATCTCGCCAAGAGTTATGCACTAAGAAATAAGTTATTCTTACAGCAGATAAATGACTATTGGCGTTCAAATACAAAAGTATTACTCAAAGTATCTTTTTCCATGAATGGAACGAGCTAGATCCACTAGAATCATGTCACCCAATTTATCACATGGTATTACATATGAAAAGTGAACATGTTTCTCAATAGGAAATAAATTATTTTTATTTTATATGACTTTTGATAATTTTTTTGGAAAATGTACAATATCTCGAGAACGGTTCATGTTAGCGTTCTAAAATTTATGTCAATCGTTTTCTAATGAAAAATTACATAAGAAATGTCTATTTGCGTTACTTCATAAGCGGTTTTGATTTTTTGACGATTTTTTCAAAATTTCATTCGAAAATTTAGGGGGGTTCTGAACATTCGATCGCGTATAAAAACAATAGGTTTCCAGTGTTTACGGATTGTGATTTATGTACCAAATTTTGTTCGAATCGGTCCAATCGTTCGTCAGTTATCGTCTCCACAGTCTCACACACACACACACACACACACACACACACACAGACAGACATCACTTCAAAAATGTCTGATTCGTGATCAGGGATGCTTGAAACGTGCTCTCCCGTCTAAAACTCGAATTCGAATTTTCGACCCCGCACAATACTTTCCTTATACATTATGTATATAAGGAAAGTAATAAAAGAAAAGATGCAGTCCGAAAATATGAAATTGGATAGAACCTATGTAGATCCAGATTTTCAAGGATCTTTGCATCCACAGAGGTTCCAAATGTGTTTCGCTCAACGATACAGCCACATGGCCGAAACACCGTCAAAAGATTATATATATATATATATATATATAATACAGAAATTTTAAGCTTTCCCCAATAATGCGCCCTTTTCTTTTATAATTATTATTCCAAATTCCTATTTCATGTCAAGCACGTACTGCAGCTATATTAAATTCTACCCCACGTCACTGATATTAACAAAGGCTGCAAGCATGAAACTGCTCATATGAAACTACTCATATAAAACTGCTTATATGAAACTGCTTCCCCATCACATTTTTAAAACATAAAGAACGTGAAGGCAGCATTTTCCCCATACCGCCATATCCCCCCCGCTGTAACTGTACATTGTGTGAATTAGCGCAGACTGCATTGAAATTTTTTGAGAGCTGGTCGACGATCGGGAGCTCGGTCGGCCTAAAGTTGAAGTCTTAAATAGGTACCAAGGTGTGTTTAGGAAAAGAATGAAAGTGCTATATGAGCCCAACAGGACAGAATTCTTCTTCTTCTTCTTATGCCATTCCTGAAGGACCTTTGGAGTGACTTCAAGTAAAATACTGCAAAGAACCATTTTATATGAGGACAGAATTCGAACTGCATGCTTGTTAACATCAAGGTTAAATACTCCCGTTGATATTCGACAACAATCGACTCTTTAACTATATTACTTTGTGATACAAAAATGTTTGAAAAGTTTCTTATAAATTAGCATATTATCAAACAATATAATTTTCATTGAGAATGCTTTTACTTGTGTTATTATCGTTAGCTAGTTGGCAATAAGCACTTTGTGCAAAAACATAATTAGTATTTTGAAGTCATATATTTCACTTTTGAACAAAAAGTTCTTAAGAAGAAAATCCATAATTATTGAACAAAGGCCTGAGCAGATAAATCAATATTCGAGATATAACCATTGATGAAGTTTTAAATAATTTAAAGATGAACTCGTTGCCATTCGAAAAACGATAAATATTTTTATTTTCCTGTCACGCACCAAAGCAAAATACATATACGTATAGATCACCAATTTTATTTCTCATTTTTGCCAGTAGATAGACTTGGAGCGAATTTCCATGAGTTTTACATGTTTTTCAGTTAGTTCGGTACCTTGGTGTGTATGTGTGTGTTTCAAGTGTGGACACGAAAACTCAAAAACAAATACACCTATTGAATTTTATGTATAGTTTCATTATGAAAAAAAACTAGAACTATAGATAGAATTTTCAGTTATTCTCGTGATTATAACTCGAATTATTAGAATTTTGAGATTTTCAGGGTATTATTTCTTATGGAAAACAATGATAATTCCCGGAACAAAGATGGTAGTATATACAGGGCTCTTAGAGAAACCATTAGGCATCCTAATAACTTTGTAAGAAAATGTTTATGATTGCAGTGCACACTTTAGGTCTATCTATAAAAAGTGACTCTGCTCGATCGAATAAAATGGAGCACCCTTAATTGCAGCACCCTTAGAGGAGAATTTAAAACTTTAGAATAACGAACGAAGCAAAACTAAATCGAGATAAATGAAAAGCCTAATCATAAAGTTATAGAACATTGTCTGATAAGTAGGAATCGACACCGGGAACGAACGAAACACGTATACGGAAGGCAATAAATAGTCTGAGGGGGGGGGGGGGCGAAATATAGCCATGCTGGCGATATTTTGTCAAATGAGTCTCCAAGTTTGTAAAATTTATCGCCAAGCGTTACACACCGAGAGAAGAGCATTTCGTATATATAAATAAATGATTATTAGCAAATTGTTGGGCTCTCAAAATACAAACTATCTACTCTAATGTATGGAACGAACTATATCCACGAGAATGATATGTTAACACATTTTTTGCATAATATTACATATGAAATGTGAACATATTTAATAACTTTTAATACTTTTTTTAATTTTATGTAATTATTTATTAATTATTATTTAAAAAACGAGCAATATCTCGAAAATGGTTCATGCTAGCGTGTTAAAGTTTGTTATTTGTTTTCAAATGAATAATTGCAGAAATGATCATTTGTGCAACATTATTAAAGGTACTGATTTTTTAATGATTCTTTCAAAATTTCATTTGAAAATTTAAGGATCTTCCGAACATTCGATTGCGTTTAAAATCCACAGGGTTTCAGTATTCACCGATTGTAATACAGTGCTCCAAAAAAGTATAAGGACAACATATAATTGAATGAAAATATACTTTATTTTCACTTTATCAAAATGAGATTTTGATATTTCTGACCTCTAATATAAATTATACAATAAGATTTACAACACATAAAACAACCAATATGAAGCTTACAAAAGTTGACCTTATAAAGATTATCACTAAAGAAAATATAGAAAAAAGTATAAGGACATGTTCTAAATTACTTAACATTTCTCTTAATAATCAAGAAAACAACTTTTTTTTTTCAATTACTTAAATAAGCCGAGAGGTTATCGATGCTGAAAGTTCTTTTAAAGTGTCTATGGAAATGTTATTCCAAGCTTGTTTGATGGCTAACACAAAATCCTGTTTACACTGATATTGTGTACCATTTTTATAAATTTTTCGGGCTAGAAGGCCCCATAAATTTTCTATTGGATTGAGATCGAGGCTCCTCGCCGGCCAATCAAATAAATTTACTGAATTAGCTTCAAAGCAGAGTTTTACACTTTTAGAAACGTGTATGGAAGAATTATCCTGTTGGAAAATATAGTCTTCTGAAGTAATAAGTGGGGCCTCAGGTAACAAATGTTCGCCTAACATATCAAGATATTTGTCAGAGTTCATTTTGTAGTTGATAAAGGCTATAGGAGTGGTTCCGTTTGCTGCAAAAGCGCCCCAAATCATTGGTGTGCCCCCACCGTATTGACGTTTGGAAATAACTTCTTTGGTTTTACGCAGATTATATCCAAAATAGCGAAAACCATCTGGTCCATCAAGATTGAACTTCTTTTCGTCCGAAAAGATTACATGAATCCATTTTGGATCGAGAGAAATATATTTTTTTGAAAACTCCTGTCTTCTTTCCTCATGTTCCTTTTTAAGAGGTGGGCGTGACATTAACTTTCCATACCAAATATTCGGATGTTTATTCAGAACATTTTGAAGTGTTTGTGTGGAACATGGTAAGTCCAAATTTCTTTTAACTTCATTTGCAGTTTCTTTTTTCTAGCAAGCGCTTCTTACAACCATTCTTTTCTGTCGATGAGTTAGAATTTCTGGTCTTCCAGTTCGTTTTTTTATTCCATACATTCCAGGTTCTTTTAGAAAATTATAAACTACAGTTTTAGATCTTTTAATTTTTTTCGAAATTCAATGCCCACTAAATCCACATTTTTAAAAGCAAGGATTTTCCCTTTTTCAAGGTCAGACAGATGAGTTCCTTTTGGCATGGTACAAAAATCGTGAAGAAATGAGGCAAGTGTGAATTTTGTTTAGAAACCCAGTCTTTATATTCGAAATGGTCATTATCTGCTTTCAAATATGCAAATTTTACTATAATTTTAGATGAAAAAACAGTTGTCCTTATACTTTTTTCCAAGATCATATGGGTTTTAAATTTATAAAGTAAATTTATACATATTTATTTTTGGAAAATTGAACTATTTGCATGGAAAAGAACTTAATTTTATCAATATTTTTACTTAAATTTACATACATTTCCGTCTAAAAGATTTCTAGATTTGGCGAGGTTTCGTTTGTCCTTATACTTTCTTCGCGCACTGTATGTGAACCAAATTTCGTTCGAAACGCTCTATTCGTTCGTGAGATATCACATTTACAAACTCTTGAGCATACACACACACACACAGCGAGTGAGCGAGAGAGAGAGGGACCAGCTCAAAAACGTTCTATTCGAGTTCAGGGATGTTTGAAACGTGCTCTTCCGTCGAAAATTCGCATTCAAATTTTCGACTCCATCCCAATATTTTCCCTATACACAATACTACTATATAGGGAAAGTAATAATAGTTTAGAAAAATTTTATAAAATATTTTAAAACAATAACTTGAGGAGGAAAATTAATGCAAAATATTTTTTGTATTTTAATACTATGATAGCAGATTTGAACAATATGGGATTTAAGGGGGCGGGTGGGGGTGGGGGGGGGAGGGTTGTACACTATCATCTGGCAGATTCGGCACAGCTAACATATCAGCATTGCTATCTTTGAGGTCCTTGATAATGAATATAGTCATGGTCAATACCCTTCTTCATAAGAACAGGTTTCTGTAGCTATTTAAAGAATATTCAGAACCTTGACTGACGGATTCTCCAATCAATAACTGATTCTTGTCTACTTTTCTTTTATACTGCTCCATCGCCTGACCAACATCAGATAATGAAATTATTTCGAGAAGCTAGACATGCCAGAGTCATGTTCTGTGGTATCTAAGAGTTGTAGATTCTTGGTATTCCAGATAGAGATTGAATGAAATGGATAAAATGTCAATAAACTTCTCTTTTGATGTGAATAACATCCGTGGTTGGGGTATCTCTGGGCTGAAATAGGAGCGTCACGAAAAATGCAAACATTTAAGTTACTTATATCTCAAAACTGAATAGATGAAAATGTAAACAATTTTTACTTGTTACTTTTCCTAAATACACAGTATAATGTATAGGGAAAGTACTGTGACGGGGTCAAAAATTCGTATTTTCGATGGAAGGGCACATTTCAAGTATTCCTGAACTCGAATAGATCGTTTTTAGATGAGGTCTGTGTGTGTGTGAGTCTGTGGAGAAGGTATCTCACAAACGAATAAAGCATTCCGAACGAAATTCGGTACAAATATTACAATCGGTGAATACTGGAAACCTTGATTGTAAACGCAATCGAATGTTCGGAAGACCCCAACATTTTCGAATGAAATTTTGTAAAAAATAATAAAAAATTAGAACCTTTAATAACGTTACGTAAATGATCATTTACGTATGGTTGGGGGTATCTGTGGGCTAAAATCGGCGCATTACGAAAAATGTAAACACTTTGGACGATTATATATAAAAACCTAATAGATGAAAATGTAAACTATTTTACTATTTTTTTTTTCGGTAATATGGTACAGTTTATGAATATATAAAAATGATTTCAATATTTTAAACTATTTTTCTAAACAATTAAACATTTTTTTTTTTGTTTATGTGAGTTTTTGACCCCACTCTGCAAACTTTCACTTGAAATATCTTCTAAAGCTAAACTATAAAAGATATATATAAACAGCAAGGTACAAAAGTTTTTAGTATGGAATCCAGTTTCTGGATTAATAATTTGTTTTTACAAATCTCTGATTGTTGTCGAGGAATCGCCTGTCAAGTTGAAGAAGATTGAAAATTTTCCGCTTTTCAAGTTTGTAATACTTATATCTCAAAAACGAAAAGTGAACTACAAACTATAACTATGAATTTTAAGAAGTAATTTGTAGCTCTTTGAAAGCGCTATACGGATATATTACATTTCGTATCGGATTCTTAGTTTTCGAAATATAGTGGTTATAATTTCGTTATTTTAATATTTTGTACTGTTTTAAAAATGTCTCAAGGAGATAAACCACCCACAAAGAAAAGGGTTATTGAATCAAGCAAAGCAATTTTAACGCTACGAACTGGCTCAACCGCCGATCTTTACTTTCCCTGCAATACATGGTAATGTATAGGGAAAGTATTGGAATCATGTCGAAAATCGCAACTCGAGTTTTCGACGGATCTACACGTTTCGAGACCTCTAGAATACGAAAAAACTATTTTTAGCGTGACGTCTGTGTGTGTGTCTGTTTGTCTGTGCAATGTATGTATCACTCTAACTCAAAAACCAATGGACCGAATTTCATAACATTTGGTAGGTAAGACCCTTGGGTGTGACCCTGGGGCTGATTAGTTTTTGGTGCAATTCGGAAAAAAGAACCCGCCTTTTTTTGTGAAATGGCCAGCAAAAATCTCATGTATTCACTCTAGTTGAAATACAAATTGACCAAATTTCACAAAATTTGGTAGATAAATCACATGCTGGATACTCTGGTGCTGATTACATTTTGGTGCGATTCGGAAAAAAACAACCTGCCTTTTTTTACGAAATGGCCCGTAAAAATCGCCAATATCTAAAAAAGACTACGTATATATTCAATTGTATCAATTAAATGCTTGTTTTATACGTAATTTTTGACGAGGAAAAGAATAAGAACAACTCTATTACTCTAGGACTAACCGTTCTCGAGATATTTGAGCTTTTCCGCATTTTTTAATGCCGCCTTTGGAAAAATGTCCAATTACCAAATAAAAGCAGAAATTGAATTAAAAATGCAAATTTAGGGTCATTTTGTACAATTAAACTTAATTTAATGAGTTCTTAAAGAAATAAAGAAAAAATGAGTTTGAGTCTGCAGTGAAAGTCATGTGCTGCCCACATCAGATTTTTACTTTCCCTGCAATACATGGTAATGTATAGGGAAAGTATTGGAATCATGCCGAAAATCGCAACTCGAGTTTTCGACGGATCTACACGTTTCGAGACCTCTAGAATACGAAAAACTATTTTTAGCGTGACGTCTGTCTGTCTGTGCAATTTATGTATCCACTCTAACTCAAAAACTAATGGACCGAATTTGATAAAATTTGGTAGGTAGGTCACTTGGGTATGATCCTGGTGCTGATTAGTTTTTAGTATGATTCTGGATAAAAGAACCCGCCTTTTTTTGCGAAATGGCCAACAAAAATTGTTTGTATCCTTTCTAGCTGAAAAACTAATGGACCGAATTTCACAAAATTTGCTAGATATGTCGTTTTTGGGTTATCCTGGTGCTGATTAAATTTTGGTACGATTCGGAAAAAAATAACCTGCCTTTTTTTGCAAAATGGCCCGCAAAAATCGTCAAAATCTAAAATAAAGAACTACGTATGCTCAAATATAACCATTAAATGCTTGTTTTATACGTAATTTTTAATGAAAAATAGAATAAGGCCAACCCCATTACACTAGGACTAGCCGTTCTCGAGACATTTTAGTTTTTTCGTATTTTCTCTATGCCACATTCAAAAATAAGTCCAGTTACCAAATGAGAACGAAAATTGAATTAAAAGTGAATTAAATTTAATTAAAATAAAGAGAACATTGATATAAGTCTGCAGGGAAAGTCATGTGCTGCCCACATCAGATTTTTTATTTTTACTACATACATACATAGCATGGGGAAGTATTGTGACACGGTTTAAAAGTTCCAGTTTTTGATGGAAGAGCATGTTTTAAGTGTACTTGAACTCGAATCGAACATTATTGAGGTAAAGTCTGTGTGTGTGTGTGGTGAGAGAGAGAGAGAGGGGGGGGGGGGGGAGATAGAGAGAGATTGGAACTTTATGATTACCAGATCTCGACTAATTAATAGGCCTATTGTTGTTAACTATTAAATTAAGCATACCGAATTTCCTGTAATCCGTTCTACTATTTTGAGCGCTATCGCACTACCTGTGCAACAGAAAAATTTCTAATATCTCGATAACAGGTTGCAGACACTACAAAGCAATGAAGTTAATTTCTGTCTAGCTAAAAATATGCATGAAAAACTCATCTTTTTCGTCATAGTGAACCTATTGTATGGGTTCCCCCTCCCCCTTATTTTAGATCAAAATTACGCTATAATATCTCGAGCACGACCCAAATTATAGTTCTGCAAATTATTTCATTCGCTTCTACATAAAAGATTATATATAAAATAATCATTTTTTAATTTAACATATTTATATATTTTTATGATTTTCGAAAAAAGTTAAAAAAAAAAAATTGAGTGCATCATCTTAGCCCGAGCTTCACTTTTAAGCAGTATTTACACTTGGCGTTTCGAGTGCATGCGATTTATAGGAGCTTATTCGCACTAACGATTCCCATCTCTGCAACTCCTAATCCATTTCCTAAGGCGTAGGCTTACAAATTTGGGTATGGTCAGGGACTCTGGAAATGCTTCTATTAACCGTAGATATCGTATATAATAGGTAAATAATCCCTGTAAGAAATCAAATATTTTGTGAAAGATGCATTAAAACGTTTACAAATAAGGTTCTATTTCTCTTTCTCCGTAAATCCAAGATAAATTTTGGGTGTCTGTTAGCTTGGTTCAAGAATTCGCAGTTCTTTAAAAAAGTTTGAAGTTGAAATTCCTTCAGTAAAAAATCTATTAATTTTAAAAGATTTCTGTTACTATATATAATTTTTTAGTTGCAATGGGTAAACTAGATTCCCCCCATTCCTTTAGAAAATGCCTTTGTTCATAATATAAGATGTATAAATGGATTGGTTAATAAAACTGATTTCCCACTATATTTGGAAAAAGTTTTGGAATGCGCAATGTGTCTACAAAAAGTACCGGAAAGTGGTTCCGGCCTAAATACTGTTGCGAACGCGCAATATTCCCTTTGGCGCCTCCTCTTTCGTCTGTCTTGAAGGACAGGCGAAGAAAGAGCAGTCTATGACGTGAGTATGATGTAAGACAAGGGTCACCAAGATTTCCCAGTTAGAAGAAGGGTTAGCAGATTTGGCAATTTATCGCCAATTGGGAGACATTTGGCGATTTCCGGAATGTTCCAGGAACTTCACGTAATAACGATCTGTCTAGGAGATATGAAGAGATTTCCAGAAGTTTCTACAGAGAGACTGTAACAAAGACTCCTTCCGTTGGAGATCCTTCCGTTGGATTGGAGTCGACGAATTGAAGTAACACGAGCTACATTGGACTGTGATTTTTGTCAATGTTTTGGGAATTGTAGCGGCTGTTTTGGGAAAGGAATTATGTGAATAATATCAGTTATTTTATGAAATGAGTGGAGCATTTAAGTGCTGTTTGATTGTATAGTAGTTCCTGTTTGCTCTGAATAAACGCAGGTTATCCAGAAACTTGGACTCGTTCTTGTATCCTGCGTATACACCCACAATTCCAGAAGATACGTCCGTTACAATACACAACTGCCTATATTTTTTAGGATATCTACCCTATTAACCCAGCGATTCTCAACTTGTGGAGCGCACCCCATAAGTTGAGGAATGTTCTTACCTGAAAAGTACTTATTATATTACTTTTTATGACTGTTTTACACGAGTTTTAAGAGGGGGGGGGGGGGTGAAGTCGATATGGAAAGGGGGGGGGGAGAGCAAATACAAAAAGGTTGAGTAGCACTGTATTAACCGATTCGCGTGTGAAACGCCCAAAATGAGTTCCAAGACATACAGCGGAAAATACCAAATGCTATATATAGCGTGACATTCATGTAACATATATAAATACGGCAAAGCGTAATAAATTACACACAGTTAAACGATACTAATATTAAATAAAGTGTACATACTGTACACTACATTGTACATGTACATTTATAGTGTACTTTCTCTCTCCCTTGTATACGCATTAAATGAAGGTATTCTGACGTTTTATTTAACTGAATCGTTAAGAGCCGACAGAGAATGAAAACATACACAGTACATCTGTATTGTACAGTTATCATGTACAGTTCCAAGGGATAACAGAACATGAAAAATTATATTTTTCATAAAAAATATTTTTTTTCCACTGTAATAAATGTAATAAAAATCATAGTTTTCCAATGCTCGTAAATAAATGCTTGCGGCCGCAACGTAACTGCAAATCACCGCGTCTAGCTACCCGTGCTCCGATGTCTCAACAAACCAACATCTCGCCGAAATCGTGAGACATCGGGGCAAAAGCGAAGCGTAGGGGACGGGGTGAGCGAGACGTTATGGAATTATTATTTTTCATCCTCCTTGGCTGTGAGGCACAAAGAATGCAGTTTGGTTTGAAACTTGTAAACCGTTTATTTCTTTAATTTTCCCCCTTTCTTTTTCGAGTGGCGGTAAACCGCAGAAAACTGAAAATCGCGGATAGTGAATCAGCGGGTACGGAGGCACGACTGTATATAATACTGTTTACGCGTTAAATCTATTTTTATATCAATTTTATTTTTATAGCAAAATTTGTTTAAAATAGCATAAATTGAATGAGAATCGTTTGCCGTATAAATGTATTCAATTTAATTACGCTACCAAGCAACAGATCATTCTCTTCAAATAAAGTTTCGGAAGAAAAATCGTCCGCATAATGCTATTTCCATTAAAGAGTTTTTTTTTATTAATAACACCACAACCTCTTAAGTATATATACTCGAAACATGAACGGGATGCTTACAAATGAAACAACGGATTACATAAAAATTTCATTTATTTCTACAAACTGCCAACAGTGATCTGTGATAGGAGAAGTAAGCACAAAATTTTAATTAAGTACCAGAAAATAAAAGCTTGGAAATTTGATTATTGTTTGATAATTTTTATCTTATTTCGCGTTCGGCCGCATTCCTCTCTCGAGCACGTCACCTCGATGAGTCATCCCTCATAACACGCGCCTAACACTTGATACCATTATCGTCTGCCCTCGACTATTACACGTCGAGCTACAATCTCAAAAACCTCACTCTTATTTTCGTCCCACCCAATTTGCCGACATGGATCCCCTACCAGGTGTCAGCAAAGACGTTATTCTACATAAACTGTGAATTTGTATACGGAACAGACAAATAAACAAACATACTTTTAATTTTATGTATATTGATATACGTAGAAGAATTAATAATCCACATCAAGGCTTTTCTTTCTTCAGGAAAAAAGTACGATAGAAATATCGTGAAAAATAACTACCATAGCCGGGAATTTGAACCGTGACGATTCGAGATGGACGTTTCACTAACTGTTTCGACGGCACACACACGAAAAAAAAATTTTTTTTTTTTTTTTCAGATTTGACATCTACGATTTTTTACTTTGACTTCCAAGGTATTGTGTGCATTGTTCATGTTGCAGGCCATAACGAAATTTCGATTTTTAAATGTTGATCCATGTTCACGTTTCAGCCATTCCTGACTATGGATCAATAGTTATTCGTTCTTTTTAATCGATTTCCGTGCGTCGTCCGTACATCGCTGAATAAACAATCTACCTTTGTTATTGGTCGAATAAATTGCTATTATTGGCCAATATAGTTGTATAGAGAAAGTATACAGGGTCTTTCCAAAAGAATCATCCGATTTCAAAATGTTGTATTTTTAAAACACACAGAGTGACAATTAATGCATGGATTTAAAGGGGAAATGTTCATGTTTTATTTACAAGTGTACAACAATAGGTTTTCTTTTAGTTACGCGCACAATGTCGGGGGGATGTGCAAGTTCTTGCCAAACATACTTCCTCATAGCCGTGGTAAATGTTTCCAAATCGGCAAAAATGCGTTATCTGAGTTCATCAAGGCTTGTGGTCAGAGGTGGCACAAAGACACGATCTTTTACATACTAGTGAGACCCGCGGGCGTTCTGCCCTATAACTAATAAACAAAAACACGCAAGAAAGTTTCCTACTTTTCTTGAGTTACCGAGTTGAGTCCTATATCTCAAATAAAAATTTATAAAATGATCAGAAATAAAAGAACATCGTGGTCTCACTTTCAGTATTGGATGTCATACGCTCGCAAAGCTCCAGAGTTCATGAAATGTTTTTCAGTGATATTGAAACACATTCGGTAACATTGGTTGTAGCAGCGTCACCCAGAGATAGATAGATAGACAGAAAAATCTAAGTGTTTATATTATTAATTATATATCCCCAAAAGAAGAAATGGCATGGTGTAAGATGTGGCGACCTAGGATGTCAGCTGTATAACACAAAGCCATCAGATCCAGATGTGTAACACAAAGCCATCAGCGCTAGATGGGTCGTAGTGGACCTAATGGCTTTATGTTACATAGCTGTCCTCCCTAGAACCTGAACCCAAATCCAATTATATCCTTGTAGAGTTTTTAAAAGGCTACAAATTATTCCCAAATTGTTCATAGCTTTTAGTTTTCGCTCCGAGTTTAGCAGCATACCCCGATACTGGACTTCAGGTCAAAATATAAAATTATTTTACTAACTTACTAGGCGACTTATAAACTAAACTTATACAATATCAATAAAATAGTATGGGTACACGTCAACTAGTTAAACTTTAAAAATCAAAGGAAACCAAAAAAATAGGTTTAAAAGTCCTTTAATAAAATCCCCTTTCCACGACGTACGCAATTACACGGCCAAAGCATCATTTCGGGCATCACTAGGCCCTTCATTAGTGGCGAAACCACTGATACAATATCTCTAACGAAGCGCTACAATATCAGTATGGAAATTTAAGATCCGGGTGAATCAATAAACTAGCTTGGTGAGAACACAAATACGTACTAAAATTTAATACAGTTAACCCTCCTATAGTGCGATTAATTCATACCGCGTTATAAGACACTCAGATTAGTACAAAACAGAATAATTCGTACCGCGTTATATGGAAACCGCATTAAATGAAAAATACATAGAAACTCAGAACATATAAATCAGGCTAATTTGTTCTATGTTATATAAAACTGCATTTTTAGAGCATATGACGAATACTGTTATGAAATATAAGTTTATAGATACAAAATGCAATAAATATATATTTACATATTTCGAATTATATTTATTGAGTTTAAGACTTCATATAAGAAAATTAAAAAAAAAACAATGTAAAATATAAACTTAATAACTTTTTCCAAAAAAAATCTTATTAGCATTCATCATCGCTGTCAAATATTAGTGTCCTAATTATTTTTCTTTTAATGTCCTCTTCACTTTGCATATCTTTATTTTCGTTTTTAAATGTAATTTTATTTTGTAACTCTACCACAATATCTCTATAAGGAGCTAATCAATTTTGTAATTCTCTTTTAAACTTTGTTTTTCGCACTGCTGAAGGATCATTTTCAATAAAGTAATTTTCTAATTGTTTACCCAAATCCAGCCCCCTTTTCACATCATTTAAATTGAAGCCCATTCTTTACCCATATTTTTGTCTACCAATGCATTTGAGGTGAATGTATTAATTTTTTTACAGGGGATTTCTCTGATAACTGAAATTGAAAAATGGTGATGTACGTGGATGAAGAAACAGGGGAACCCCCCCCCCCCCATTCATTTCAACCGTAAAAATGTAATAGAAAAATTCATGCTATAGGGAGATTGCTTAAGCTAATTGAGTTCTATTATAGAGAAACCGCGTCATAAGACTACAGCGTTGTATGGAAAACGCGATTTATGAGTACCACGTTATGAGAGGGCTATCGCAATTTTTGTTCTGCGTTATATGGAAACCGTATTATGAGAGTACCGCGTTATAGGAGAGTTGTACTTCCATTTCACCTTTTAAGACCTCATCCATCATTAAACATCTTTAGAATGCCTAAATTTACTTCACTTCCTAATTTATTTGAAACAAAACAAAATATTTGGTATTTGTACACTGATATTTCACCAAAGAGGAAGTACTTTGAGCTGCAAACTTTGTGACATTTAAATGCCACAGCTTTCCCTTCCATTTAAAAACTTTTAGCAGGTCAAAACAATAAAATATCGAAATTATAACCACTAAAGTTCAAAAACTAAGAACTCAATCTGGAATCGAATTATATATCCTTATAGGGCTTTGGAAGGGCTACAAATTACTATTGACTGTTCATAACTAGTACTTTTAGTTTTTGAGAAATAAGCACTACAAACTTGAAAAACGGAAAATTTTCAATCTTCTTCAACTTGACAAAACGATTTTTTGAAAACTATATAGCAGCTTTGTAAAAAAAAAAAAAAATAATATTAACTTAAAAATTGAACTTCTTACTGAACATTTTTGTCGCATACTGTTTATAGCTATCATTTTCGAGTGAAAGTAAGAAAAGTAAAGCAAAAACTAGCTAAAACAAAAATATTTTAGTTTTTTTTTCAAAATATTGAAATTACCTTTGTATATTAAACGGTTTCCTCAAAATAAGTAAAAATTGTTTAGATTTTTATGTATTAGCAGCGTTTCTTTCAGGCATACATCCGGTGCGAAGCCGCCACCCCCCAGAGACAAGTATTCGTCCGCTGGAGGTATTTTATGTTAACCAAATTTCTATTTATGTGACATATCTATTAGATATGTTTATATAGGGCAAATAGAAAACTTGCCCCTCCTCCGGCCAAAAAGTCCTTAAAGAAACACTGTTTATTAGGATCGGAGCTATAAGCGTCCAAAGTGTTTACATTTTTCGGAAAAGCTTCGATTTCGGCCGGGGATTCCCAGAGCATTAGATGTTATTCACAGTAAAATTCTGAATTTGCAAATTTCCCTGAAAACAGTAAAATTCAGCGGTATGAGAAATTGTATGAACACAATGAAATTAATTTTCTATTGCGCACTGTGCGCACATCCACTTTGGCTTAGCAAGCTACTTCCATTTACAATTTTTATTCTTTTGATGAAACGCGAAGTGATGGATTGAGTTGACGGCTGGATATAAAGCAGGCATATCACATAGGTGTTGCGAAAGAAAGTACGCAGAGGATTGCAAATGCAGATTCTTATGCGTCTGACGTAATACAAATCCTTGAATAACGAAATCCATGAATCATTTGGAAAGTTTTTCATTAAATTTGTCGATAAAAAAAAAAAGAAAGTTCTTTCCACTTCAATGGAATTAAAATGCGATTAGTAAAAAAAAAATTAATTGGAGTGTAACTCAACATGACTTTTTCATACCAGAATTCATTTTTTTTTTCTTTTTTTCCAAATTTTACAAGGAAAATTTTGACAAATCCGTATTGTGGGTCTAAATGATTACAACTATATTACAGCATGTTACGCTTGACTTAAGAGTTTGAAAAAAACATTTCGATTGATACCATACTTGTTAATGTACCCCCCGAGGGATAATTTGCCCCCCCCAAGAGAGGGGGGGCTAAGGACACGTCACGAACAAAAAAACATTGTATTGTGCCTATTTTTCATAGCAATGATTGAAACTAATAAGTCTCGTGATCACTGGATTATAATTAACCCTTTTATACGTGATTATATCAAAGTTTGTCATATGCTGCCTATGTTAAAAAAAAATCTTCTGTTAAAAAAATATATAATTTCGAAGTTTTCCCTCGAATTAAAAAACATTGTCTAGTTCTAGATTTTTTGATAACAAAGCTGTATATAAAGTTTCGTGAAAATCCATTAATATTTATGGCTGCTATCGTATACACAAGACATCGACCACAGACAGACGGGCATCACTCCGAAAATAGTTAAAACGTGTTCAGAAGGTCTTAAAATATATATTGGCATCAAAATCTCGAATTCGAAAATTTTCGTGAAAACAATACGTTCTCTACACTAATATATTACATAGTGAAAAAGTAAAAATGATGTACAAGTACCCAATTAATCCAATCAACTCTAAATTGAGAATTATCAATATTGATGGCATCCACAATAAGCAATATAGTCCATATATGAAATATCTCAATATTTAATTTATCAATTTTGTGTCATTTTTAAAATTTCAAAGGAATTTTCACCCATCTGAGGTAAAATATCGCAAAGTTGGCGACATTTCACTAAATGAGCCGCCATGCATGCCAAATTTATCGCCAAGCGTTACAAAGACAGACGAAGAGAAAAAGTATTTCTTATATACAAATGACTGTTGGCGAATTGGTAGGTGTCAAAATATAAAACTATTACACAAAGTACCTTCTCTCGTGAATGGAATGAGCTAGATTCATAAGAATGGAGTTAACATATTCATCGCATAATATTACCTATGAAAAGTGAACATATTTCACAATAGTTAATACTTTTTTAATTTTATGTGATTTTTTTTTTTTTGATAAATTTACTTCAAAAAATTACAATATCCCAAAAACGGTTTGTGCTAGCATTCTAAAATTTGTGTTAATCATTTTCTAATAAAAAATTACATAAGAAATAATTATCTACGTAACATTATTAAAGCTTCTGAATTTTTTATGATTTTTTCCCAAAATTTCATTTAAATATTTGGGGTATCTTTAGAATATTTGATTGCGTTTAAAATCAACAGACTTCCAATATTCGCTCCATTTGTTCATGAGATATCGTCTCTATAGACTAAAGGACACACACACATAGATAGCACCTCAAAAACGTCCAATTCGAGCTTGGGGATGCTTGAAACGTGCTGCTCAGTCGAAAACTCGAATTCGAATTTTCAACCTCATCACAATACTTTCCTTATACATTATACTATGCATATAAGGAAAGTAAAAAGTTTGGGGATCACTGGAGGGGAGACTCGAACGATATTTAATTTTTCAGATTTTATCAAAGATCACTGATTCGATTCGCCTCTCAAAGAACATAATTTGAGAAATGCCTCCTTATGCAATGCTATAAAAAAAATCGATAAATTTAAGATAGTTGCAAACATAAATGATAATTACATAAAAGCAAAATATAAGAATTTCTATAAAGAATAATTCAGCAGGAGTATAAAAGAAATATTTAATCTAAAATAGAGGTTGCGTTTTGAATAAATAATTATTATTAACAATTACTATAAATGATAATTACTAATTATAAATAATTATAATGAACATTCATCAAACTATCATGATGCACATTTTTTCTTTTTTATACAAGCATTATTCTCCAAAATTTTCGCATTCAATACTTTGAATAACAAGTACGTTTCAAGAACTTCTGAACACATTTCGAACATTTTCGGATGTCTGCCTGTGTCCGTGTGATGCGGGCACGATAAATCGAGAATAAATGCTCACGTCGCTATGAAATTTTATTTGTGGGTATATTATGTTAAAAAGATTCAATATTCTGGAATATCTATGATTAGAATACAATATATTGGAAATTTAAGGGCATTTTTTCTTATGAAGAACAATTATAATATTAAGGATTTCTTAATTATTTTTAACGTAATCAGTCAGAAATAAATTAATATTTTTTAAATATGATTAATAATTTAGAAGTGATTAAGTGAAATGGAAAAAAAGTAACGGTATTAATTCTAAAAGTTCTTAATTCTAAACGGTATTAATTCTAAAAGTTACGGTATTAATTCTAACAGGTGGACAAAATGTGAAAACGATCACAAAATCGAATAATGGATATACAAGAAATATGAATTAAAAAAGTAATCTTAAAATTATAATACATTTTAAAGAATGAAATATGTTTCAAAATATAATATTTTTATCAAGTGAAAATAATTTATATTAAAAGATAAAAAAATAAATAAATAAAATAACAATTACTCCAAGTGAGCTTTTTTGAATTTTTCTCAAAAATCTTTCCATTTATTAATTTCCATTTTTTGCATTCAAAAATTGAAGATTTTTTATATTTAGGCTGTTGGAAAGTTTGCAGTTCGAACCTGCATTCGGTAAATAGTTTACAATGCTAATTACATTTTAAATAAATACATCATTTTTTAATAAATAAATAGAGAAATTTTAATTTTTGAAACAAATATATATATATATATATATATATATATATATATATATATGTGTGTGTGTGTGTTCGGCAGAAACACAAAGCTTAAATCGTTAAAAAAAAAAAAAACTGAAATTAAATTGTTGAAGTGTTTCATTTGGGAATTTACATTTGATCACAGGAAAATTTTCAAAAAGATAAAATATTAATATTCATATACTCAAAAATTTCCTAATTAAAGTTGTGTGTTTCATTTTTTTGCAATTTCAATATTTTATCTAGAGTCAGATAATATATTTTAGCACTCAATTTAAATGATTACTGCATCTCAACAAAGATCTAATCAATGTGGAAAACCCAGACCACTCAACTGACCCAAGGGTTTTCAGTAGCCGTTTGGGTGGCCGGAATGATCTAATCAATATCAATGTATAATTCTTACACTTGAAATATGAAATTTTCGTTATTTCCATTTTTAGTGCTTTAATTAGATAATTGGGTAAAATAACCCGTTTTTAATATTATTTTTTTTAAACAATATAAGCAACAATTTTGATGTATAACATTTCAGTCCGCAGCTGGTATGTGGTGGGAGGGGCATGTCGGCGGAACGGGTATGATGTAAAATGGGGGAAATTTTAGCTCGGTGTGTAATAATCGGAGGGGGGCGGGAGTGGTATCAAGTGTTAGACCGAGGATGGATGCGTGTTATGAGGGGTGACTCATCAGGGCGACGCTTTCGAGCGAGGAATGCGGCTGAACGTGAGATAAGATAAAAATTACCAAGCAATAATCAAATTGCCAAGCTTTTATTTCTTTTTAATTCTGGTACTTAATTAACATTTCATAATAATTAAATTAACTTATTTCTCCTATCATAGACCACCGTTGGCAGTTTGTAGAAATAAATAAATTTTTTATGTAAACCGTCGTTTCATTTGCTAACACCTGTGCGACAAGTTGCGGACGTACCTCCGGTACAGACTCTCGAATTTTTATTTTACTAGGTAAATCAAAGATTATAGATCAATATATAATAACAATATACATCATTATACAATTCTTCTATTCAGAAAATTTCAATAGATTCTATTCATTTGTTCACGAGATATGACGAATGAACAGAAAACCGTGTTTAGAGATAAACGAAATTCAAGCTCTAAGATAAACATCAAAACAACTCATTTAGTGTTCTAATTTTTTAAATATCTCACGAAAGAATGAGAGTACGATAGAATAATTGGTATCCATCTATTTAAAATGTATTAGTCTATAAAATGATGTTAAAATTATAAAAAAAAAAACGTATTATTTCGAATTAATGTACTTTCTTAAATAAATTTCTCTCACCTCTTCTTTTTTTTCCTTCTCTTCTCCTGGATACGCAGAGACCGAGATCGTCAGAGCAACAAGAAAAACGGTCAACAAGAAAAACAAAGTTGAGGAATTCATATTGGGTTGGACGATTAATGACCAGGTAATGCCACGACAGACCAAGACCGTAACCGGATCACAGAGTGAATCAGAATCTGGCTGAAACACAGATCCTCGTTCTTTCGCCGCCCATTTTTTTGAACCGACTGCGCACAGCGACCTCTGATTGGAGGGCAGAATCGTCTGCTCCCCAGGTACGTCACAGGCGCTAGATAGACAACAAAAGAAAAGCTGAAAATTACGCAGAAAAATTCGAAAAGTCCATTTTATGTTTACTCATACAATGCCGACGGGAATGAAAAATGGCTGATGGGTGACGCTAATTTGTTGAATTTTTGACGGGCGGCAGAAGATCCGATGATTGTAAACGAAAGGAGGCGCGAACCTTGATGGAGAAAAGGCAAATAAACAACATAAAAGAGGTAGAAATCTTGTGACATGATGGAGAAAAAAATTGTTAATGTATGTGCTCAGAATTATTTTTCTTTTATGACATTTCTTTTTACCCTATTGTCAACCATTTTCTGAATTTTGAAATTTTTTTCAACTTCTGCTTTTTTTGTTTTTTAGTTTCTTTCTTTTCTTTTTTAGTGTGTGTGTAATAAAAATAAATAATTTCTAAATAAAATATACAATAATTCATAAAAACATGGGTGATGTAGTAAAGGGAAATTTTGTATCAATAATGAAACTTTGACACAAGCAGCACACTGTTGATACCTAGACATACGTTTTACCAAATAAATTATATGGATTGTGAGATAATCTGATTATTCTCCTCCTTACACAGGGTTTTCGAAATGGAAGTGTCGACAGTCGAATCAACAGTTGTAGTATTATTTTTGATCAATGGGGAAGCCAATGGATTTATTTATCCAATTGGAATTTAACCCCCCCCCCCCCCCCTCCTTTTTTTTTCAATTTAAACACATTGTGTAAAAAAAAAAAACTAGAACTAAATAAAATAATTTTTGTGATTTAAACACATTGTACAAAAAACTAGAACTAAATAAAATATTTTTTGTGATTTAAACACATTGTGTAAAAGAACTAGAACTACATTTTTGCCTTCTCATACTATAGTATAATATACTATAAGGAAAATATTGTGTTCACAAGAATTTTAGAATTCGAGATATTGATACCAATATATGCTTTAAGACCTGAATACATTTTGTCTATTTTTGGAGTGATGTCTGTGGTCGATTTCTTGTGTACACTATAGCAGCCACAAATATTAATGGATTTTCATGAAACTTTGTATCCGGCTTGTCGGAAAATCTAGAACCAGATAGAATTTTTTTTTAATTCGATACAAAAACTTCGAAATTTTATATATATTTTTTTAACATGGCAGCATAGGATAAAATTTGACATAATCATGCATGAAAGGGGTTATTTATGAGATGATCAAGAGACAATAGTTTCAATCATTGTGTAAAATAGTCAAGATACATTTCTTTTGTTTGTGACTTTATTAGCCCCTCCCCCCTCGGTGGGCAAGTTATCAAGTTACCCCCGGGGGGGGGGAGGGGTATATTGTCAAGCATGGTATTAATCGAAATATTTTTCAAGCCTTTTAAATTCAAGGGTAACACGTTGTAATTGTAATCATTTGGACCCACAATACCGATTTTTCAAAAATTTCTTGTAAAATTTTATATATAAAAAAAGTTACTTAAAAATGAATTCTGGTATCAGAAAATCGAGTTGAACCACACATCAGTTAATTTCTATTTTTCGTAATTAGAATACGAATTATTTGAAATGTAAGATTTTCATGTAATTATTTCTTATGGAAAGCAAATAGTAATTCTTACAACAATAATGGTAGTATAATCATTATCACCTAAATTACTATCATTTTTCAACATCATCTATGCTGGAAAATTACTGTTTAAACTATGCTATGGATAGAAAGTATATAAATGGCTTATATTTAAAAAGATCAATCATATCGGCTGGACAGATCAGTTGCCAATTAAAAAAAAAAGAAAAAAAAAACTTTTACAGATTTTTTTTTACAAAACACTGTAAAATAATAGCATTATTAACATCTTTTAAAATCTGTCATAAGAAAGCTAACAGGGAATGTATAGAGAAAGTTTTGGAATCATGTCGAAAATCGCTACTTGAATTTTCGACGGATCTACACGTTTTGGGACCTCTAGAACACGAAAAAACTATTTTTACCGTGACGTCTCTGTGTGTGTGTGTCTGTCTGTCTGTACAATGTATGCATCCACTCTAACTCAAAAATGAATTTACCAAATTTCATAATACTTTATAGGCAAGACACTTGTGTTTGACCCTGGTGCTGATTTGATTTTGGTACGATTCGGGACAAAAGAACTCGCATTTTTTTGCGAAATGGCCCCCAAAAATCTTACGTATCCACTCTAGCTAAAAAAACTAATTGACCAAATTTCACAAAATTTGGTAGATACCTTGTGGGACACCCTGGTGTTGATTAGATTTTGGTACGATTCAAAAAAGAAGAACCTGCATTTTTTTACGAAATAGTCCGCAAAAATCTAAAATAAAAGACAACGTATGTTCAAATATATGAATTAAATGCTTGTTTTATACTTAATTTTTGACGAAGAAAATAATAAGATCAACCCCATTACTCTAGGATAAGCTGTTGTCGAAATATTTTAGGGCAAATTTAATGTAATTTAAAATAATTATGGATGGGCTTTTTTTGTGCAATTAAACTCAATTTAATAAATTATTAAAGAAATAAATAGAGAGTGAATATGAATCTGCAGGAAAAGTCATGTGCTGTCCACATCATATTTTGTAGTTTTGATACTGATTATGATTTACGTAAAACTAAAAACTATGGAATATGATTGTTTGAGAAAATCAAATGAAGACTCACACTCCAGAGATTTCCTTTGCTTTAATGTTACACAAATACGTTAATTATTTTTCTATTATTTAAAAATAATTTTATATTTGAAAATATGTAGTTTTTAATAAAATTATTTAAAAGTTTGATTATTATAATGAAACGTTCCAGCGAATAAATAAATATTTCAAAATAGTATAGAATTTTAAGTAGTTTGACCCCATTCTAACAGACGCCACGATAAGGAATTTAAATTATATGGTAACCCTACCATTAAGAAGTTCCATTTTATTTCGGGTGAAAAATATCATACATAAATTTTTAGTTGTTGATTACTTGTGCCTGCGAAACTCGTTTTACGGCAAGACTTCCTACTATGGCAGGAAAACCATTGTTGCGGATTTAACAAAAACGCCCATTAAATAAAACGATAAAATATAAATTTTAAAATTTAGTTCAACTGTAGTGGTGAACTTTCCAATAGGTCCACTATGTCTGTGCTTAGGACGGCCTATTTTTATTGGTGGTAAATTTATGGGCTTACAAAATTTCGGGACTGAAAATTATACAAAATTATTTTTAATTTGAAAGAAAATCAAATTAAATTGGAAATGAATAAATTACAAATGAATAATAAAAACAAGAAAGATCAATCATGCATAAAGCATTGATTATGAAACACTTTCCAACTTCAATGCAATTTTATTTAAACATCTCTAAAATGCGATACATTCCTCGGTAATATTTTTTAAATTATCACAATACTACATTAATTTATTATATTTGAAAATTTAAAACTTCATCGAAAAAAATGAACTTGATTCAAATAACGGCATTGAAATATAAATTGCCTGGTTTAAACATCTCTAAAATGTGATACATTACTCGGTAATATTTTTAAAATTATCATAATACTGCAATAATTTATTATATTTGAAAACTTCATCGAAAATAAATGAATTTTATTCAAATGACGTCATTGAAATATAAATCGCCTGGCTCTCTATATAAAAGTAGCATTTCATTCATAAACTTTTTTCCATTTATTTCATTCATCACAATACTACAATAATTTATTTTATTTAAAAACTTAAAACCATGGAGGTACAAGTAATTTAACTCTATACTTAAAACTTCATCGAAAAAATCGTCTGCATCTCTATGTAAAATCAATGAATGTTTCATTCATATCAGCTATATTGCAGACTCCATGAGCTAAATAATTTTGCGTTAAAGAAATGTAGCAATTATTATACGACTAATTCGACATCTTTTGGTGTTTATATTATCCATAAGTGAAAATTAGGCTTCGTTGTAGAAATAATCAAAGTTGGATGATCATTTAAACTCAAATGTAATTGTGTTGTTTCAGAATGCAGATGCACAGAATTTAAGCAAAAATAAAGCGGTTTTAGGACGGATTCAACACTAAATATAAATTAGAAGGAACTTTAAAAATCTCGATTTTGACACAAGATGGATGCCATATTTTATTTTGAAGTGGGTCACGTGATCTCTTCATATAATAGTCATGTAATCTCTTCATATAAAGGGTGTAATTATTATTTTAATTTTTATTTTAAAACTACTGAATATATTTTTCTGAATTTTTTTTTATATATTTTATGAGATAATTTGAATATTTCTTAAAACTTTCGAAGGAATTTGCGAATTTTAAATTCGCTTAAAAAATGTTTGAAAATTTAGGTCCTATAGGGTTCAGTGTATTTCATTTTTTCAACCCGGGTTCAATCCAAAACTAATTGGGTGATATTCATTTATATTCCCGTAGGTCCCACAGACCGTATGAACAACATACTAAAATTTCATTTTGATAAAGTCATTTTTACGGCAGTTATCGTGTAACGGACAGACAGACAGACAGAATGAACAAAGTCATAAACACTTTTCAACTATGTTGTAAAGTGTTAAAAACTCTGATTATGAGCAGCACATGACTTTCCCTGCAGACTTAAATTTATTTTCTTTTTATTTCATTAATAATTCCTTAAATTGAGTTTAATTGCACTGAATAATAAGCATAATTAATTGAAATTACACTAAATTTACACTTTTAATTCAGCTTTCGTTTTCATTTAATAACTGAACCTATTCTCAAAATCGGCGTAGCAAAAATACGAAAAACATAAATATCTCGAGAACGGCCAATCTTAGAATAATGGAGTTGATCTTATTATTCTTTTCACCATCAAAAATTACGTATAAAACAAGCATTTAATTTATGCATTTGAGCATACGTAGTCTTTCATTTTAGATTTTGACGATTTTTGCGGGCCATTTTACAAGAAGAAAAAAATCTAATCAGCCCCAGGGTTGCCCACAAGACAATTATCTGTAAAATTTTATGAAATTCGGTTAATTAGTTTTTGAGTTAGAGTAGATACATACATTGCACAGACAGACACAGATGTCATGCTAAAAATAGTTTTTTCGTGTTTTAGAGGTCTCAAAATGTGTTGATCCGCCGAAAACTCGAGTTGCGATTTTCGACACGATTCCAAAACTTTCCCTATACATTAGCATGTGTTGCAGGGAAAGTAAATGATTTCCAATAATTGAAGTACACTAAATACTGTAGCAGAGCGTGGTTTTAATAGCAAGGGTTGGATCTTACTAACATTTGTTTGCGTAGCAGAGCTTTCATGCGCACGAATAAGAATTACCGAAACAGAACATATTTATTAATTTTTTAATTTTATCATATTTATTCATAATTTAGTCATATTTATTAATTTTCGAACCAGAACATATTTATTACTTAAACATAATGCAATTTATAATAGAACATGGCATATTGCCAAATAGTTACAATGAAACGTTCAGAACATATACATGTTGAATAGGAAAACAAAATACTTTTATCGTCATTTCACTTCTCTTCACTTGTAATTTCTTCGGACTTTCAGATATGCAAATTCATAAATAAATAATAATGAAGTTCGAAATGTTATTGAAGCGTGGAAGAAAATAATTATATCAATATAAATTAAAAAAAACACGAATGATATCTTCAGATGCTGTCTGCTGAAGACGAAGTTAGAAATTTCATATTAAAACATATTTTAGATAAATTTGATATATAATATGTTTAAATGTCAAATATTTTTACATTCTTATACTATTGGTTAGAGAAAGTTTAGCTTTTCCAAAAATTTTCAAATTCGAGATTTTGACGAATAAGTACGAATTTAAACCCCCTGAATCCATTTCGATCACTTTTGGAAAGATAACCGGAGAGAAAAAAGTCGGTCAAAAAATGCCAGGGGAGAATTTACCACTTACTAAAATATCATCCTCTTGTTGCCACCATTTCTTACTAATATAACTTTTTTTTTTTTTCGTAAATTCTAATCATTTGCATATCTCCTCAAACGGTACACACAAGCCGAGTTTCTCGGCTGTAGTTGAATTACTTATGGGTGCTTATATTTTTTTTTAATATAGTGTATTTTCAATATTTGAAATATATATTGGCAACCAATATTAGTTAAAGTTTGAGTATAAATAACAGAACAATATTGGGCCAATATTGGTTTCCAATATTGTCAAAATGATCACATTTTCAATGAAAATATTTCTAGCTGTAGCACTTGATACAATAATCATTCGCTAGTCTGTAAAAACACACATTGGCTGCCAATATTGGCATGCTTATGGAGTTAGAAAGAAGGAGATAAAACTCCTATGGTTGAAACGTTTGAAAATGCCATAATGCTTTGAGAATTATATCTAGGTGTCGCTAGTGTTAATAAAGTAGCTGTTATTGTTAGATGACTCAACAGGAAGGCGTATTATTTAGTATAGGTATTTTTGATTATTTTTAAATTAAAGGTTCCCTTATTATGAGTATAATTAAGCAGTATTTTTTAATAGTTGTAGGATAGAATACAGAAAATAGGGAGGTAAAAATAATTTGAAAGACAAAATAACTTTAAATACTTAGGAATATTCTTTATTGTTTCAATTTTACTTTGCATTGCGCTAATAATTTATTTTTTACAAATTTGTCAGTTTAAATAAATATTTTAGGCCTTTCGGCATAGAAAAGCATACAATGCAGGGCTACTTATCTTATCCCAGCGCCACCTGAATTATTGTCTTAAATGATATTGGTGTTTTCTCATTATGAAGTTTTAACTCCATACTTTTACCTCCGTTGGCACGCTACTAGAAATGTTTCTGATAGTTTTCTTATATCCTGACCTGGACACTAGAGGAAGAGTGCCCGTACAATGAAACGGGATTTGTATACCTCGTGAAAGAAATTGATGTGAGGATCACATCATATTTTTATACCCGCATGGTCAAATCTCATTAACTCCTTATTTTCTTTTACATTTTGTACCAATTTCAATCATTGGCAGCAAGTATTCCTTTTTTTCTTTTCTTCGCCATTTATCGCCAACGACCCGATTCATAGTTTAACTAAGCATGAAAGAGTCCACGTAGCCTGACGACTTCACGCTTCACTATTAACGGTTGCAGGTTTTTTTTTTTTTTTTTTTTTTTTTTAAATTTTTAGTTAAAGCTTAGTCACGTTCTTTCCGGAACTGTAAAGATACTTCCGGACATGATTACTTTTCTTACAGTACATAGTATATATGTAAAGGGAATGCTTCAAAATCAAGTTTGCGGTTAAAAATCCGACTCTATATTTGGATGTCGGTTTTTGCGTAAGACATTTTTTGAGTATTCCTAAAAGAATACAAATTAAGAATTTTAATTCAGTTTAAATAATAAAGAAAGTGATATATATAGGACCAGATTCCATAAATGTACGGCATTATATCCTTTCCCTATACAATACCTGGTAATGTACGGGGAAGGTATTGGAATCGTGTCGAAAATCGCAACCCGAGCTTTCGACATATCTACACGTTTCGAGCACTCTAGAATTCGAAAAAAAAAATTTTTTTTTGTGTGACGTATGTGTGAATGTCTGTCTGTATGTCTGTGCAATGAATGCATCCACACTAGTTCAAAAACTAATGGACCGAATTTTACAAAATTTGGCAGATAAGTTACTTGTGAGTTACCCTGGTGCTGATTAGATTTCGGTACGATATGTAAAAAAAAAGCCCCCCCCCCTTTTTTTTTTGCAAACTGGTCTGCAAAAATTAGTCAAAATCTAAAATAAAAGGCAACATATACTTAAATGTTTCAGTTAAATGCTAGTTTTATATGTCATTTTTGACAGCGAAAAGAATAAGATTACATCCATAACTCTAGGACTAACCGTTCTCGAGGTATTTTACTTTTCTCGCATTTTTGCAACGTCGCCTTTGAAACTGTGTCCTAGTCGACAAATGAAGACAAAAATGTATTAAAACTGTTTAATTTAAATAATTAACAGTTTAATTTCAAATAATTGACAGTGTTATTTTGTGCAATTAAACTCAATTTAGTGAATTTTGAAAGAAATAAAGAGAAAATGAATTTGGGTTTGTAAAGGAAAAATCATCTGCGTTCCTTATCAGATTTCTTACTTGTATTGTATCGGAAAATCATATAATTTAGGGAAACCATATCAGATTCCTTACTATGCATAGTATATTGCATAGGGAAAGTATTGCAGCAGGGTTGAAAATTCGAATTTGCGCTTTCGATGGAAAAGCACGTTGTATGTATCCTTGAACTCGAATCAAACGTTTTAAAGGTAATGTGTGCGTATATATGATTGTTAGTGTGTGCATGTATATTAGTCATTCAGGTATATTAGTCGAGACAATCATTCAGGTGGTGCTAGGATAAAATAAGTGGTCCAGCATTGTATGCATTTCTATAGCAAAAAGCCTAAACTATTTATTTAAATTGCCCATTTTGTAAAAATAAATGATTGCCGCAATGCCAATTAGAACTGAAACAATAAGGAATATTCTTATTTATTTAAAATTATTTTACCTTTCCATTTATTTTTATCGCTCTATATTCTGAACTCTGTCCTACAACTGTGAAAAAATGCTGATTAATTATACTCATAATGAGGGAACCCCCAATTTTAAATTAATCAAAAACACATATACTCAATACCACGCCTTTTTGTTGTGTCAACTAACGGTAGCAGCTACTTTACTAACATTAGCAGGTATAATTAACACCTAGTAGGTATAATTCTCAAAGCATTATGATATTTTCAAGTGTTTCGTCCATAGGAGTTTTCTCGCCTTTCTAACTCCATGATAATAACTATAATTAATAATGTTAGTACTATTGTGTTATATATTGTAATTAGGGAAGCGTCCCTCACCCCCACCCCCTTCTCCGAGAAATTTGGTATGACGGCGCCATACCAAACCCCAAAGCAACATTTTCCACCGGTCCTTTCCCTTCAAATTATTCAGAGCTTGACTCTACGTTCTATCTCTCCTTGCTCCCTGTTACACCAAACTCGAGGCTGTACATAATGATCTCGATATTAAGTTCTTTTCGAAAACTATTCAAAAAATTATCACACACATTTTTGAGACCGGCCGTCCAACTAGTTACTCTAAGTCCTCTGGACGAGTCGGACGGTCTGGGTCTTCAACACATTTTTGAGAGATCTTGGGAAAATCTCAAATGCTACAATCGGCACCCTTTGGTCTGCGATCCAAAGATTCTAAAGTACTACAAGCGTCCAAGGGCTCTCCTGTAGGAGACTCAAAGACCCGTACTTACTTGCCAAATGTGGGCACAGTACCCAAGACCTGTAGCATCTTTATAATACCCCCTATTTTCACTTGTTATAAATTTTTAACGACTCTCCAACCTTGAGTTGAATCGTATACTTAGAGTTGGAACAGCCCAGTGATTAGCAGGCAGGGATTGCACTCGGATGACCCGAGTTCAATTCTCGGCCTTCATAAACTGTCCCCGTCTTCACGCGGAGCACTGACACGTTAAATAGGTGGGTCCGAAAGCCCTTCTGAAAGGGTGGTGGTAGGGGAAGAAGGGTACGGTTCCTGTGGATGCCTCCCCCACCGGATTCCGGTTTAAATTCAGTGGCACTCCCCCGACCGTCCAAATAGATACCTTACACATTCGGGTAGGTCTTATAGTCTGGGTCAATAAAGAAAAAATTCGACTTTCCGCTCTCGTCAGAATACTTTCCCTATACATTACAGTATGTGTATGTTTAAAGTGATAAATTAGAATAAAACGAATTTAAAGTCCAATGCAATAATTTTAAGGTATTCATACTCTGAAAGATTGAGTTTGTAGTAGTCGGGTAGGTCGGAGTCGAAGAAGAAGAATCGATTTTTAGCATTCGTATATCGTGACGCAACTCGCCTACCCCCAACGATCACCGATCAAAGGACCCATATTCCTCTCCCCTCGTTATCCCCTTCACCGTCCATTTTTAAATCACGGCACTTTTTTCAAAAATTTTAATTAGACTCTAATAGACGCGGCATTAGATTTTTTTTTTTCTAATACAGCAATGAAGTGGCCCCAACTATCCGCTAAACTCTACTTTCAAAAAATCTCTTTTGCTATCCTCGCTTAATTTCGGCAGGAGGTAAAAGCTGGAATTTTTCCCAGACTCAAAAAAACTGAAATCCTTGATCAAAAGGGCTTTCTTGGGAGTCCTTTATAAGCGATTCCTTCGTTGTAGTATCTGTATTGACAATGACTGAGAAAACATTTTCCCGAGACGGTTGAAGCCATAAATGTCATGCTTGCGAATAAAATTGCGCATTTTTGCCGTACGTGTTGTGTGAGAATTGTGATTCACCGATTTTTCAAACCAAGGGCGTATTTTTTTCTGTGCATGTCGAGATTAATCTCTCTGTAGAGAGAATTCAGGCACGTGTTTATCAAGGACTTGAGCCACGAGTACTGTCGAGATGCAGCCCAGTGGTTAGCGTGCGGGGATTGCACTCAGAGGACCCGATTCTACCCAAACTGTCCCTGTGTTCATGCGGAGTACGGGCACGTTATATCGGAGATATCCTATATAATAGATGGTTGATACAGGCTTACAAAACGGTCCAAAGATCTTTCTTAGTTGAGTTGGGCCTAAACAGTAGGGGGAATCTCTTCGGATGACCCTTACTTCCGCGAAGTCACTAAGAAAGAGTATCGGCACTTACGATCCTCTCAGGTGGTCTACATTCAAATCCCAATAACGTTCGAAAAGAAGGCGTGGATATAAAGTGATTAACAGCTGGCAAGTGAAATATCAAAAAGAAATAAAAGCCAATCAGAGAAGATTTTTGACACTTTCTCTTCAAAGCCACGAGGTCAAAGTGAGAGTTCAAAGTGAGATGTTACCCCCGAATTTCTAGTATATTGGTAAAAATAGGAAGACCATCTATTTTTTAGGATATCTACACGTTAAATATGTGAGTCTGAAAGCCCTTTCGAGAGGTTGGTGGTAGGGGAAGGAGGGTACGGTCCCTGTGGATGTCGCCCGCACTGGGTTCCGGTCTAAATTGGGTGGTACTGTCCCGACCGTCCAAACAGATACCCTACACCTTCAGTTAGGAAATTTCAATGCCGTCATTTGATTTGAAATTTATTTTTTTCGAGGAAGGTTTAAGTTTTCAAATATAATAAATTAATGTAGTATTGTGATAATTTTTAAAATATTGCAGTGGAATGTATGGCATTTTAGAGATGTTTAAACACAATTGCATTAAAGTTGGAAAGCGTTTCATAATCAATACTTTATGCATGATTGATCTTTCTTGTTAATTTTATTAGTCTGCTAAATATAATTTATTAATAATAGTAATTTGTTTAAATACTTGAGTATTAAACATAGGCAAGAAATGCAATAGATTTAGCAATATTTTTAATCACCTCCTCCCCCATCCCCTCGTTTAACCGGATTTTCTCTCACACTCGATCCCAATTAGGGGATTCTACTGTAATACAATCAATGTAGATTTTCTCCAAAAATCGTTCCAAAAGGATTCTTTAAATGTAATAGTAGTGAAATATGAATCATTTCAAAACACTGAGTATTTTTACTTTTTCATAGTCTAGAAAAGGTATTGTTTTCACAAAAATTTTCGAATTTGAGATTTTGATGCCAATATGTGTTCTAGAACCCCCTGAATACGTTTTGCTTATTTTAGAATTATGTCTATCTTTCTGTGGCCGATTTCTTGTGTAAACAAATATTAAGGGATTTTCACGAAACTTTATATCTGGTTTTGTTATTAAAAAATCTAGAACTAGATATAATATTTTTTTTTAATCGAGTGAAAACTTCGAAACTGATTCGAAATTTTATATTTTTTAACATGGCAGCATAGGACAAAATGTGACATAATTATGCATATTATGTTATTATGCATATTATGTTATTATGCATAATTATGCATATTATGTGACATAATTATGTTATTTGTGGCTCAATGATAGTTTAAATCATTGTTGTAAAAAATAGCCGCGATACGATTTTTGTGTTCGTGACGTCATTAGCCTCTCTCGGGGAGGGGGGTGGGGGGCAAGTTACCCATCCCTGGGGGGTGTTGTCAAGTATGGTATCAATCGAAAGATCTTTTTTAAGCCCTTTAAAGTGAAGGATAACATGCTATAATTATAATAACATAACAAGTTATAGTACAATTTGTTATAACTGTCATTTTAAAAAATCGATTTTTCAAAAAAAAAATTGTAAAATTTCATATACTAAAAAAGCCACTTAAAAATGGATTCTAGTATGAGAAAGTTGAGTTGAGTCACACTTCAGTTAATTTTTAATTTTGGGAACTCCATAAGAAAAGCAATTTGTGGGCCTCCCTGAGAAAAATAGAGGGTAGACCAGGGCCTTGCAGGATTTTGAGACAATCAACCACTGCTTCCTACGACCGTTGATCTTCACATGGCCAGTGACTTTTAAGCTGGAAACAATTACGGTATTCTAGGATATTGATCTACCTGAAATATAATGTCTACCATCTAAATGCGCTTGTTCGAAGCTATCAATTTGTTATCCTTTTTTTCTTCTTGGAAAATTAAATATATAAGTTCGCCGAATTCGTGTCTCGGAACGATTATTTTAGTTGTTCCTTTCGGATTTGATGCTTGTTAACCGTTTTCGCGGCCGGTACTTAACCTTTCGAATCAAATATATTTTTTCCCAAGTTGCTTACTCAGTTCCGATCTAATTTTGAGAGAAAATAAAAAACACGTATTAACAAAATATTAACTGTAACTGGGCTTGCGGCTCGACTCGCTTTTCTCATACCAGAATCCATTTTTAAATAGCTTATGGATTATTATTATTTTATTTGCAAGAAAAAATCTAAAAAAAAAAACTGTATCTTTGTTTCAAATGATCACAATTATAGCATTATACTTCATTTTCTTCGGAGCCAACGGCCCTACCGTTCTGAAAACACCGGTTCTCGTTAGATCACCGAAGTCAAGCAGCATCGGGCGCGGTGAGTACTTGGGTGGGTGACCACCTGGGAACACCGCGTGCTGTTGGCACATTTCGGACGCGGTAGCCCGGTGGTTTGCGCGCTGGATTTGCACGCTGCCACAACTGCCACTGTGTTCATGCGGAGTACGATCACGTTAAACATGTGGGTCCGTAAGTCCTTCCGAGAGGTTGGTGGTAGGGGAATACTTCCCGGCCGACCAAACGGTTACCTTATACCTTTCTGGTAGGTCGGACGGTCTGGATCTCAACAACAACAACTTCATTTTCTTCCTAATTAAATCAGGTGTAAAACAATGATGTGTGATGTCAGGTTTATTAATTAATATAGTTATTGACTGGGTCACGAAAAACACCATCAAAGACAATAAAAGAGGCATTAGATGGAAATTTACATCAGTTTTAGAAGATTTAAATTTCGCAGATGACATTGTCTTTTTGTCCTCTAGATATTGTGATCTACAACAGAAAACTAATGGTTTTAACAAGTTTGCTAAAACTACTGGTTTACGAATCAACAAAAGTAAAATAAAAGTCTTAAGAATTAATGTAAAATTAGATAATGAGCCCATTGAAGATAAAATAATAGCTTTACTTGCCTTGGAGTACTGATGAACAAGGAGGGTGGAACTGATGAAGAAATTAAAATAAGAATTGCAAAAGTTCATAATTGCTTTAGAAAACTAAACAAAGTTTGGAGAGCTACTAACCTCAATTTAAAAACCAAAATCAACCTTTTTAATTCCTTAGTAAAGAGCGTTTTATTGTATGGAACCGAAAGATGGAAATTAACAAAGGGCCAATGCAACAAGTTGAATACCTAGCATACTAAACGTCTGGGGAAAATTTTGGGAATAATTTGGCCTTATGTTATTATTAATACCGAACTCTATAGAAGAGTACTGGACAGAAAGCAATAAGGATGGAAATAACCGTAGATGGAAATAGACTGGACATGTTGTAAGAATCCTAAGCTAACTTGGAGGAGACTAATAGAACAAGGGAGAAATCTGATGGGATGGGCGAGCTGGTCAGAAGTAACAATTGCGGCACAGGATCGACCACGGTGACGACGCAAGCTGAAGGTCTTATAGGCCACTAGGCGCGATGAATGATGATGATGATGATGATACTTCATTTTAAAGAGCTTGAAAAAAAAATTTCGAAATTGAAAATTTTCGTGAAAACAATACTTTTTCTATCCTATATTCTATAATATGAGAAAGTAAAAATAATGGTTAATTTATTCTTTTTTTATTATCAGTTTTGCATGTTTTATCATATTCCAAAACATCCATTTCAGTATTACTTACTTACCACTTTCAGAATCAACTAAAACATCTGTAATTGCTTTCGGTCGGAACGTTTTCCTCGTTGTAGACTCCGTTTTTAGAAGGTCAAAGATTGGTAAGTGCGATATTTAGTCCATAGATGGCGTTTGCAGTACAATGATAATAGAGTCCCGTTATAAAGGGGACTCTAAATGATAATAGAGTCCCTTTATAGTATAAAAGGACTCTAAATGATAATAGAGTCCCTTTATAGTATAAAAGGACTCTAAATGATAAAGCAATTAGCTTATAAAGGTTGTTTCGCGGCTCACCTGACGTCTGACTGGACGTAATAATTTTCAATGTCGGTGGCTTTGACGACGCATGACCGTAAAGGGTTAAAAAGCTAAGATAAAAGTTCTAGATTATGACTTTCTCAGTCTATTATAAGACTGATAGTAGTAGATAGTGGTAAATAGTAGATAACTAAAAGCATAATTTAAAATAATGTTTTCCCTAAAATTTTCTAATTCCAGATTTTGACTGATTTTTAAGACCTCCTGAACCCTTATCAAAAACCCACGAAAAGGCGTGTGTATGTTTGCGTGTGCATATGCACATGTTTGCGTGTGTACATGCACATGTTTTTTGCGTGTGCATATGAACATGTTTGCGTATGTATGTGCATATGTGTATATTTGCGAGACAGTGTTCCACTATATACAGTGTTCAAAGGAAAGTCTTTATGTACCACCATAACTTTGTAAAGGAGGACCCACGAGTGTTATGCAGTTCTATATATATATATAGTAAAGTGACCCTGTTCGATCGAATAAAAATGATTGAAGCGCCCCTAGTGAAGAATTTAAAAAGTTAGGATGACGCACTCGGCAACAAAGCGAGATAGATGAAAAAAAAATCAAATTACAAAGCTGTACAGTATTGTTTGTGTCCGCCAAGCACCCTGCAATCCCTTTTATTCGATGGTGCACGATGACTTTCCTATAGATAGACCTAACGTGTACATTGGACCTTTCGTTACAAAGTTATTGGGACGCTTAAGGCCTGATTAACTGATTTCGAATTTTCGACCCCGTCACAATACTTTATATATACGTATGATGATTATACTATGTATATAGGGAAAGTAAAAAAGAAGGTGGATGAGGAAGGAAAAGCTAAAACTAGAAATGAAACTCTCCCTCCCCCCCCCCCCCCCCCAAAAAAAAAAATTTATTTAAAGCCCACCCTTACACGACGGGGGCACACTGGAAAGTAGAAAATAAATCTTAATCATGCACACACCAAATTGAGCCAATCTGAGCATGTATAGGTAGATTTCATTCAAAACAATGCTATATAAATCTTATTATTATCCAAAATTGATATCATGCAACATTGTCGAAACTATTTCGTTTCCCATCGACAGTTGTGCATAATATTAATTGAGGATAAGGATAAGATTTATAAAGCATAGTTTTTAATTGAATCTGCCCACATCCTTAATTTAGTTCAATTCCGTTGTGTGATTAAAATTTATTTTCCACTTTTCGCCACTGTTGCTTAGGGGAAGACATTGAGGAATTTGTTTTCTTTTCTCGTAATTTATTTTGCATCCCGATGCTGATTATGATAAAAGTAAGCTAAACGCTATGGAATATGAAATTATGAAACATTCAAGGGGAGATATTTCAGCCTAGATATGTTTACTTCCCCATGCGTAGTATCGTGAAAGTATTGTTTTCCCGAAAATTTTCGATTTCGATGTCAATATATGTTTTAAGAGCTCCTGAACACGTTTTGCCTATTTTTGGAATGATGTCCGTCTGTCTGATGCCTATTTCTTGTGCACACGACAGCGGCCACACATATTAACGGATTTTCCCGGAACTTTATTATATCCGGCTTTGTTATAAAAAAGTCCGGAACTCGATAGAATTTTTTGAAAGTGGAACGAAGACTTTGAAATTTAATATTTGTTTTTAACATAATTACGTATAAAAGGGTTTATTTATGATTCAATGATCACGAAACTTAACAGTTTCAATCATTGTTGTGAAAAATAGTCGTGATATAATATTTTTTGTTCGTGACGTCATTGTCCTTTCTCGGGGGGGGGGGGAATTAACCCCTTGGGGGGTACTTTGTCAAGTATGGTATTAATCGAAAGGTTTTTTTTTTTAATCCCTTTAAAGTGAAGGGTAATATGCCATAGTTGGAATCAATTAACACCTCACTCAATAAGTCTCCGGTCTGACATATATATGGCAACACTGTTGACAGACCCATATGATTTAATGATTTCTGGATAGTACCAACCATTCAAACAACACGTGTCAAAATTTCATGACATTCTGCCAATTAGTTTATAGGTTACAGTGGTTTTAGTGACCCCATTTTTGTAATTTTTAAAACAATGGATAAAAAAGAATTTCGTGTGTTGATTAAACATTGTTTTTTGATGGGGAAAAATACTGTTGAAGCCAAACAGTGGCTTGATAAGCGTTATGGAGACTCTGCACCAGGGAAATCAACTATTATTGACTGGTATGCTGAATTAAAAAGCGGTCGTACAAACACCGATGATGCTGAACGCTCTGGTCGCCCAAAATCGGCAGTTGTTCCGGAAAACATAAAAAAGTCCACAAAATAGTTTTGAAAGACCGTAAAGTGAAGTTGCGTGAGATAGCTGACACCTTAAAGATATCAGAAGGTAGTGTGTTTACAATTTTACACGAAAATTTGAGCATGCGTAAGTTGCTTTCGAAGTGGGTGCCGCGTTTGCTCACACCGGATCAAAAACAACAACAACTCGTCGACGATTCGGAGCGGTGTTTGGAGCTGTTCAAGCGGGATAAGAAGGATTTCTTGTGTCAGTATGTGACAATGGATGAAACATGGATTCATTACTACACACCTGAATCAAAAAGATCGTCAGCTGAGTAGACAGCAGTCGGTGAAAGTCGTCCAAAGCGACCCAAAAGTCAGCTGGCAAGGTTATGGCCAGACAAAACCCGTGTCACAAGTCGATGAAAACGATGGTTAAATTATATGAATTACGCTTCGAATTGCTTCCTTACCCACCGTACTCTCCAGATCTGGCCCCCAACGACTACTGGCTTTTTGCAGACATCAAAAAGATGCTCCAGGGGAAAAAATTTGGCTCAAATGAAGAAGTGATTACTGAAACTGAAGCCTATTTTGAGAGCAAAGACAAATCGTTCTACAAAAAAGGCAAAGGCAAACGCTCCTCCAACTTTTCCGGGCGGAAAAGTTGGAGGAGCGTTGGAATGAATGTATCACTCTTGAAGGAGAGTATGTTGATGAATAAAGTCGAATTTCTAAAAAAAAATTGTTTTTCTTAGTTAGACCGGAGACTTATTGAGTGATGTAGTAAGTACATCCACGATACTGAGTTTTCAAAAAACATCTTGTAATTTTTTTTTTTTTTTTTTTTGGGGGGGGGGGGAATTCTGGTATGGGAAAGTCGATATGAGGCACACTCTAGGTTAATGTATAGGGACAGTACTGGAATCGTGTCGAAAATCGCAATTTCAGTATTCGACGGATCTACACGTTTCGAGCACCCTAGGACCGAAAAAAGCTATTTTTAACGTGATGTCAGGAACGTATGGATACACTCTAGCTAAAAACCTAATTGACCCAATTTCAGAAACTTGGTGGATAAGTCACTCATAGGTTACCCTGGGTGCTGATTAGATTTTGGTATACGATTCGCAAAAAAAAAAAAAAAAAAAAAAAAAAAAAAAAAAACTTCTTTTTTTTTTTTTGCGAAATGACCCGTCAAAATCTATAACATATGTTCAAATGCATCAATAAAATGCTACATAGGCTCAAATGTATTGATTAAATGCTTGTTTTATACGTCATTTTTTGCGACAAAAAGAATAAGACCAATCCCATAACTCTATAGGACGAGCCATTCTTGAGATGTTGAAGTTTTTTTCAACGTCGCCAAATCAGAACGAAACTTGAATAAATTAAAATTGCGAATTCAGCGTCATTTCAAGTAATTATTCGCGTAATTTTGTGCTATTCAACTCAATTTAACGAATAATGAAAGAAATGAAGAGAGTACTAATTCGAGCCTGTATGGAAAATCATGTGTTGTCCACATCGAATTTTTTTATCTAGCAATCCTGATTAAGGAAATTCGTCTGAATTTCAGTTTCTCTCCCCCCCCCCTTATATATACACCCCTGTGACACTGATAATCGCTGTTTCTATACGAATCAACAAATGTAAAAGGAATTTTACATTTGTTTTTTCCGTCCGGGCGGAAAAGCCCCCCCCCCCCCCCCCTAGATGTTCAAGGTCACAAAAGAAGCACTGAGCTAAATATATTAAAAATAATAATTTAATGATATCAAATTCAGTTTTTTCTATTATTATTAACTCGGAATTGATTTATACTTTCGCTACAGTACATGGTAATGTATAGTGTCGAAATTCGCAACTCGAATTTTCGACGGATCTACACGTTTTGCGATCTCCAGAACACGAAAAATAATTTTTTTTTAGCATGACGTGTGTCTGTCTGTGCAATGTATGCATCCACTCTAACTCAAACACTAATTGTCCACATTTCATAACATTTTATTGGCACACTTGAGAGTTAGTCTGGTGCTGATTAGATTTTAGTTCGATTCGAGATAAAATAATCTGCTTTTTTTTTTTTTGAGAAATGGCCCTGAAAAATCGTCAAACTCTAAAATAAAAGACCACGTATGCTAAAATGTATCCGTTAAATGTTTGTTTCATACGTAATTTTTGATAATGAAAATAATTAGATCAACCCCATTATTCTAGAACTAGCTGTTCTCGAGATATTGTGGTTTTTTCGTAATTTTGCTAGTCCACTTTGAAAATATGTCCCGTTATCAAATGAAGACAAAAATTGAATTCAAAGGACAAATTCCGGGTTATTTCAAATAATGATGCCTGTTATTTTGTGCAATTAGATTCAATTTAATGAATTAAAGAAATAAAGAGAAAATAAATCCGAGTCTGCAAGGAAAGTCTGGTGCTGCCCACATCAGATTGTTATTTTTGTCGATGTTGTATGTCTCATTCTCGAGTTTGCTCTCCACCCCTTTGGAAAAAATTCTATGGGGCGCCTATGGAGAAAGAAAGAAAGTGTACAAGTTTCTACATAACAACAATAACTTGTACCTCATCACCTCTACCTGTAGCCGTCTCTATACAGATTTAAAAAGAAAAAAAACATTCTATAATGAAGTGATTCCTATGAAACGGCCAAGAGCTCCAGTAAGTAATTACCTAATACAAAAGCAATTTCGTGGTACCGAGCAGCACGTGGCAGACGATACTAAAAACATGAATTCAGAAGAAAGGGTAATAGGTTTTAAATCACCTCTGACATTGTAAATGCTTCGCAGATGAGCATTTACATCCTATTCGTAACAAAGATGTTTACAAAATAAATCATTGGAAATGTATACATTTTTAGTTCTGTTGATTCGTAGGCGATGAAATATCAGATTCCATCAAAGCAGTACTAGCTAAAATTGCAGTGTTACCGTATATGCAGTGTAAACGTACGTTCGGTCTATCTATACTCTAGTCTAGTGGTTCTCAACGTGTGGTACGGGGTACGCTGTGAAATAACCTTAACCATTGAGGACTGTACAAGCGCATTACCCAGTTAAATATTTATAATAAGATTTGTTAAACTGTTTATGTCATTGTTTATCGGTATATGTATTTTATGGATACAATATATTTCAGTATTACCGAACCAGGTATGGCCCTTAAGAACGTACATGGTTTCGGAAATACTTTTCCCTTGTATTTCTTGTGTGATACTCTCTCAATTTTTGGGTGCCAGTAAAAGCCTAGCTCCATTTGTTGATTTGTCAGTTTGAATCTACTCAGCTCATTCACTACTCGTGCACTTACACCATGTATGTTAACGCAGGGAACGATGGGTTTAATACCTGTATTACATACATGATTTTTAAAATTTTAAATATTAATTTCATTATTGGGTGTAATTACAGGCTTATTATATCATGACTTCCTCAACATGATAACCAGATTTCAAATACTTACCTTATTTATGGAACAGGGAATGAGGGCTATTTAATACTGTTGTGATACAAAAAATGTATTAAATTTTGAATAAAGAATAAATCAGTGTTGTGATTTGTCACAACAAATACCTGTTTTATTTATAAAGGATTTATTAAGCCAAGCGTTGGGTCTATTTTATTTTATCTTTGCTTTATTTTTACATGTGCTCTTCATACAGCTTTCAATCAAGGGTAAGTCACTGATAATTAAAATACACAAGTAATTACATATTTTGCAATATATATAACTATATACATATATTATTTTTTCCCGTTATTATATCATAACTCTAGTTTTATCTATCTGTACAAAGGGTACGCTACCTATATTCTCATTTCCAGGGAGTACTTGAAGCATAAAAGGTTGAGAAACACTACTCTGAAATGAAATGAAATGAGAGACGGGTGGCTCAAGAAGAGCCCAGCACAGCAACCAGAGGTCTATTGTACTACCCCAGACAGAGCAGATCTCTACGAAAAGAGACCAGTAGCCGACGCAAAGATGAGCAGACACTTGACAGGAATGTCATTCAGCTCCCAGGGTTCAATCACATGTCGACAAATGTGTTCGAATCTGTGAGCAAAGTAAACTTCACAATTCACATTCACAGAGAATGTGAGCAGCAGTTTCTTCGCTGTATTTGCAGCCCCTACAAAGCGAATCTTTAGTGACACCCATAATGTTGAGGTGTCTCTTGAGGGTGCAGTGCCCAGTAAAGAGCCCAACAGCCCTCCTGATGCCAGTTCTGCCGAGATTGAAAAGTTCCTTTTGACGTGTACTAGGGCAATTGCAGTTGAGAATTTTCGCTTGCATTTGATCCTTAATATTACGCCAGTTCTTACATTGAAGCTTCCTGAAGATGCCATAAACAATTCTTCTGGTAAGATCATTGGGAATACCCAAGGCCGGCTCAGGGCCAACAAAGGAGTACTTGAGCCTTTTCTAGCTAATTCATCAGCCAACTCATTTCCAGGAATGCCCGAATGTCCAGGCACCCAGTAAAGAATGACTTCGTTATTGCTAGCAATTTCACAGAGTGCATTATAGCACTCCCAGACAAGGGGAGGTCGAAAGCCCAGACCATTCAGCTCGTCCGAAGACTTAGAGCAACAATTAGAATGGTCGGGAGAGACAAGGGGAGGTATCATAGTGGACTTCCCAAGAGCCATAAGAGCACACTAACTGTCGGAACAGATAAGTATTTAGTTGCTCTTATACTTCCTGTCGTAGCAAATTCTACAACATATAAGAATGGCAAAGACATCAGCCTGAAAGACAGTAGCATAACTGCCAAGCGGATAAGACAGCTCTGTGCCATCGTCCAAACAGAACACACCAACACCAGTACTTGTGCCAATCTTCGAGCCAACTGTATACCATACAATACAATTCTGTTTATTGTAGGTGGGAGTCCTCTTCCAGTCAATCCGCGAGGGGACCTGAATTTCGTAAGGTTTGTCAAACGTATATTTGACATGAATGCCATCAGGTGGCATACAGAAATAAGGATGGCTAGCAACATTACTGTTAAGATCACTCCAAGATAAATACCTTGAGTAATCTTTCCAGTGTTTCAGATATTTAAGTCTGTTCATGCAAATGAGTGCCTCTGCTTCAATACGCATGTAAAGCGGGTGCAATCCAAGTAAAAGTTCAAGAGTTGCAGTGGGAGTAGTTTTCATGCATCCAGAGATTGCAATACAGACCATTCTTTGAAGCTTAATTAATTCTAATTTAGCAGTTTCACATCTTATTCTAGACCACCAAACAATGGAGCCATAGGAAATGATAGAACAGATTACCATCGAGTAAATCCAATGGATGGCCTTGGGATTTAAACCTCAGGTTTTCCCAATAGCATTCCTACAAGACCAGAAGATTCTTCTGGCTTTAGTCATGCAGTAATCCAAGTGTTTCTTCCAGTTGAGTCTCTTGTCAAAATAAATACCTAAGAATTTAACCTCCTTGGGGCAGGTAAGCTTCTGACCAAAGAAACGAATGTCTCCAAGATTAAGAATGTGTTTTTTGGCAACGCAACCATAGCAGTCTTCTGCGGGTTAACAGAAAGACCTGCGTTTTTACACCATATCTCAACTCTCCCGAGAGCAGTGGACATCATGTCAGAGACAGTGTTGCCAAATTTGCCCTTGGCAATGATAACAACACCGTCTGCGTAACCAACGCAGGAAGCACCAGAAACATTGATGCTCTCCAAAAGAGAGTCTACAACTATACACCAAAGAATTGGAGAAAGCACACCTCCTTGCGGACAGCCCGCAAGTGCATGCACCGTCATACTATCACCAAGTAAAGATGCACATATATACTTATTAGATAACAGGTTCTTGATCCAATAAGAGATCGTGATATCAACACCTTTCCTATCAAGAGCATCAAGAATGGTATCGATGGGTACCTTATCAAAGGCACCTTCAATGTCGAAAAAGGTGGCAAGAACAACTTCCTTAGCATTAAGGTTTCTCTCCAAAATAAAGGAGAGACTATAGAGGGCAGTGTCCGTGGATTTACCCGGTTGATAGGCATGCTGAGAGCTTGATAGGGGCTTAGCAGCCAGAATCACTTCTCTTATATACCTATCTATAAGCTTCTCAATAGTCTTTAGAAGAAAAGACGTAAGGCTAATAGGCCTGAAGGATTTGGCCTCGTAATAATTATCCTTTCCAATCTTTGGAATAAAGATTACCTTAGTATGCCTCCAGGCAGATGGTACATGACCCAAGGCAATACAGGCTCTGTAGATACTGCAGAGAATGGGAGCTAGCACCTTAATTCCTTCCTGGAGAAGAATTGGAATGATGCCATCAGTTCCCGGAGTTTTATAGGGTTTATGGGAATCAATTGCCCATTTAACCCTTTCCAGAGTAACCACACTCCTAGCAATGCTCCAACTTCTGTCATCACAGGTAGGCGTGGAGCAGGCATCAAGTATGTCACTATGACCATACGGATCAGAAACAGGAAAATGGACCCTGAACAGCTCAGCCAGGGAACAACACAACCACATGGTCCCATTCCCGAGCCCAAAACGGTATACCTTACAGCAGAGGCCGAAGGGTGGTACTAAGGCCCATAGAGCAGAAGTGATGTTTACTAGGGGCTCAGCATTGATGCAATCTGAAGCTAGGAGAAAAAAAAAAAAGATCGCTCCGGTACCTCGGGATTGCAACACCCGTATCCACAAAAGAAATGGACCCCTGAGGATTTTACAGCGTGGGACTATGTGCCTCACTTCCAACCCCCAACCTGGAGGACCAAGATGCCCTTTTTGTCTGGAACCTCAGCTTTGACCTGTCCGGCAAGGGAGACCCCACCAGTAGCGAAAGCTACCGCCGGCATAGCTCTTAGGATCAGCGGTACGCACAAGCTCCACCACCACGGCAAGGCACAGGCATCATTTAGTGGAGAACACTACTCTAGGTCTGGTCTATAGTAAAGGGAGCCTCACAGATCGAGTAAAAGTGCTTGCAGCACCCATAGTGGAGAATTTAAGAAGTTAGGACCGTGGATTAGGCAACAAAGCGAGATAGACGAAAAAAACCAATTACAAAGTTGTAGAGCATATGCAAAGCGCATGCAAATAAAGACAGTGACATCTCGATTCTGTGAGATAAAAAACAGACTTTACACTAGATTTCTATTCGTGTGTGTGTTGTTTATTGCATCATTCCTGAATAGGAGAGCTTATAACCCTATTGGGCCAAATACCTTCCCTTCCTACAACAGTTTTAAGATCGATCCTTTGTAATTGGCTTTTTTGTCTATCTCGCTTTGTTATCCTAACTTTTTTAATTCTCCGCTAGGGGACGTTGCAACCCTTTTATTCGATCGAACATGATCACTTTACTCTGGATAGACCTAATGTGTACACACATGGACTTTTTTTTACGCATTTATTGGGTGCTCCTGTATACATTATTTTTTAAACATTTACAAATATTGTAAAATTTAATGTGAAATTCTATAATTTTTAATGTTTGTCCTAAGAATGTGTTTAATATGGTTATTGGTTAATCTAGCCCTGGTGTCGTTAATGAACAAGTCTAGTAGCTACTGCTTTAGAACATGTCCTCATAGCAGGCTGCCTAAAATTAAAGGTTAATATTCTTTTTAAACAAAAATACATTCTGCTGCAAAAAAATATATGCATCCATAAGAAATTGAGCTACAACGACGAAACTCGGCATGCATGTATCGTTTGAAGAGATATGTAAATAATTAGAATTTGGGAGCCAGAAACAGTTTATTAAGAAATGGTGACAACAAGAAGATGACATTTTAGTAAGTGGTAAATCCTCACCTGGCAACTATATACCCCGATATACGGTATAGCGTAGAGCCAATTAAGTTGCTTATGTCCCTTTGCTGAGGATTCTGCCAGTGGCGGCTCGTGAGCGACATGTAGAGGGAGGCGCTCATCTATGTATTTATGCCTATATATATGTTAGTAATATATATATATATATACATATATATATATATATATTATTTATATATATGTGTATATATATGTATATATAAAGCATATGTATATACATATACGTATTTTGGGCATAGCAACGGGAGTATTAAAAATATAAACGACGGATGTATTAAGTAAAATAACGTACCTCCCACCTGCTCGCTCGTTCATAAAAAGCCTGGACACATGGAACGTATCTTTCCTAGTGAAAAACATTACATAGTCCTAATTTAAGTAAAATTGTAGGGGGTAGTTAAACTAAAAGTTATGCCCAGGGAGTTGACTAAAAAATATGCATATACTGGCGATACGTACTGATGGTTCAGACATTATAGCCACCCGTAAAATCAAAATCGGTGGATTAGGAGGCGAGATAGAAAATTGGGGGGGGGGGGGGGGGGGGGGGGGTAACCAAAGTAAGAGTTACGCTCGGAGATTTTCCATATTAAAGTTGCATATCCAGGTGACATGTACAAATGGTGGAGAAACTCACTACAGCGACAAACCGAACCAAAATCGCTCAATTAGAAGCAGATATGTAAAATTCTGGGGACTAGTTAAACTAAAAGTTATACCCAGGGGTTGACACAAAAATATGTGTATCCAATTGAAATGTACAAATGTTGCTCAGATTATATAGTCACCAGCAGAATCAAAATCGCTCAATTAGAAATTGAAATGTAAAATTATGGGGACTAGTTAAACTAAAAGTTAAGCCCAGGGGTTGACGCAAAAAACGTATGTATTTTATATCCATCAAATATGTATATCAAGTTAATATGTACATGTGGGTCAGAGACTATAGCCACCATCTGAATCAAAATCGCTTTATTAGGAGTCGAGATGGATAAGTGTGTGTGTGTGGGGGGGGTGCTATTTGAAGTAAAAGTTACGCTCAAAGATTTATCCCTATAAAGATGCAGATCCAGATGACATGTGCTAATGGTGCAGACACTATAGCCATCAGTAAAATCAAAATCGCTCAATTAAGAGGTGAGGTGGGAAATTGGAGGAGGGGGGGGGGGCGTAACTGAAGTAAAAGTTAATCTCAGGGATTTCTCACAAAGATGCATATCCAGGTGACATGTACAAATGGTGCAGAGGCTATAGCCACTAGCAGAACCAAAATCTCTCAGTTAGGAAACGAGATGTAAAATTGAGGGAGCTAAGCTAAAAGTTACGTCCAGGGGCTTGGCACAAAATATATATTTAGGTGACACGTACAGATGGTAGAGAGACTATAACCATGATTAGAATCAAACTCGCTGAATTAGAAGGCGAGATAAGAAATTTGGGGGCTACTTCAATTTAAATATAAGCCTAGGGCCAATATTATAAGTCTAGAGCCAATTTGGGGGGCTACCAATATATTCGCCAGCGGTCGGGCCAAAATTTCCAGAAAAGCGACGTCAGATAAAAGGATCATGTTGAAAATTTAATTTTTAAGTTTTTTAGCAAATACTTAGAATTTCTTTAATTTTTAGGCATTTTTTAATGTTAAATAGCTGAAAAAGTAAGACAGCTGGGTAAGTCAACTCAAACTAAATGTCCGAAACAACACATTTATGAAAGTGTCGCTAAAAATAGCCTATATGTCACAGTGTGCCAAAAATTGGAAACTCGTGACGTTTAAAGAATTATTTTGAAGTCAAACATATTGAAATTCATCACCAGCAGATCAACCAGAGCATAGAAATAAATCCCTTCCGGAAGAACAGAACAACAGACAAACTACATCAGAAATGACGAAATGCGAAACAACTTCAATAATTAAGACAGCTGGGTGGGACAAACGATCCCTCAAACTGAGTGTCCTAAACAAGACACTTTATTCACGATGGCCAGACACCCCAAAAATATCATCCCCCCCCTTCACATCACCACACACGTACACTTATTTCTCTCATTTGTTCAAATGTTTATTTAAACTTCCAAATTTATAACAAAGACGAGAATGAGAACAAACACTTTCTTAAATGTAGAAAATTGAAGCCAAATTAGCGAAACTGAGCCAATTTGAGAAGTCCCTCTTCATGTTTTTCTACTCTTCTGTTTCTTTTTGGCTGGGGCGCGCCCAGTCCCGCGACACAATCTACTAGTAAATCTGCAATGTCTGGTTTTTTTTCACGCCAAATTTCTAATATTGCTCCTATACCATTCTTTCACTCAGGATATGTCGACGGTAGGGACGCGGCTTTAAAAATATCTCTATATTTTCCCCTATGTGTTGAAAATTCTGTGCAATACAGCTTTCGTGAGTCGACTTTCTCCGAAGAAAGGTGTAGTGCTGCCATCTAGTGGCATTTTCATAACTTATTTTTAATAATTCTCGATTTAATTGAGCCAAAAATTCAGATTTTTTCAATAGAAATTGTAATAAATCTGTATAACTAAAAAAATAATTTGGGGTGATTACTCAATGGTGTCGCGCGTACTCGCGGCCCCCCCAATGGCCGCCACTGGATTCTGCCACAAATGTGGTAACTGGTCAGTTAATTCTCTGGTATTCTGACAAGGCTACAATTGCCGTCCCAGACATGTTCTATTAGTGATAGGGTCTGGGGATTTAGATGGCCATGGGAAGGTATTAAATCCCCGAAGACATTGAACAATATCCTCTTAGTCAACATTGAGAAAGTCTTGCAGTATGTGGTTGAACATTGTCTTGTTGGTAAATGGAACTTGGGCGGCTTGACAGCATAGGCAGAACAATCGGCTGCAGAATATAGTTCACATACAAGTGAACCACCAGATTGGCTTGTAGCACAACTAGATGAGATCATGCTGTCCCACGAGATGGCTCCTTAGACTGGCATATGAAGTGTGATGGCCGTGTCATTTTGTTAATCATATTATTGATGAATAATATGATCAACAAAATGATTTAATGTAATATTTGTGCATGTTTAACAGAAATTGGTTTCTTTATGTCTTGTTCTTTTTACTACTTAGAGTTGAGCCAACTATACATGCTAACATTGAAAATATGGACTACTTTTGGATGGTAAAAGTTTGTTTTACTGTATATTACAAATTATCAACATATCATACCACCAGTCACCTTCTTGACACCAGTGGTTACGCATACCACTGGCTGAGAACTGCTGAACATGTTAGCTTTTTGGCTATGGTGAAAAAGTTGCCAATCATTTAAATTCCATTAAATATTTAAAAACTGCATTTTGTTAACCTTTTTCTGGAATGCAGTTATGTTTTTGAAAGAATCTTTTTGTATATTTCATATATGTTGAAAAGTGGAGGGGGACCCCCGAGGAATGTTTGCCCTGGGTCCCTATTAGGTTAAGTCAGTCCCTGGAGATATAAAAGTTTTTGTGATTAAAATTGACCAAGTATAAAGGTTTTATATAAAATATATCAATTGTAGCCATGGTATGGCAACAGATGTCGCTGCATTATTGATAAGCAAATCAGTAAGGCCAACAATTTAGTTATATCATAAATTTTAACAGTTAAAAACTGGAACACAGTGAAGAAATTGAGACACATTTGAATGTTAATTAAAACTTGCACACCTTTTATATAATAAATAGTTTATTTACAAAATAATGTGTAACAGCAACTGTTTCATACACTTTGTACATCATCTATAATATCAAGCACTGGAAATTGGACTTGTTGCTCGATCCACCTGGCAGCCGTGAGCATCTGTTCCTCCTTTAAAGATTGGCCAATTATCTGAAGACTAAGTGGCAAGCCATTCTTTGATAACTGGCATGGAATACTAACAGCAGGTAAACCTAAATGAAAATATACATATTAAATGTGAAAGCAGCATTGGGGTAGCCAAGATCTCAGAAAGGGTATGAGAGTTTACAGTAGGAAGAGACCTTGGGGCGAGAATTTAAAATATATTCGTAACAATATGTATATTTGTAATTTGCTAATCATCTGTGAAATGCTGAACTAATTAGTGGCTGAAGTATCTAAGTGGAACAACTCCTACATGACTTTCGTACCAAGATTTCTTCCAGTAGTGGATTGTTTTATCATCTTTCTATTTTTGTGAATTTTTCATTTAAATTTTTAAAAATTTTACAGTTGAATCTCAAATACCCAAGCAGAACACCATAAACAGTTTGGATATAGTCAAATTCGGTTAACATAGAAAAAAAAAATTGTATGCTGTGTGTACAATTTAGTACTGACCTTGTGACGAGTAGTATAACTAATATTAAGCGTGGTCAAGCAGTGCTTAAGAACCATAGAAACACAGGGGCCCAGAACAAGTTGAGATATTTGCAGCGCCCAAAACAAACAAAATTTTACTAAAAAATAAAAGCATTTCATTTGTTAATACAAAATTATTCGTAAGTTATTTATGACTAATTAAATTAACTTTATGATAAATAGGAAAACAATTTTATGCAATTGCTTGTTAAATATAAAAAATAATGTTCCTTAATGTTTGAAAAACATGAGGCCCTATTAAGCAGGAGCCAGGACGAGACCAAAAGTGTGCAAGTGTATTTAATGATGGCTTCAGTTTGCAGTAGGGGATAACACAAGAAATGTAAATGGTATGAGGTTTTAACAGTGTTTAATATAAACTGAAGCAGTGAATAGTTTTTCAAATTATTTTAATACAATTGAAAATAATTTTCAATCAATTACCTTTAACTACAAAACAAAAAACTGGAATTAAAATTATTTAAATGAAACTAGTAGTAAAGCTTGAAAGAAAGAAAAAAAGAAAGGGGGAAAAAAAAAAGGGAAGAAAAGTGAAAGAAAAAGATAAGAATTTAAAGAAAATGTCAAAAATTAAAAAAAAATTTCACTTTTCAAAATGGCTCCCTAAAATTAAAGCATTTTCTTACATGTTTCTTAGTATTTGTGTGTGTGTGTGGGGGAGGGGGGAAGGGGGGAGGGGGGTCCATCCAAAACTAGAATTTTGGTTCTTAAAATTTTAGTTATCCCAAACTAAAATTTTGGGGTATTTAAGCCCCTCCCAAAATAAAAGCATTTTCTTCAATACTTTTATTTTCAAGACACAAAACTAAAATGGGGGGGGGGGGGGGGGAGCGGAAGGCCTTTTTGCATATTTTGCTTAAGGGAATAAAATTCCTAGTTATGCCGCTGCTTGCAACAATGCCCATAGGATCTCTCTCATTCCTACCATTAAAAAAATATGTACTGTAAGAAAAAGAATAGGTACAATAAATACATATGCAATCATATGTTTTTTTGTTAACTGTACATACTTGGACATACTCTCATACTGGTATTCAATGTATCACAGTGTGGTCTGAATTACATTCAGGTCTTCTGAAGGCAAAATTATTGAGTCTTTTCCTGAGCTCTTTGTCTTTATTCTCTTGTTTTCCAGCACCCACTAAATATAATCATATTATTGGCCATTTCCTGCTACTCATCCTTATTTATCCAATTTTGAATACCTACTGTCATAATAACTTCTGAAACTGGGAGATTTTTTTATTAATTCCATGAGCAGAAGATTATCTTCATCATCATTGTCTTCTTCCTTGGCTTCACTGGAAAAAAATTCCAGGATTTCACGAGAATTGATGTTTTAATTTCATCAGAAAAAGTGATGAGTCAGTTAAAAAAGAGCCAGGTTGGATAACACATAACCTCAGATAATTATGACTCTACTGTACTACTTATTATTATAAGCAAACGTCCCAAATTTGACATAAATTTTTATGTTCAAACGTATGTCTGGTGCAGCATATCCTCTTTGGATCTTGTGCCATAAAGCCATAATCAACCAACCAACCCAAATTTGACATTATTATGTTCAACAGATTTAGAATTAGTGACTGATAAAATATATTGGGTATGTGTATGTGTGTGTGTGTGTGTGTGTAGGGAGGGGGGTAGCGGAAAATCACTTACAGAGCAGCTGGGGGTTAGCCCAAGTTATATATATGACAGTTTACATGAAAAATGTCCAGTTGTCAGTGATTTTATTTCTAAGATGACATGGTATAAAGACATTGTTATGACAACTATACATTTTTAGTTTTCTGTGGATTTAGGTAGCTGCATGCTTCTGAAATACAAGAAACATTTTTCATTATGCTTTATCATGTTGCTAATTCCAAGAATTCCTTTTCTTCTATCAACCCAAAAACATTCAAGCTGTTTATCTGTTTTAATGTTTTTGCTTCATTAATAATGCAAAATTTGTAACATGATTTGTAATTACTATTATAAAGATATGCATTTTGTTTTTTTTACAATCAGTCTGAAAAACTGTACTTAATAAGGCCCTAAACTAAATTTTGAAAATTTACAATAACTGGACCCTTTTCCTGTAAACCATCACATATCTCTCTAAGACAAAAAATATTTGATGTGGGCAGCATATGGCTTTTCCTACATAATGCAATGACTTTGCTTCATTCACAGTTAAACTAAATTATATTTTATTTTGTGCAAATATAACTTGATAATTAGAAATATAGCTAGTATCCGCTAGGCAACATAGTTCATATTTTAAACGATTATAACTGTGAAACTCATTATACTTTGAATAAAGAATATTAATTTTCCTAAAGCAAAAGGAATTATCAAATGAATTAAACTTATTAAAGATATTGGATGTTTATTAATTTGGCATAATTTTTGTTGTCATTTCTGCCAATTTCGCAACATTTTTTAAAAAGTCACCAAGTTGGCGATATTTTATTAAATTTATCACTAAGCATTACAGATAGACAAACAAATAAAATGACTTTTAAAAAATTGTTGGGTGCCAAAATACAAAACAATTACAAAAAGTACCTTCTTTCGTGAATGGGATGAACTAGATCTACCAGAATGATGTTAATAAATTTGTCACATAATATTGCATATGGAAAGGGAACATATTTTATGATAGTTGATGCTTCTTTAATTTTATGTATGTTTTTTTATAAATTTATTTGAAAAACGTGCAATATTTCGTTCATGCTAGTTTGTGTTATTCGTTTTTTAATGAAAAATTAATTAAAAAATTATTTTTTATGCAACATTATTAATCAGGGTGGTTACAGGATCTCAGATAAAAAATTCCCCAATATTTCCCTGATTTCCAGATAATATCTTTAAAAATTCTCTGATATGTATCACTGTCTACTTTTACCAAATATCAGTTTAACAAGCATAAAAATGTTAATTAATAAAATCGAAAGTGATAATTAAGAATAAATAATTAAAATTAATTACTTTCAGCATTGAAAAGTATAATAATCAATGTATAGTATTTATGTAAAAATTATACAAGAACAGTATTATTATAAGAATAATAAGCTATAAAACTCAGCAGTGTTCTGTAAACTCCAGTCAAGAAATCATATAATTAAATATCACTTATTGCATTAAAATTATGTATAAGCAGAAACAGTATTTTTTTAATATGTTTTTCCTATCATTTGAAATACCTTGACAACTTTCAAAACAATTAAGATAAGAGGGATCACTGAAAAACGTTGAAATTATAAAACTCTGTTCTTTTTATTGAGGTGTCCAATAAGCTGTCTTCCATCACATGAAACACGAATAAGAAATGCTACACATATGTATTGTCATAAATCAAAAGAAAGCTGTGATTATGCTTCCCTTAATATTTCCTTGATTTTTCCAGAATGTTGATATTCCGTGATGTTTTCCAGATTTCCAGGTTCTGAAGAAACCTTGTTAACAGTCTTGATTTTTTTTTCTGATTTTTTTCAAAATTTCATTTGAAAATTGGGGGAGGAGGGGCCTTCTGAACATTCAATCACTTTTAAAATCAATTGGGTTCCAGTATTCACCGATTATAATAATCATACCAAATTTTGATTAAAACACTCCATTCATTTATGATATATCACATCCACACACACACTCATCACTTAAAATGTTCGATTCGAGTTTAGGAATATTTTAAATGTGCACTACCATCTAAAAACATTAATTCGAATTTTCAATCCTGTCACAATACTTTTCTTATACATCATACTATATGTATGTAGGGAAAGTAAAAAGAAAGTACTAGATAAACTGTTAATGGCTATACATATACTAGTACTATACTATTTATTTTTTATTTTGATAATAGCTAGGCACTTGATACATTCAATCATTTGCCTATACATCAGCCAGAATCATGAACCACTTAGTCATCACAAGATGTTGCCCCGATGCACCACTGGGAGGGCCCAACACACTACATCCAACAACACAGCATCCATGCCTGCAGGTGGGATTTAAACCCACAACCCAACAGCCAAGCAAGCACAAGGAAACGCTTACCTTATCTGCTCAGTCGGCAGTATTAAAATATAAGGCAATGTTAAAAGTTAAAATTAAACATACCTGCCAAATTGACAGCCTGAGTGCAGAAATCATCCACAGCATTGTGGTCCCTGTTGTCCACCTGAATCCATTTGGAAAAAGGAACTGGTTCCGTTAATGTGACGGGTGTCAATAACAAGTCTATGCCCGACTGGAACACAGATAGGAAGTCATTGCGAATAAGCCTACGTATTTTAGCAGCTCGAAGGAAGTACTTGGAATAATTGCTGTGGAAAAAATGAAGTAAACAAAGAATTATATAGGTAATATAATAGTAATCTCGATATTAAAGAAAAGTAACTCCTTGATTATATGACACATAGGGTGAGTACACTTGCCTTAAAAAAATTTTCAAGCACTTTTCAAGGCCTTTCAAGTACTATGCAATTATTTTCAAGGGGACATCATTTCTTCCATATTATTAAGTTGTATGCATTTCTGATAGGAAAAATTATAACAAACTAACATTACTGTTTAATGTTGAAGCCATTGAGGAAATTTTTGGATAAAACAATGTTGTTTAGGAAAATTTCAGCGACAGCGTAACTGTTAGGGAAATTTCCAGAAAAAGCAGAACTTCTCAGAAAAAATGCAATGCTGTAAATGTGCAGAATACTTTCAACCCTGCCTTTTTCAAGCACTTTCAAGGATATAAGCAAGAAAATTAAAATTTTCAAGTACTTTCAAGGCCTTGAAAATGTTAATCCAAAATTCAAGTACTTTCCTAATTTTCAAACACCCATATGCAACCTGGACACAGATTGACCTTATCTCTAAATCCAGGGAAGAATAAATCTTGGGTATCGGTTTTTCTAGCAAGGCTAATCCATTTAGTAGGTAAAAGTGGTCACAAAGGGTATAAAGGTCACATTCTAACAAAATGTATTTTTGCTCCTTGTATATGATGCTCCTAAAAGCATCAAAAATTTTTTTCATCAATATTTCAAAATCTTTCATTTTGACTTATGTGCTTTTTTTCCACCAGCTCTAGAATATCAATACAAATTATCGATACATATCACTATCAATAGAGAAAATGTAAAAACTAAAGCAGAAAAAAAAAGGGAAAACTAACTGCTTGAGCAGAAAGTAATTGCCTGCAAGAATTCTTTCTCGAACAACATTACCAAACCCTTCCCTTCTTGTTACTGCATAATGGTGTTCAGAAGAAGCTTCATTCTCGGCTCTGTGACCTGCAATGCATTGAAATAAAATCATATATAACAGGTGAAAATTTTTAAAAAAGCCTAGAAAATATTGAAAATTTTTATAAAGTAAATGTAGTTTCCAATTGGCAATATGTAAATGTAATTGAGAGTTTATAAATGCAATATTAGTCTAATACAGTAAATGCTAGCAAGTTGATTAGTAGCGAAGAAAACTCACATTTGACACTACATTGATATAAACTTTCTATTAGAGGTGTTTTCAAACATTTTGGAGTGTGCCAGTTTGGTAAGACACAGTCGATTATAAGACAGAACCTAACAGAACTGTATTTTTGATTAAGATGGCCATTTTTGAGGCTAAGCTACTGTTAAATAAAATCAAACTTATGAGTGTTAGTTTCCCTATTTTTGACAGATTTAAATACTAATTGTTAAATAAAGAAAAATCAATATTACCATATCGGATGCCATCGTATCGAGCAAAGTTGGATGCAACATCGCAGCAGCACAGCACAGAATAGCACATTATGGAGTACTTTGTATGAGGTAAAGATACTTGTGTCACTTTAGCCCCAGCTTTATCTAAAGTATCTGCCACATTTTTCCATGTGTCAATAACTTCAGAAGACATCCCATCACATTCATATTCCTAAAAGCATATGTTTCTTTAAATTATACAATAAAGTTCCATTTTATACATTGAAATATCCATAATAATAAATGAAGATGTCTGTACGTTTGTTTGTGCTGTTAACAGCATAGAAGAAAATATAAGCGATCCACGTCTGTAAAATTCGGTATAGTGGTAACTCAAATCAGGTTCTAAGATACCTTGGAGTGATTTTTTAAAAATTCAAAATAGTGTTTTAGTAATTTTATGTTAAGGCACAATTCTGAATAATTTTCAGACAAATCAGTTCTTTAGTGATCGAAAATATTATTACAGCTTCTATCTTCACACTATCAAAAAAGATCAAAGAATGCTTTTTTTAAATGAGCTTTGAACCTTAGGACAATTTCTTCATATTTAATTTTTTTTTAAATACATCGAAATACACAAATTTTACTCCATTTCATCTTTATATTTTTGCTTCAGTGAATCAAAGATTCACACGATTCTAATTTTTGACATGAACATGGAGTGATAACTTTGCATTCTAATTAATTTTTCTTTCAATTATGTAATTTATAAATTAATAATGAATTTTTAAGTAATGCTATAAAAGTTTATTTTTGAGGGCTCTTATTTCTTTTGCCTCAGACAATCAAAGATTTACATAATTCTAATTTTTGACACGAACATGGAATGATATCTTTGCATTCTAATTAATTTTTCTTTCAATTATGTAATTTATAAATTAATAATGAATTTTTAAGTAATACTATAGAAGTTGAGTTTTGAGTGATTGTGGGAAAGATGGATTGATGCGAGAACTTTTTTCCTTTGGAAGTGTGGCATTACAACTGGGGTGTGGTTGGAACACATGATTGTGCATGTCCATTGGTTTGAATGAAGAAACATCTTTGAAAGATGAATTGATGGTTTAAACAAAAGAATAGAAGACAGAGCATGAGGGGAGTCTGCTATGTCAACAGGAAAAAAAATTCAGCTAGGATTTTTTTTGTCCTATTTTAGTATACTTTGCCAATTTGGAGTCTAATCATTAGGATACCATTTTTCTTTGAGATATTGGCATAACCATGTCTAATTATTTTTCTTCTTTATTTCATTCTACAAAACTTTTTAAGTTCATATACTCTGGTTTTAATTTCTTTTTGGTTTGTTTCTCTTTCATCACACTAGGTTGTGTTATCATATTGGGTTCATTATTTAGCTATGTTACTGTTTGCATGGCATGGGCAAGTTCTCATTTGCCATTTAAGTAAATAGTTCTTGTTCGAAATGGAGAAAGAAATCTACAAAGATTTCCAAAGTGTATGTCTCCTTACTGCATTTTATTTGCACCACATTTGACATTATGGTTAAGTATATTTAATGATTTAATGTTTAGGTCTCCCCCCCCCCCTACACACACTCTGCTTGAAAGTGCTTATGTGTGCAAAGTGCGAATAAAGTGATAATGCTAAGATAAATAAATACACAACCATAAAATTTTATATTTTGACAGATTGTGTAAAAAATAGAATTAGATAGAATTTTTGTGATTTACATGATTCGTTTAAAAACTTTTCAATATTTATGACATGAATTTAATAACAAATAATCTTTTTTATATATATAGTTTAAAAACTTACATGATGAAAACGATGTTAAAGGTATGAGTAAAAATTTGAAATTAAACTTTAATTTCAATATGAATTGTTTTTCTTATAATTTCACATGTCAAAGTGGGTTTTTGTAATATAAGAAAATAGAAACTATTATTAGAAAAGTCACATATTTAATTCAGAGTTTTAGACATATTAATGCATGCAAAATACAGTGTAACTGGTTGTAGTGAACCTTAGTCATAACAAACCTTTATTTATGACATATACTAAATTCATAGTCCCAGTGAAATTCCAAGAATTACAGTGTAGTGAGCTCAAGTATAGGAAAATTTGGCTATAATGAACCGAATTCTAATGAAAATTTCTCCCTAAAATGCTTCGAATTGAAATCTTGGGCAGCTTACAAGAGCTTTTTTACAAAAACTCTTCTTCAGCATTGTGCACTTAAACAAGCAAGAAATCCTAATAGAAAACTTAAAACCACTAAGAAGGTTGTTTTAAGTGCTATAACCCTCTTCCACAGAGACTCATTCTATTTCAGTATTAAAATTGTAATGTTTATGTAGTAGAAACTGGCATGCAATGTTCATTTAAAAAATATTTCCAGTAAAACCTCATTAGCAGACACTTCTAAATAGTGAATACCTTTATTTAATGGCTATTATTTTTAATTTCCAGTCCCAAAAGTATATCTAATTATGTGTATTTATCTACAAATAGAAGATTTTCCAAATAATGAACAATGGTTGGGTCACTAGAAACGCATTTGCTAAAACATGTTTTTAATGTGAAAATCACACATTTAAAAAGTGAATTTCATCACAATTCTATTGCTAATGAAACAAACAAACAACAACAACAAAATAGAAACATTCATTGAGCGATCGCTTTGAGAATGTGTATTTATCTACAAATAGAAGATCTTCCGAATAATGAACAATGGTTGGGTCACTAGAAACGCATTTGCTAAAACATGTTTTTAATGTGAAAATCACATATTTAAAAAATGAATTTCATCACAATTCTATTGCTAATGAAACAAACAAACAACAACAACAAAATAGAAACATTCATTGAGCGATCACTTTGAGAATGTGTATTTATCTACAAATAGAAGATTTTCCGAATAATGAACAATGGTTAGGTCACTAAAAATGATTTTAATGTGTAAATCACACATTTAAAAAATATATTTCCTCACAATCATATTGCTAATAAAACAAAAATAGAAATAGAAATATGCATTGAGTGATATTTTGAGAATGGTTATAGTATTTTATTGATTGCTTTATAGTATTTTTAATGACTATAAAGCAATCGAGGTATACTAATATATATATATAAAGACCTAAAATGAGTCTGAAAGTTGTCATGAAATTTTATAGCAGAAGCTATCACATATTTTATGAACTATGAAGCATGTTTGTCCAATAAAAATCATAAATCTCACTTTTTCACACAGAAAAACATAATTAACTTTATGTAATAGTTATCATTATCCAAAAATTAGTCTGGGACTTTCTAACTACAATTCAAAAATTTTATAACTAAAATATATTTAATTTTTTCTATTAAAAATTAAGGGTTTTAAAGTCCATCATAAGTAAATTAGAGTTAAAAAAATATTTGGAGAATTAAGAAATATAACTTTTTCTATTGCAACTTTCTAAACTTTTTTTCTGGCAATGCCACTTATAGCAAGAAATATGTACGATGTACAACATGCCTGCAACAGAAAGATAATAAACTTCCTTTAGACAAACTTTACTTCAAAATTTGACATTGCTGCTTCTAAAATATATTTCGTGAATATAAACAGCAGAAAACAATGGATTACTTTACACAGCAGTAAATGCCAGTGAATCTGTTATACAGATATTACTATGTTTGCAAATGCATTGCAAGATAAAAGTTTAAGAATATACAGAATCTATATTTTCCGTGTAACATTTTTGACAGTTCCTTTGAGTCCATTATTACTGGCTCCCACTGTATATATTTTTAAAAATACAATGCCAGAAAAATCCTCGCTCCAAGCACAAAATTTTTGGTTACCACACTGGATCTAGATGATCTAGATACATTAAGCTGCATTATAAGACCTCATAATAAACTAGGATAGGGTTATCAGATAGTATTTAACAAAGTATACAGCCATTGCTTAAAGAGATAAAAAGAAGGGATATTTGGTATATAACCTTTGGTATGCCAACATGTAAACCTTTTATGCAAATTTCATCAGGGATAGAAAATGGTGCAACAGGCTGCCTGATTGTTGTAGAGTCGTAAGGATCAAAACCAGCGACAGAATCTAATTCAAAATTAAGAACATAAATTCACTGTAGAACTTACAACACACATAAAGTTGTTTATTATTGCAAAAATATTTCAATACGAATAACATATATTTCACAAAACACATTTAACACTGTAGTCTGTAGTAAAAAAAATATATTAAGAAAAAAAAAATTGCAAGTTGACTCTACATTAGTTCTCAGACATTTTAAAGTAAATTTTTATATTACAGTGAACTCTGGTTACAGTGCGAGTTTCGGGCGACATCAAACCGCCCATGTTATAAAGGTAGCCACATAACAAATGAGGAATATTACTTTAATGCTCAACTTTTAGGGTTAAAAAATAGTTGTCTCTTTTATTATGTTCTAGATGTATATTTTTATGCTCTATGTTCAGTTGTCTGCAAAACAAAGAAGTTTTCAGAATGCAAAAGTCAGCATTCTACAGATTTTAATTAATTTTTACTTTCTGATACTATAGAATACAGTATAGAGAAAGTATTGTTTTCACAAAAATTTTTGATTTCAAGATTTTGATGCCAATATATGTTTTAGGACCTCATGAACATGTTTTAACTATTTTTAGACTGATGCCCATGTGTCTGTCTGTCTGTTCGTGGTTGATTTCTTGTGTATACAATAGCTGCCATGAATATCAATGGATTTTCATGAAACCTTATATCCGGCTTTGTTATTGGAAAAACTAGAAGTGGATAGATTTTTTTTTAAATATGAGAAAAAACTTCAAAATGTATTTAAAATTTTATATTTTCTTAATATGGCAGCATAGGATGTAAATATGCACAAAAGGGGTTATTTATGGCTCAACGATCATGAAACTTAACAGTTTCAATTAATGTAGTGAAAAATGGACATGATACAGTTTTTGTGCCCGTGATGTCATTAGCTCCCCTGAGGGGGTACATTGTCAAACAATTTTTTAAGCCCTTTAAAATGAAGTGTAACATGCTATAATTGGGGTCATTTGAATCAAAAGTACAGATTGTTAAATTTCTTCTTGCAACATTTACTAAAAAAACAAACAAGCTATTTAAAAGTGAATTCTGGTATGAGAAAGTCAAATTGAGCAATATTCCAGTTAATTTGCAGTAGAATGACTGTAACTATATAGCACAAGCATTAATATACGTGTAAAAAGTAGTGTACTTACATAAGTTGTCAGTCATTACGGTGCTGCAAAAGCCTTACTTAAAGTCTGTTATTTTAAGTTATTTATATGAAGTTTTTTTTGTTCATAATCTCCCTTTTTATGGAGGTTTAATCTTAGAGACAAAGTGATGTTTTTTGGTCTTCAAATCTCCACAGAATGGTATCAATATCCTTCAGAGCTTCTTTTGTTGTAGGAATATCGTTAGATTTGACCTCTGAAAGAAACCCTTTCAGAATCTTACACTCTAACAATCTAATTGGTTAATGTAGCAGTTGTTTGAATAAAACTTAAAATAAAATCTACAATTGAAAAAAAAAAGACCCTGTTTTGCATAATCTACCTGATTAGATTGATGATGTTAAACTTTATGCAAAAACAAACCAGCACACATTATAAGTGTAGAGGAGTTTGACTGGTGGTTACAAATTATTTTTTATTAAAATTTTACATATACCATTTTCAACATCTGTAAATTTTAAATGTGAATAACTTAGAATGTGTTTTGTGCTGTTCACATAAACACATAGATACATGTAGTAAGAACCTGTAGTAGAAGTGCAGATACAGATATATGGTTATTTTAACTTTTATCTACCATGTTTACTTTTTGGACCATTAAATGTTGACTTAGGAGGTCTTTCTGGACCACAAATTTCCCTTCTTTGGTGTTAACCCTAAGAATTGTGTACATGTTTGTTTCACATTGAAAGAAGTCATTACATTATGTCGGGAAAGTCATGTGTTGCCCACATCAGATTTTTTTATTATGATGTTAAAAAAAAAATTAAAGATTAAATTATATATTTGCAAAACAATAATAACAACATGTAGCATCTTATGATTATATATTGTAGAAATAAAATAAAAATGGCAAATGTCTTACTGAGCAATAAAACTGCATCGTCAACTGTTCTAGTTAGAATCCCTGGAACATCAAGAGAATTACACAATGGAACTAAGCCATGCCTTGAAACTAAACCATAGGTAGGCTTTAAACCAACAATGCCACAGAAAGCAGCAGGATTTCTAGTTGAACCACCTGTATCAGAACCTATAGCACTAAAATATCATTCTTAAATACCTTTTAAATTAAAGTTGTTAGTACAGACATACTGAACATATATATATATATATATATATATATATATATATATATATATATATATATATATATATTAAGTTATGGTTAAATTGTAACTCATATAACCATAACTTAAAATATAAGATAGCTACAAAACCAAATTTAACCACTTCCCAAACAAATTATAACTAGGGAAAAGTAAAACATTGCATATCTGACAAATTACTTGCTATGCAAGAATAATAAAGAATAAAAATAGTTCATAAAAGTCCAAAGATATTTTATAGATTTTTTAACACATATAAAACATATTATCTAATAAATACAATAAGGCACAATTAAAACAAAATTGAAACAAATTTCTATCATCTACTATTACGTAAAAAGATGAATCTTTTAATATATATATATATATATATATATATATATATATATGTATATATATATTTCTTGTAATACAAACAGACAATTTTTTAAAATTTAAAGATTAGTTTTATCCATGTAGCCATGGGCACCCATAGAACTTTTACTGCAGGGGCTAGAGGTAAACCTCTGATGTCAGTGGGGCAAGCTTAATAATAAGATGTACAACATTGACTAGCTTGATGTCCACCGTTGTGACCTTTAATGTCCAGGGGGAATTAAATGACAGATATTTTGTCTAGATAAAAAACAGCTGTTTCCAAATAAAGTGGATTTAATTCATCGATTTTCTAACTTTGTGAATCCAAATTTTTAATTTTTGGTATTATATTATTATTATGAGTATTGTGCTAAAATACGGCAAAACTCTGATGAAAACGTGTTCATTTAATTTTTTTAATTTTACAGTTTTTTATCTGAGGTTTAATAAATCTGAACTCCTCGTGATCTGATTAATACACAAATTTTAGTTCAGACATAATACATTTATTTAAAACATGAAAAGATGGCCGCCAAGTGCCGAGTGTATAAAATGTAATAATTTTCATTTTCAGAAACACGTTATAATGTATTCATAGGGGGAAGGGTTATTAAATAATTAATATATTACACAATTTACTTACATGTATGAAAAATTAATTATTATGAAATGTTATTAAATACTAGAGTTAAAAATGTAAAATCTTGGCAATTTGATATCACAACCATTTTTTAGACACAATTTTCTATTTTTCAATAGTGATGCTTTTTTTATTCTTATTTTAAGCGTGGCAGTTTTCTAAATACATCATAATATGCATGTTTTAAGTAATCTGATTCTTATTTTGCCGTATCCGAAAATGGAAAATTAGCACAATTCTATAGTCTGGCAAAAACATGGATGCATATCTTTGCATTCTAATAAAAAAAATTTTTTTTTTAAATATTTTTTGATTTTCTGTTAAATTTTCAAAGAAAATGATAAAAATTAAAATTCTCAATTCTGTTTGAGAAGGATTTCTTTTTCTGATTATAAGTTGATGTCACAGATTGGGCGTTGCTATGGGGAGCAGTGGATGTTTGTGCGCATGTGTGTCAAATTGTTGCGCATAACTACACATGCACTGAAACTAAAAGATTTGGATTAAAATGAAAGATGGGAATGATTTTTGTTCAAAACAGGTGATTCGGAAGTTGAGCGATGTCATTTGTGTATTATTTATGTGGCGGGTGATTTTTTTTAAGACCTTGGCAATTCATTCTAGTACATAATAAAAGAAGATGTATGTATGTGTATCTTTTGTAGTGGAAAATCCAAGCTTCAAACAGCTGTGAAATTTGGTACACAGTTAGCTGAACTCCCGGGATGACAGACCTCATCGAGTTTAAAAAAAAATTCAAATTAGTTATTTTGTGTTGAAATGCAATTTTGAGTGATTTTCACAAAAATCAGTTCCTTAGTGACCAAAAATATTATCACAGAGTTTCTATCTTAACACCATCAGAAAGATCTTCAAACCAAAGACGTAGGGCAATTATTTCATATTTATTTATTTATTTTTAAAGACATCAAAAATATGCATGGTTTAGGCTGTTTCATTTCTATTTTATTGCATCCAAAAATAAAGAACTTGTGCAATTCTTACTTTTGGCATGAATGTGGTTTGATATCTTCGCCTTTTAATATTTTTTAAAATTCTTTATGAATTTTTAAACAAAAGCATAAAGGATGTTTTCGATTTCTTGAAAGACGGAACTTTTCCCCTCTTATACATTGTTATGCTTCATGATATCACACCTATGGGGGAGTATCCATTACTAAAGGGAGCAGTGCATTGACATATTTATAGAGTGGGTAATGATTTTTTCAAAACAGACATTTCTGATGTTATTTGTATGCGATTATTTAGATTCTGGTAAAGGAACGTAATGTTACAATTTTTGAATCAGCCCCTATTCCTTCTAATTTTAAGCATTTCACTATGATGATATCTCTGCTTCTAACTTTGCTAGAGCTTAGTTTTAAAGACTGTACATTTTAACTTGAGTTACCAAAAATTGTGTATACAGCTCACACTCTTATTTAGGACTTATTACTCTGACACAACAAGTTATTTATTCTTTGTTCTAAGTAGATGAATCTTAAAAGCATTGTTTGGTTTACGAGAATTTGCAGTATGTTCCAGTGTAATTTTAATTAGAGGTTTGCATCTCAAATTCCAGGTAATACCAAGTACATTTTCTAATAAACAGTAATTTAGTGTTCTTCAGCCTAAAACTTATCTTCTGTTTATGCTTTGCAGGGTGAGTACACTTTCCTTAAAAAATAAATTCAAGCACTTTTCAAGGACTTTCAAGTACCATGCAATTATTTTTCAAGGACATCATTTCTTTCATATTATGAAAATAATGTTGTTTAGGAAAATTCCAGTGATAGCAAAACTGCTGAGGAAATTTCCAGAAAAAGCAGAACTTCTCAGAAAAAACACAATGCTGTGAGTCTGCAGAGCACTTTCAACCCTGCCATTTTCAAGAACTTAATCAAGGAATGGGAATTTTCAAGTATTTTCAAGGCCTTGAAAATGTTAATCTAAAATTTAAGTACTTCCCAGTTTTCAAGCACCCGTATGCATCCTGACTTTAGGCTGATTTCAGCTTGTACAGATATCTTATTATGGTAATTTCTATGCTAATTTCAAGACCGGAAAAATATTTTGTATTAGCAAATTCTATTTAACTGTATTATGTATTACAAGGAAAGTCAAACTTAGTAAATACATACCCAAAACAAGCTCCAGAAGCTACAGCAACAGCACTGCCACCAGAACTACCTCCAGGTACAAAAAAATCTTCACCCTGGAGTCTTTCATCCACTGCTTTGGAATTATTATCATTGTACAGATCACCAACAGAAGAGGGAGATTGAATGTGTAACTTTCTCAGTTTATATTTTAGCCCTGATCGCCATGGGTTTTTTGTTGGTCCAAAATATGAATCAACTGTCGCTGATCTATAAAAATAAAGGCCTTATTACATGTAGCAATTTCATCTAGAAATATTTCAGCAACATAAATTGTTCACAATTTGTTCAAATAAGTATTAAGAAATTTGTAAAGGAATTTATTGGAAAATGCAACAATAATGTTCAGTTACTTTATATTTTTACTAATCATTGCTCTAGTACATCAGTTACGTGCTACAATTAACCAGACCAGTGCTGGATTTTGAGCTTTTGGGCTCTGGGTCAGCCTTGTTTGGAGACCTCTTCCTCATCATTTTTTGATTTCCTAAATGTATGGTATATAGGGAAAATATTGGAAATCAAAAATTAGAATTCTAGTTTTTAATGGATCTACATATTTTGAGCACTCTAGAAAATGAAGAAACTGTTTTTAGCATAACATCTGAATGTATCTATGTGTATGTCTGTGCAATGCGTGTGTACACTCTAGCATAAAAAGAATCTGACATAATTTTTTGAAATTTGTTGGTTATGTTACTTAAGTTACCTTGGTCCATATTAGATTTTAGTATGATTAGTAAAAAAAGAACCAGCTATTTTTTGAATAGCCTGCAATAAAAATAAAAGAATAAATATGCCAAAATTTATCGACTAAATGATACAGAGATATTTCTCTTTCTCAGATTTTTCATGACTAGGTGGTATTTTAAAATAAGATAAATTAGCTAATGAAGAGAGAATGGCTTATAAACTGTGAATTTGATGCAATATCAAGTCAATTATGTGTTACCCTACTGCTGATTAGATTTTGATATCATTGAAAAGTTGAATGGATTGACTTCAATATAGAATTAATTTTGGGGGATGTGATACATAGCATCAAAATACATAAATATAAACTAAAAAGTTGAATATGAGTGCTTACGATATACAACTAACTATAAAAGAATTTTCCACTTCCATCAATATCTGATCAGCCTCTTAATGACCAACAGCTCGGTACCTAAATTCTTTCCAAATAATACTTTGGAGTCATAAAAAATTAGTTTGTGTCGATAAACATGTTTACAAATGCTGGTCGTTTGGCCGCTAGGCCATTAGACAGTGAGCTCTCCAGTATTTCTCAATGATTGTGTTAAAAGTCAATAGTGCAGGGCACTCGTTCAAATGTTTTCCAGACATAGGATATCCTAGGTCACATAAAATACAATCCGTAGAAGCAGCAAGTCCAATTCGATGGCGATGAGCCCTGAGACAGTCATGACCAGTTAGAAAAGTCTGAACCTGGTAACTACTTCTCATCAAGGAGCCTCTAGAATGAGTGAAATGTTCTTGCTGAGGATGCGCTATGACTTTTCCTTAGATGCCTCCAGAGATTCTGCCTCAATTCTTTTTTTGTGTAGCATTTTAATGTACAGTTGTGCTGAATGGAAAGTCAAGCTTTGAGAATCTTTGCTCGACCATAACACCCTTTTTGGCCAAAAAGTTCACTGTTTCATTTCCTGGTACTCTGCAATGCATAGGCACCCACTGTAAAGTGATTCTGTGTGTTAGGTCTTTTAAAAGCGCTCTTGAATCTGGGTATCATTGTTTCTTTAGCAGCCGGAAATTGCCTGGAGAGCCGAGTCCGAGAGGATAACCGCTCTGTTGAATGAAGAAGAATGAAGTATGAGTTGTTGCAATGCCACATAAATTGCCTCGATCTCCCCATCAAAGTGTGTTGCAGAAACTCCAATAGGTAAGTAAAAATCAAATAGCGTGCAAGAGACTCCAGCCCCAGCTCCCCAAGTTCTGTCAAATAAAGAGCCGCTGGTATAAACATGCAACCATTTGTCTTGTGGAAATCGTGAGTCTATTGTATCCAATGGAATAACCCGAATTTCTTCTGGAATCATTTTCCTTTTGTTCACCTTCGTCTCAAGATCCAGTCGGACATATATGTTCAGGAATTCTAAGGAAACACTGGTGGCAGGAAAATGTCAGCCTTAAAGTTAATATCATGGTGTTGGCAGATTCTATTAGCTGACTGTATGTGAAAATAGCTTCAGTTTTTAGATTTCTGGGAGTAGAGCAATCATACTTTCTCCAATAATCATTGTTTGACAATCTAATTAACTTTTGATAGAGAATTAGAGCATTTTTCTGAATTATTTTTATTATAGTCTGGGTTTCGTTTAGTAACTCGTTAGTAACGGTTAGTGTCAATAAATATCAAAATTGAATCTCGAATTTCAGAAGTTTGCAGGGAAATATACTCCATGTACAGTACTTGCATCTTTTAATTTTAGATATGTAAAAATAATTTTGGACACCAGTATATTAAAACAAGTTATGTCACATTAAAATTTGGTATGTGTTAGCATTAGCACCACTGTTGGCATCAATTTTTAAACAGAATAATAATCAAACACTTTAAAACCATGTGTTTAAATTCTTAATTATTCAATTCTGCAAAAGTACTCACCCCATAGCAAACTCATCCAAATTTGTCTTTCCTGTAATGATAGCTCCACTATTAATAAGCTTCTGTACAACTGTAGCATTGTAAGGAGCAGAATAGTTGGATAACATTTTTGAGGCACATGTTGTTCTGATATCTTTTACGCTCCAATTATCCTTGAAAGCAATGGGAATTCCATCTAATATTCCCAAAGAATTTCCTAAAGAAAATAAAAAGGAGCATTTTTGTTTTTAAAAAATTTGAAGAATTGCATATTTTGCACTTTCAGGATTGGGGCCTTTTTGTCCTATTTTTTTTTTTTAATACTTCTTTAAATATCATAATTTATTTCTGTCTAAAAGTTCATTTCTTCCTATTTATAAATGTACAAATAATTAAATAGTTGTATTATAATTTGTATGACAAAAGCAATAATTTGGCAAGTTTTGTCATTGAAAAAAAAAAAAAGTTGTGCACAAGAAAGCATTTTATTATAGAATCAAATTTTATAAATTTTCCCACTCAGAATTTATTTACAAAAAATTTGCTTTAGTATGATAAATTCCAAAATAACTTTTTGGACATAATGTCCAGTAAGCTAATTCAACATTATATATATATAGACAGTTCCAATGGTGTCTATAGTTAAATACTATCGCCATTGTCAGAAACTGGCTATTCTATCGGTTTTAATTCGAATTGTATGGCTGTCCTGATGAGAATGCAATTTCGAACTAACCAGCATTTTTTGTGTAGTTTCAATTGATTGTTCTCTATGTCTTAATCTTTTATCTTGAGCTAATTATTATTGCCTTTTCTCATTTTTGCCATGTTTTCTTTTTATTTTTATTTATATTTATATACTTTTAATTGTGAATTTTGTATCCTAATATTCTTCTCATCCCCCTTTCCATTGTAGTGATATGTTACCTTCTATCTTTATCCTTAGTCTTGGTCTATAGTTACTCATTTGTAACAGATATGCTCAAGATGGTTTTTTTTGTACATACAGTAGTTTATGCATAATTTTCGATTAAAATCTTTCAATTTTTATTTATATATATATATATATAATATATATATATATATATATATATATAATATATATATATATATATATATATATATAAATTGAAAGATTTTAATCGTAAAACTCTGCATAAACTACTGTATGTACAAAAAAACCCATCTCTAGCATATCTGTTACAAATAAGTAACTATAGACCAAGAATAAGGATAAAAATAGAAGGTAACATATCATTACAATGGAAAGGGGGATGAGAAGAATATAAGATACAAAAATCACAATTAAAAAGTATATATATAAATATAAATAAAAATGAAAAAGAAAACACGGCAAAAATGAGAAAAGGCAATTAGCTCAAGATAAAAGATTAAGACATTGAGAACAATCAATTGAAACTACACAAAAAATGGGCAGTTAGTTCGAAATTGCATTCTCATCAGGACAGCCATATAATTCGAATTAAAACCGATAGAAAAGTCAGTTTCTGACAATGGCGATAGTATTTAACTATAGACATCATTGGAACTGTCTACTGGTTAGTGGAAGGAGAAAAAATAAACCAATTGAATTACAAATCAGAAAAATAAAAACCTCCTTGAACAGAAATATTAACTCACAGGCTAAATTTAGGTCTAAATTTAGGTCTAAAAAATTTACAGTTTGACTAACGCTAGGCTTATTAGGAATTAATTCTAGGTTAGATGGATAAAAATCAATATTAATTGGATAGGAATCATCAATTATAATACAAATTAAGTTGTCAGCATATCTATATATAATATATGAATTAGAGTTAAAATGACATTCATAATAATAAAGATATAAGTTAGCAAGAATACTACTACTACAGTCATCTTGTATGTAAGTTTGTAAATAAATGTTATCACCTTGGATAATATAATTGTTGTATAACACAAAGTGCAAGAGCATAGGAATGACATTAAATGCAACATTATTGGAAGATAGATAGTCATGATAAAGAGAGATAATAACTTTATTGTAACTTGAAAAACCCAACTTTCTCACAAGCTTACAAAATAAAAGTATAAATCAAATGGAAAAAAAAACATATTTCGAATCATCAAGTTAAAGAAATCTTCAAAAAGCAATGGTATGGAAATGATAAAAGAAAAACAAATGAAATCCAAGCATTAATACTACGTGGATAAGGGCTTAGCCTAAATCATGGATTTGTTCACTTCTCCAAAATTCTTCCTCGGGTCCAAGTATTTTGTTGAAGCAAAAGCAAAAAATGTATGTTTTTGAAGAAATAGATAGATTATATCTATAAAAGGTAAAATCTGTTGTAAAGCAGCATTTGCGCTTATTACAGAGTTTATTCTCTTTTTAATTTTAATTTAATTTTATTTTGATTATTATTATCGCTAACGCATTTCTATACTTTAACTACAAGCCCATCTATGTCTTAACATGGCCCTCTATGGATATTGTTTTTATTTAGCTAATCCTTTCATTCCTTCAATTGATTGATTTTGGTATGTCTTCACATTTCGCATTTTGGAGTATTTTGGTTTGAGTTCTCTCATCGCTTTTATGATTTTTTCTGCGTGTTATTGCTCTTTTTGGTAGGTTTCACACTCGATTCTCAAACTCGTTTAATATGTGTGTGTATAGTACTGACATCTCTCGGCAAGCATTAGAGTTTATTGTGTTTTTTTGTGTTATTTATTTCTGTATCTTTTTGTTAACCCAGACGTCAATATCTTTTATTGCTTATTTTTACATTTTAATCTAGACATGTATTTCCACTATATGTGGCACTCTTTGGCCTGCAGTTGTAGGGATTCAGTCAGACACATACGCATTAATGGCTTTGTATATCTTCCATTCCGGATGATTATCACTATTTGTCCACACTTTGCTTATTTATGAATGTTTCGTATGAAAATCTCATTTAGATCTTATCTACTATGCTTGTTTTGTTACTCTCCGAAATTTCGTTTCAATTCTTTATGGTATTAGTTATAATTTGAAATTTGAACCTGACAAAATACTTTTTGAAGGGGTTTATATTGGGAATTTTAATTAAAATTCGTTGCGTAAATTTTATTCATTACCTAGTGTCCGGTCTATTTTTATTATGAATTGGGATAATTATAGATCAACATTGACCAATTTAGCGTTATAGACGATTTGGAAGAATACCATACCTACTCTCAATCTAAATCATATTCCTTCAATAGATGCAAAACTTGTCCTTATGCTGACCCATTACAAATTAATAATAATTCCACTTCACAAAAATTCTACATAGTTTTTAATTGCATATACAAACTTAATTGTACTATTTGTAACTTATCCTATATTGGCCAAACCAGCAACCCTTTACATCTGAGAATGAATGTGCACAGGGATCATATTAAAAAATTTGACCATAAAGTCTTTAATGATCTCCCTACTAAAAATCAATTTGAATATCAGCACTTTGCTACACACGGATTTAAAAATGTATCCCTTCATATTTTAGATATTAAAATTTCACTCACTGATAGATTAGTATTTGAAAATTATTACATTAAAAAATATAAAACTCTCTTCCCTTATGGCTTAAATCAAATTTATAATAATAATAATGTTGTTAAAACAATAGTTTTGAATACAATTCTAATAAATCTTCAGTATATAAACATCTTTTTCAATATTCAAAGTCATCAACGTCTAGTAAAAAGCGATATAAGCGTGGCACAGGAAAAAGTAACTTAAGTAAAACTATTGATTACAATGCAGACATTTTGAAATTACAATATAATTATTCTTATTAATACTTACAGGTAAGGCAGTAAATGGTCAGGGAGGATTGTGACCCCCAGTTCCCGGTTAAAGCAGTTTTTAATCCATGGAAACACTCCCGGAGCCACTACCTTCCTGAAGCAATCCTCCGTCTGATGAAACGCCAAGATACATCAACAACATAAATGAATCAGAAACCAGAGTCCCGGATGGGGATGGGTAGAATGAACAAAGGAACATATCCACAAAGAGCATGTATAACAACTCACAAATAATGTCTGCAATCAAGTCGCACCATCCGAATCAAAGTGCGCTATGCGTATGTATACACCGTATTATAACATCAGCATGTTGAAATTGGTACGAGTGGTGTTCACATTATTATAAAAGGCATTAAAATAATGCCTTAGATAACGAATTGGATACTGTTGTTTCACTGCTTCTGCTATTAATTTTCTCTCGCATCCCTCACGTTCTTCCTTCACTGTATTTAGTATTTTATAACATTGTAGCTGGTTAATTATCAAGTTTCGGAAAATACTGTTACTCAGGTTAGAATTCCAATCGATTATGTAGTTTATATCCATATCGAAAGTATTTCTCTTATCAAATAGTTTGAAACATATTGAATCCTGTGTATCATAATAAATACTGATGTCCAAAAAATCCACACATTCTTCCTCATTATTATGAGATTCAATAAGTTCGAGGTTTGTTGGGTAGAATCCAAAATCAAACTGGCATGAATGATCTATTGTACCAATCAAAACGTCATCCATAAACCTAAAAAACGGAATTTCGTTAAGTAAATATGTCCCATGTTCATATTTATTAAGATATATGTCGGCGAGGATGGAAGAACATCCGCCTCCCATAGAAATTCCTTGTACCTGCTTGGAAAAACATGTGCCATTATATAAGATGTTCTCGTATAATATGAGTTTTATCAATTGTTTGTATTTGTTGATGGTGATCGTTGGTTGCAATTTGTAAGTTGCATATGTTTCGACCAATATATCATATAAATCCTTTAAATTATCATAGTTGAAAAGGTCTTTGAAATCGTAACATTTTAAGTATAACTTATCTGGTATTGCGCACAATTTTTCAATCACTTTGTAACTGTTTGATACCATGACAGTGCCGCCTGCTTTAATTTCTTTTAATACAGGTTTCAGTATGTTTAGCAAGTTGGTATTGGCCTTTGTGAGATAGGTTCCACATTCCACAGTTACTGGGTGGAATTTTACTGGGTTTTTGTGCATTTTAGGAATCATTACTAAGTATGGAAATTTTATTTTCCCGATGTCATATCCGATTCTTTTATAGATTGCCTTAATACGATTGTCAACAGTGCTATGTGTTGATCCAAGATTTTTATACATAATTTTGTTGTCATAACTTGTTCTAAGGAGACCCACGTAGTATTTTTTACATGTAAATGCAAAATTAGAAGGGATCTAGGGATCTTGTCCATGTATGTTATTGCATATTTATTTCGTAAGGTTTCCAATTTATTCCTTTCCAGTCTGCATTCATCAACATTGTTGTATACGTTTTTGTAGTGATGTTTAAAATCTATTAAAATTGCAGCTCTCCATTCCTGGAAAGTTTCTGTTGGGTAACTATACTTGACGGCAATTTTATAAATAAAAGCATCTATTTCTTGTCTAAAAATTATGTCACAATTATAAAAATTCTGATTGCGGTATTTTGTACCAAGTTGTAAAATTTTTTTAAAATCATCCTCTTCCATCATGTCTAATTTGCCTGTGATAATGTGGCCATGTTCATTATCAATTTCGGCATTTGTTTCACAACTACAAGATAGGTTTTTATATTTGCACATCTGTTTACCGGTTTCATTATAATTAAAATTTTGTGACCGTTAGTTTTTACATATTTGTAAGTTATTCTGACTTCTGTATTTTGCATAGGCAGCAAGTTGTTGTTGTTCTTTAATATATTTTTAAAGGGTACCAGGTTGTAGTTTTTATTACAGAAGGTAGTGATTAAATATTCTTTAGTTGTCTCTTTCTGGGGATGAATGTCCAGATCAATACTCAAATTCCTAGCTCTCATCTTCATCAGATTATAAAATATTGCAATATTGGCCATAGATGTATAATGTACTTGTTCTTGATTTGATATTATAGGATGTTTATACCACTCCATCCATAATCTCTTGATGTAAATTTTCTTAATACCATAAACCACATTTTTTATCCAGGCAGCCCTAATCATATAGTATGCTTTGATTTCTTCAATAAATGTGTTTAGGTATTTCAAAGTAGTTTCATATCCTACGTTTCTATTCCTTCCTCCTCGTTTCCATCATGTTGTTTTCTTCTTATTATGATCATTATTGATGGGAGACCACGGTATAAAATTCAAAATTATATACTTTTTCAATATATGTATATCTATCTATCTATCTATCTATCTATCTATATACATACATACATATATATATATATATATATATAATGTTGAATCAGGAAAAAAAGGTGCAATATTTTTCAATACGTTCGATTTTTTTTCTTCTTCTTTTAAAACTGAATATACAAAGATTACTCTCATAAGAATATGACACCGAGAAATTAAATTGGAAGCCTGTAAATCTTTGCTACAGCTGCACTCGAGTATCCTAAGTTAAGGGAAAATACAGTGCTCAAGTCTAGCTCAAGCGTACACTGGAAAGTGTATGCTTAAGAAGCATGCTTGTCAAGCATACACTGGAAAGTGTATGCTTGAAAAAAAAATAATTTAATGCACCACCTATATCTATAGGTTGCACAATTTAATTTGCTATGTGTTTGTATTTTTGTGCCAAATATTAGCCAAGATCCTAAAGGTACAACAAAAATGTTTTTAGAAATCAAATACATATAGATTAATTACAGTAAAGCAACTTCTTCCCCATAACAGAGCATTGCATAAAAGCATGAAAGTGGTCAACTGATCATTCATCACCACTCATGGACCATGATTTTGCTGCTCATCAGCACGGGGCAGCAATAAGATGATCAGTGAGCACAAAACTTCTTAAAGCAATGATTTTTTAATTTTCTTAGGACAAAGTACTTATTTCAAATCCAGTAACGATAGAGGGAGTTTTGTACTCATGGGTCATGAATGATTAGTTTAGTACTTACTTGCTAAAATATATTGTAATATCTCTCAACATTTATATTAAAATAGATTTAGGTATCAAATCAATTCAAATTCAATTAAAACAGAAAAACAACTTGATATACTAAATGAATTTTTCATATAAATTTGAGAAAGAGATGAAATGATATGTATTAAATTTAGTCATATAAATAGCCTTTAAAACAATGTGTTAAATAAGATAATCATTTAAAAAATTTAAACTGCTGCTTGTAAGATAAACACTTGCGAAATTTCCTTGATGAAAGAAATTCTATGCCAATTAGGTGACTACAATTGGAATTCCTGTTTTTTCATGCAATTTTTTATCTTTCTTCCTTTATAAGGGTTTGATTATTTTCTTCTCCCTCACCCTTTCATTTTTTACCAATAATTTAACTGTTCATATATTTTTTCTCTCTGTTCGATTTTAAATCTGATTTCAATGTTTAAGATTTCATTTGCAGAACCTGCTCCCCTCATCTCCGTGGGCAGGGGAAGAGACAGTTTATTGTTCCATGATGATGTATAGATGGTTGTTTTATCCATGGTCTAAGCCACCCACATGCAAATGTTTGCTGTATGTGTTCTAACTCTATTTTGAATTGTTCATCACCTGCCTTATAGCAGTTCATTCTTAGCTATGGTTAAAGGCGTATACTGTTTGACTTATTCTTTTGGCCTGAAGAAGGGGCTTATAATGCCTTCAAAACAATAATTGCAGTCATCAAATTGTGACATATGCTTGTTTTTATCAAGGAAGTTCTGTGTTTTAAAATAATCATTTTTTACTTTTCAATTTTATTGTAGAACACTTACTTGCATTTTGCAAAAGACAGTTTGGAATACACTGCCTTGTGCTTTAATAAGAGAAATAAAGACTGACATGCTAAGTTTGATTAAAAATCTCAGTTTATTATGAAAAAAAAAAAAATTACTGAGAATTAATGTGAAAGCTAGTAACAGTAATATGACAGATCATTAGTATAAAAATATTATAAATAAGCTTGCAAGAGTAATAATTCAATAACAGTGTATAAATATTATCATAGTAGGACTTGCTTAATTCAAATGTAGATGAATCAAAATAATGGAAAAGGTGAATTTCAAATAATTCTATATGTTTAAATTGTAGAATTAATTATTTGAATGATGTAGAAATTCAGATTTTTCTATATGAGTCTAACTATCCTAAGATTGGGGGGAAAAAAATGCTTAAATGGTTTACACAAACTGAGATCAGTAATGTATCAATATCTATTGCAAGAAAATTTGTAGGAGTTCAAAAGAACATATATTATTTCAAAATATTTTATTTTATTGACCAAATACGGACATCAATAGAAATTAAAACAATTAATGCAAAGAAAAATATTAAGTTATTTCAAATGATGTTTGTTGTATATACAGTAGAGTTTCGATTATCCGAGTCCTGGTTATTAGGGGGTTCCATGTTATCTAATCGAGTGTGTTTTTTTATACTGACTCATCATTATTTCTGATGAAGTTCAAACAATAACTCTTGTGAAGGTCTGAATTTTTTTTTCAGTAAAATCAAGGAAGAAGATGATGATTAACACTAAACCTACCGATATTTAATGTATACCTATTTCTACCACAGCGGGTCAAATGACCCGTCTTCACAAAATCATATATTTTACGATGTATGTATAGCAAAAATATACCATTTAGTACAATTTGGTGGGTGAATAAAACAATTTTGTCTAAATAATGGTTCAAATTTGTTTATTTATTCAATTAAAAATGAATAAAAATGAGAGACAAAATCCCCATTTATTCCTGAATTTAGAAATAAACAATATGCAAACCTTATTCATCTTTAGTGCATATTTTGCAAATAATTGAGTCCTGGAAGGCACATTTGCACAGGCCATTTTTGACATTTCACGGAACATTTTCTTGCCATCTGATCTATCATGTCTATACCATATTTTTTGCATTTGAAACAGATTTTTGTAGTTTTCTTTTCTTTGCAATATCTTATTTGGCACTTTTTCTCACACATGAAACTGAACTTGAATTTGTTGACGTTTCTTGTATATCTTTTTATCTTTCTGTTGCGTATCTTGAAAATCTTCGGCAAGTTCTTCAGCTAATTTGAATAAAAATTGCTGCCTAGAAATTTTTTCTCCAGTTGCTTCTTTGTATAACACCCACAAATTTATTCCAGCTAGATCAAGAATATTGAAGAAAACTTACACAGACCATTTTTGACATTTCACAGAGTATTTTCTTGCCATCTGATCTGTCATGTCTACACCAAATTTAGTGCTAGTGCTATTATAGAATCTGATCGTTTCAGGTATACTTATCACATTTTTCAATTCTTATAGATTTATGCTTTGAGCTTAGTAAAAGCACTTTTTATTTGGCTTATTTTTATAAACTGTAAGTGTACAATGATTCAATTTATACAGTTTTATTGAGAAGCGTGGCATACCATCTTTTGCCTGCTTTGTGAAGTTTGATAATTCTCTTTTATTTCCACGGATGATTCCAATGATGGTAGTTTTTTTATCTAGTAATTTTGCTGCTAGTGATGTGCTCATAAAAAAATTACCAGTGGCGACAGACCTTTCACATCCTGTATATGGTTCCATTAGTTTGAGAACAATCAACTCTTAAAGCAGAATTGAAGATTCTGTGTTTTGCCAGAAAGTTTAAAGAAGGTCATTTGACCCATCATGGTAGGTAGGTCCTGTTGCATCTATTTCTCGTAAAAAAAATAAACAAGAGAAAAATAAATATTAAAAAATACATTGGATGTAAATTATAATAAAAGTCGTAGAGTCAAATGGCGATGTGATAATGTTGTATGTAAGAAATTTTGCCAGAAAGTTTAAAAAGGGTCATTTGACCAGTCGTGGTAGGTTTAGTGTTAAGATAATCTTCCACTCATAAAGTTAGTAAAAAAATCTTCCAGTTTTAAAACCTATTATAGTAAAAGACATTCAAGATTGAATGCATGAGGAAGAACAACAATAGAGATGACCAATGACATAATTATAAATTTAGCAAGAGAGGTAAACTAAGACAGTGAAAGGAAAAATTATATGTGTCCAAGAGAAGGCTCAAGAATTTCGCTTACTGAAGGTTTAATTGCTATTAAGATCGCCTTATGATACATTGAACAGCAGGATGAGAGTAAACAGAGTATGTACAGTATGTAAAAAAAAAATAAACACATAATTACATATTTATTGTATATATTTATTTTCTTATAGAATTTTTTGGACAACTCAAAGTTCTATCTGATTCAAATTTTTTCTGTTTCCACTGAGTTTGAATTATTCATGTTTAACTGAATATATAAATGTGTTCTGTTATATATATATATATATATATATATATATATATATACTGAATATAATTGTTCTGTTTTACTGAATATAATTGTTCTATTTTAGTCAAACATATAATATTTTACAAAGCATTATAAATGAAATGAATAAATAACTAATTTATGTGTTATAAACAGAGAAACATGAGAAAAAAATTGAGTGGAATTTATTACCTTTTAGTAGACGTTTCTCAGCATTAGTTGCTTGTTCTTTGGCGAGTTCCTCTGTTACAGTAATAAATGCATTAAGATCTTTAGTTTTATTTATCCTTTTCAAACATAACTTGCACAAGTCAGTTACACTAATATATCTCTGTTTTATAAGTTCAGATACCTGAAAATATAAGCAGCCAATTAATTTCCTAAAATGTAAGTTTAAAAGTAAAATGAAATTTCAAGAAATGCTAGAAATGCTAGAAATTTCAAGAAATTACATGTCATGTCTGGTACACATCAAAATATCTGTTTTCTTCTTGGAATTTTACCAGTGCATAGAAGTATGCATAATATTTGTAAAAATAGAATGTACACTTTTTTTTTCTAGTTTTATTCACTTTCTTAAATTGTAATTGCTGTGCATTTAATTTTCTTTTTTCCTACTACATGAAATTTCTTTACTAAAAGTTTGCTATGATAAAATGAGTATTAAAACATTAATAAACCTCAAGTTTTAATATGTTGTTTGGCAGTTGCTTTCCTTTAATACACTTCTATGTTAATCTTTTAAAATAATGCATATCTATACTATAAAGTGCCTTATTCTTATATATCTGTATGCTGTATCTTAAAATTGAGACTAAAGATTTCGATGAAATGAGGCTAATCTACTATTATCGGGTGCGAGAAAGCGATTTAGCTAGGTCTCGACTTTGGGAAAAGTCATTTACACCCCTAACCATTTATACTCCCCTTTAAAAGTACAATGTCCTAGGCTCTCTTTGAGCCACCCACCTCTAAGTCATAAGCCATACTTCCCTTTAGCAGTAAATGAGTAGTCAGTAATATTTACGAGTTTAGTCATTGCTATAAGATAGTTAAAAAAGAGTCATAGATTACATGTAAAAAGAGTTATAGATTCCATGTAAAAAAATTCCTCTTTAAATTTAAATATAAAGTTTGTTGTTTGGTATTTACTTACGCCTATTTAATCAATGTTAATTTAAACATAATAACTAATTTATTAATGAGATATTTAAGCTTGTTTTGATGAACATATATGTTTTATATTTGGCTCTATATTAGAAAGTGCTACCTGAAGTTCATGGTCAAGACCCTTTAAACACGATCAATTGTCATTTTTAATTAGAATCAGTGTCAAAAAACTTTGTTCGCATAAGTATGTCGTAGAAAAAGGGAGCAAAATTGCAATAGTCTTGTCAGAAATGTGAGGATATTCTTTCTTAACTGAAATCCAGAAATCAGCCAATGGTATTTCACTGAAGTTGAGTTTTAGCGTCCCGTCGTTCCTTAATTCTATAAATTCCTTTCGAATTTGAAGGGAAAGTGCTTTTGTGGAATTTTCGGCATCGGCTAGAAAAGGATTTCTTATCCAATTGTATTGCTCCGTATTAATTGTGAAAAAATAGTGATTAAATTTCTATTGCAGCAAACTTAAATGTTGTTGAGTCAGATCCAGAATTAATTGTTTGTTTTTAATCATGGACTTGTAAGTCCTTTGGAACATTTCTAGATTCTTTTCGTAACTCTTTCTGCCAAAGTTCGAGCTTATTTTTAAACCAAATTAACTTGTTGGAATAAGTCAGATAATTTTCGCTTTGACCTTGCATTTTTTTATTCAGTTCATTCAGGTGCTCAAAGATATCAGCCATATATGCAAGTTTGGCCATCCAGTGATTATCTTCAAAAAGTTGGTATAGTTCGGTCATATTTTGTTTTAACAAAAACTCAAACAATCTAGCCAAAACTTTACCTTGGGATAGCCAATGTACCTCAGTGTAAAACAATAGGGATTCATAATCCGATCCCATTTCTGCACAGATTAGTTTAAAAATTTGTGAATTTAGGGTCTTGATTTAATAATGCTTATGATAGTAATGCATTGATTCATTGTTTGCAATAGTTCCGTTGGCAAATTCTTGATCATCAATGCTTTGATCATCAATCTATATTAGGATTTTCCCGTTTCATGCACGGAATAAAGCAAAGCCTTTTTTTATTGCCCATCATTGCAACAGCACCTTCCATGCAAATACTTTGTTTTGTGTATAATTTAAACTCGGAGAAATTACATATTGGCAAAAAGTTAGAGGAGTATTTGGCTTAGAGAAATTTCTAACTAATGTGGTGGTTAAAATATTTAATTATTCTCGAGAAAATCATCACGGCACAGCCAAGATCACCTTGCGGCACACTAGTGTGCTGCAGCACAGCGGTTGCGGAGCATTGACATAGAGTATTAAACTTTCATTTATTAAATGCTCAAATTATGAAAGTTTTTGTTGAAATTTCATTTTCTAAACAAATTTTGGCTAACATTCTTTAAAAAAATATACTAAACTAAAAGGAAAATACAAAATGCACTTTAGCATTTTGTATTTTCTTTTTTGTGGAAAGCAAGTATTTTGAGTTTTATTTAAAAAAAAAATGTATTTCTTTTGACAGCTTGTTTTTTATGTTATTTTGGGTAATGGATATTTTTTGTCATTTGAGTAGTCAAATAGAATAATTAAAATGCATAGAATAGTTCTAGACTATTACTTAAATTACCAAGATATAATCCTAAATCCATAGTAAATAACTGAATCAACAGACTTGTTTCATAATTGTGAGTATGAAGTAGTCAATATCTGCAATGGCAGCAAGAAAACTTGGTGGATGTCACAATTTCATGGCATATACCAAGTGTTTTTGAATAGCCGTTGCAGATATAGGCTATTCCATGCTTTGCTTATAAGTACGAAACTAGTTGATGGATGCTTTTATCTACAATGGGAGCATAATATTAATTTTGCAAACACCCTCTACAGTCAGGTTCTATGACTATCAAGATATATTCTAGAGGTGGAGGGAAAAAGCACATAAGTCAAAAATTTTAATTTTTTTTTATAACATTTGATTTAAGAAATTTATGATCTTTATTGTGGGAAAAGCACATAAGTCAGTTAGGCTTCTAAGATGTTAGAAAACGGGGGGATAACTTTAAACACTTATTAAATTTTGTATGGATAGCAGTAGGGTAAAAATATAAATTAAGAAAAGTTATTATTTATTTAGCTCATAAATGCATAACGAACTCCATAAAAATTAAATTTGTATTCTGAAAAAAAAAATAAATAAATAAAATTAAAAAAATGTTCTCCTGAAAGCATCAAAATTTTCTTTCACCGATATTTCAAAATCCTTGTTTTTGACTTACGTGTTTTTCCAGCCAGCTCTAGATATGACCCCCCCCCCCCCCCCAAGAAGGGGAAGAATTACAACTGTTGCATTGCTGTATAGAAAATTAGTACTAGTTTAGGTACATAGAGACATTTGGAATAGCGAAAGTGAACTGGGGAGACATTTTATACCATCCAAAGTAGGACACAATGAAAAATGTTTGAGAACCACTGTAATGTACAAGAGTTAAAATTTAATATTTTGTTTGATTTTTAAAGTTTACTGAAGATATTGTTATTTACACAATAAATAAATTTAATATTTGTAAACTAAAACAAGGTTAACATTTATTTAATTTATTATTTCTATTCTTATATTATTTCACAAGAAAATACATAAAATATGGGCAATTGCAGACTTACTTTTGTAATTGGCAAAGATAAAATAGAATTCATTATAGATGACTACACAAAAATAGTGAATATCCAAATTAGTTGATTTAGCTGAACATAAATCATGTGCCTAGAAGAAATTATAAAAAAAATTAAAATATGATATTTTCTCAATTTATAAATCGTGAAAATCTAAATCTTACTATAGTAAATTGACCATTTCATAGTATTACAATGTTAATAAGTAAAAGCACTTGAGATAACAAAAAATTAAGCAACATAATTATGCACAAATTAATATACAATGTAGTATATAGATATTTCAAAGATATGTTGGATTTTCTTCACCAATAAACACAAAGTCAAAGAGACTAAATTGGCTGAGTTAATATATACTAGTTTGTTGGTTTGCTTGAAATAGTTTCATTTTGCATTGTATAATAATTTTCATAATTAATTGCTTAATTTTTCCTTATTGAGGTTCAATAAGAATTTGAAAAACTTGTAAAATAAATAAATAAATACAGTTGTCATCTTTTTGCAATTGAGTAAAACATTTAAAATTTTTACAGTTTTAATTTAACAATTAGGTTAACACAAAATTATTACAAAGTATAACACAAAGTTTGTTTCTAACCAGTAAGCTAGATGTAAAGTGAAAATGTTTGTCATTTTGTTTCATTAACAGTACATGGAAATAGCCAATCAATATTTGTAACATATTCATTTTTTTTTCAAAAGTATGAGTTGGGTCTCCCTCCTTTTTTTCATTCTATTCTTTTGGTGTTCTTATGTGTCGTTTTAACCTTTTTGGGTCTCATTCATTCTTGTTCTGAATTGACCCATCTTGTTGGGATATTCCTGTTGTGTTTTGGTGCATGCCAATCTTGTGTGTTACTTGTTGTTTTGGATTGGCTGGTGGTTCTTCATGCTGCTTTCTGATTGCTTCTGAGGGGGCAGCATTGCATCACTCATCGCTACGAAAGACATGCTGGCTATTCCTTCGGCCCGGAAGGATCCTTTCGGGCTAGATGGCATAGTGTGGGAGCAGTAATATAAAAGTTCTGAGTTCAAACCTATCCCCCAACATCGGGGATCTGCGGTCCTCCCCCAATGGTGACTCATGCACGAGATGGCAGTTGATGTACACTACAGTTGATGTACACTATCTCCTCTCCTTTCCTGGTTGACCACGACTGATGTCACGCTGCCACACAGTGAGGTATGACTCGCGTCCTGGCTATTTCTGCTTACCGACTGAGTTTCAGCTTGGGGACGCGTTGGAGGTTTTCTGGCCGGTTCCCCTCCTCACTGAAATTCGACCGAGCACTTGCCAGGAAGAGAGTGTGAGGGGCGGCATTGCGTCACTCATCACTACGAAAGACTTGCCGGCTATTTCCTCAGCCCAGAAGGATCCTTTTGGGCTAGATGGCATAGTTCGTGAGCAGTAATCTAAAGGTTCAGAACTGGAACCTATCCCCCACCATCAGGGATCTGTGGTCTGCACAGTTCTTTTTTAATCTAAGTCTTGGGTATATAATCCCCTGCTTCTTCTTTTGGACTTCAGCTTTGCTGGTTCGTTTGCACAGACAAAGCGGATCCAGCATATCCTCGAAGCAGCTGTATGCTGCATCATTGTATTATTTCTGCTTTTATACGTTACTCAGGTTTTTCTTCACGAGTTGATACTGGCCATCTCATTTATGCTTCTCAGTGGCTGGTGGTCATTACATGCAACACTTGCGCACTTAATAAAAGTCCTGAATATAAAAAAAACTTCAAATTTAAACATAAAAATGAAATGACACACATTTTTGTGAGGCAAAGTGGTGTAAATTTTTAGAAAATCCATTTGTATTGTCATCCTTAATTTTGTTGATTTGGAAGCTGAGACAGATTGAATGAGACAAAAACTGAGATTCTAGCTTGAGTGAGCATGCTTGATCATTACGAAAAGTGGCTTTGAATTTTTAAATTATTTATTGGCATTATTACCCTTAATTCAAATTCTGAAAATATTAGATTTTTTCAATGGCATGGAAGCTGAGATGGATTGAATGAGACCAAAACCAAGATTCTAGCTAGAGTAGAAGTGCTCAATAATTTTGATACATCTTCCCCCTCACTCAGTCAGTAAGTTCAACGCATATTATATTTTTTATGAATCTTACTATTTTATAGTCTATTTTGTAATTCATCTCTGTCGAACCTAATGTGGCAGCCAGGTAGATGTTCTTTGAGAGTTTATCAAATATTATAAAGGCTATTGAAAAACAAAACAAAAAGGTTAGGAATGGTTGGTTTAACACTATAGGTCTCTCTACTTTAGCTTCAAAGGTCTGTACCAATTAAAGGTTTATATTTGTCCCTGTGTGGGAAAACACAATGAAGATTAAAATAAAATCATTAAAAACTTTTGTTTTAATTTTTAAAGTTAAATGTAACTGTTTTATACCCAATCTTTGGTGAATATTTAAAAAAAAAAATAAAGCATAAAATAATTATCTACCTATTTCTCAGCACTGTATATAAAATATATCCTGATTGCTAAATTAAGACACATGTAAGGTTCATTTTAAAAATATTATTAATTAGTTTCTATGGATTATAATTAGGTGTAACTAACTATAAGAGTCAGTTAGCACCCTATAAAGTTTTTGCTTTGAATCTAATTACTATCAAACTGTCAAAAAGATTTATCAAATGGCATTAAAAGTCAAATTGCAACCTTAACCTAGCAAAATGTGATATTCAAATATTTGTGAAAACATTAAATATGCCAAGATTACCCGATTGTAGTCAAATGAGATAATTTTTGTAAATATAATTTTAAAGCAGGTATAGAAAGTGGAAAAATCTAGCATTTTCCATCTCTTCTATTATCTTTATTGTTCACTATATTTATTTTAATATTTTTATTATTTGATGCATTTATAGCTGGATTTACAAACAGGCAAATTTAGGCAATTGTCCAGAGTCACCAAGTAAAATAGGCAATCTAGGGAACAAGAATGTATATCACACATTTTACCATCAATGTGCACCAAATCATTTTATTATGAAACAATTGCAATTGCTCAAATATCCATATATCATATTTAATAAAAACCTTATGTAAACCCAGACAGAGGGCATTGACCCGAAAGTATGTAGTGCAATAATCCCCGGCAGGGGAGGAATAAGAAAAATATTATAGTATTTGCTTATTATTAATATATTTTTATAACCAATTTTTTTTTCTTTTACTTTCAAAATGGTATATAACTGAAATTACTATCTCATGCCCAGGATTTAAGATGAACAGTCGTGGTGTAGCTATGTATGTGCCCATTCAAGTTATGTATTTTATTTTTGTTAAGAAAATGTACCTGTTGTTGCCTGGAATTTACGATGCAAACCTCTTACAGCGAATTCCCCAAAACTAAAGAATATTTTAACAATACACTTGCTTCTAATAAAAATAAAATAAAAACTGTTGTGTGATCACACACACAGTCATGCCACGACTGCTTATCTTAAATCTCGGGCAATGATGGGTCCAGTTTTTAGAAAATGCACCCAGCATTGCCAGAGATTTAAAGCAGGGATTAATTGAATTCATAAGTTTTTTTAAAGGTGTAGTTGCTCCCGCCTAAATTACAAAACACATGCAAACACATGCTGTGCCCTAACTAAGCACCTAATCACACCTTAGACTGCTTTTGCTGCATATCAAATGCTACATCCTAACAAGATTGCATATTATGCCCTAAATATGTCTATTGCCCTCTGTGTGGGTTGAAGACCCAGACTGTCCAACTCATCCAAAGACATAGAGCATTCATTTGGATGGACGGCTCTAGGGGTGTATAAGTTGGATCAACAGGTATTAGAAGGTATACCCGTACCATTTTCATTTGGTTTCAACAACTGGCTAAACAAAATATACTAGTTTTAAAATTATTTACCCCCCCCCCCCTCCAAAAAAAAAAAATATGCAAGAACCTGAAAATATAAATAATTTCTGGGATCTTTAAAGTCACAGATGGTAATTGGTATAATCCAGTCATAAAAACAATGCAATGTTCATTTATAAAATTTATTTTGTAAATTCCTTAATTATTTAAATTGATATGCCATATAAACACATTGGATTTAATTGCGTTGCTACGTAACATATATTTTTCTTCAAATAAATTTTCCGAAAAAATATTGTCTACATAATACTATTTATATGGAAGTTTTGTTTTTAATTAATATCTTGATAACGCCTGGTCAAAACAACCCCAAACTCAAACCACTGATTAAATTTTAACTGGGTCTATTTCAAGGCTATCCACAAAATTTCATGAAATTCAGTGCAGCCGTTCGTTCTCTTATGATGACGAAACAAACAAACACATACATATCCACAAACAGATTTTTAATTTTATTTATATAGATCCAGTTGTCTGGATCAGCTAAAATAAAAGAGCTGAAATGGTATTAGAAGACATACCCATAGCATTTTTATCCTGTTTCCACAATTGGCTAAACACAATGTATGATACAAACTGTTTTTAGTGTCACAATATATGGGTTTGAAAAATCCTTGCCAAAATAAGACAGAAGACAAAAGAAATTGAAAGTATCAATAATTCTAGTAATCTATAAACTCGATGATATAATCCAATCAAAAATGCAATACCTTTCATTTACAAAATTTATATATATATATATATATATATATATAATTTGTTTATTATTTAAATCGTAATAAAAATTAATAAAAATTGTCTGCTGTATAAAAACATTTGATTTAATCACATTGCTAAGCAACATAATAATTTTCTTCTAATAAAAATATCATCTGGATAATGCTATTTCTGTGGAAGGTTTAATTGTGCGTTTTTTATTAATATCAGCAACCTCTGGTCCTAGAAACTAAAAAAATAGACTATTTCAAGTGGAGCTATTCCAAGGTTACCCACAAAATTTCATGAAATTTGGTTCAGCAATTCTCCCGTGATGATGAGACAAACAAACACATATATACCCACAGACAGATTTTCAATGTTATTTATATAGATTTCAGTATTCTGTCATAAATTATTAAATAGCCATAAACAAATTCACAGTCTATAGATTACAAATAATTACTAGGTGAATTACTAACTATGCAAAATTGCATAGTTGTAATTTTACTATGTGAATCTATCCAGAATCCTAAGACTGATGTCAGGTTTATAAACTTCATTTTATCTAAAATTGCAGAAATTATTTTGGCAAAATTCTAGCTAAATCCTTTATTTTAAATTATTAACACAGTTAATCATAAAAAAAAAATATCTTGAATACCCTATGTACTAATTTTTCCATCAACTCCATTTTATATGCATTCTTTTTAAATTAACAGCTGCCTACATCGCAGGTATTCACATGTTCCACTTTGTAATGTTACCATTAAAACAAGAATTGGGATAAGATCAGATTAAACATTGTTTAAGGGCCAATCTATTACTCTCGTATCACAAAATAAATTTTTGTGTTTTTGTCATGGAAATTTTTTTAACATAGGGCAACAGACACTTGGATCATCTATTGTTAATTCAAGCAAAAAGATTTTTAGTTCTACATCAATGAAAAATTTACATATTGCCATTGTTTTAAAGCATGTAGTTTAAAGATGGACTAACTGGTATGTGTGCTTTAAGTAAAAAAAAAAAAAAAAAAAATAGGTTGGTAATATTTAATTTAATGACTAAGAAAATACTGTTATATGTATAGGAATTCAGTGTTAAAATTTCTGAAGTGCTGAAACATTCTAATAAAGTTCTAAAAACCATACAGTTATCTCTTTTATATTTTATTTTCTTATTTTAAATTATAAAAAGGTATTTTCTATATTCAATAGAGCTGAAGATACCCATTTTTTCCTAGTGGCCACTGGTTCCTAAAAAAATTTCATCTAAAAGTAAGTATCATAATCATTGGCACACATCTAGAGGTTTTGGATATATATAGGATGCAGTTGGGCCATGAGAATGCATAAACATAGCATATACAAACAAAACACATACTAATTTCTAATTCATTGGGATGCATTGATATTTCTTTAGAATTTCTGGAGATGGACAGTTATCATACCTGTGAACCATACTTTTTTGATTCAATGCAATAAACTTGTTTCTTTTAACAATGATGTAGTATAGTCACTGATATGGATGGCATGAAGCACGAGTTTAATATTCTGATGGTATATACAAACATATACAGAATGAATAACTTTTCTTCTAACAGTTACATATTCTGTTGGATGTAGTATGCAAAATTTATATAGTATTTTTTATTTCATTATGATTTTCTTAAATACAGCATATAATTCCTTTAAATTATGCAAATGTAATTGCTTTTGTTTTAATACTTTCCCATTTTCACTTGGTATAGATATGCAATCTTTTTTTCCTGGACATATACGACTGTAAAAAAGTTACTAGTTTTTATTATAATAGTATCAGAATTCAATTTAACACTTATATCTCACTAGGCATTAATAACATCCCTTCTGTTTCTTTTAATTTTCTTGCTTTTTTTTTACTAAATTCTCCGTAGTAATATAACAAGTTTTTGTCGGACTATCCATGAATCTTGGACTAATTTAAAAATTTGCACCTTTCTTTGATGCATCTAAAGAAAACTCATTCAATAATTTTTCCATCATAAATGTGCAATTTGGACAGATAATATATTGAATTTTGTGGCTTATTAATACTTTCAATACCTACTACTGTAGCAGTTTTAATAACAACATGACTACTTAATTTCTTAACTTGCATATAACTAAGTTTCCTCTTAGAGCTAAAGCTATTGACCATTATTGGGGATAAATTCAAAAGTTCACAGATTTTATTCTATTGTTCCATTACTATTGTGGAATCACTATAATCTGCATCATTGGTCATTTCTATGTCAGCAGTAGGAACCTCTGAGTCACTAGTTGATGAATACGAGGAAGAATAACTGCAGAGTTTTTTTCTGGAATGATTTATCATTGACAGTCTGAGAGAAATTGGTTTTAGGGGACTTAGCTCTGATTTTGGTGATTTATTAAATGGATCACAAGTTTTCTGTCTTAAACTGTACATATATTCATTCTTGTAAACCTTGCATACACTACCACTCAGGACACAAGTACAGGAATAAACTCGGTACTTAATGACATATTGATTTTCTTGCATACAAAACATTCAATTTTTATAGCATAAGACAAGAACTAATCATGAAACATAAATAAAAGAAATAATCATAGAAGCACAATTCACTGTGATTTGTTGCACATACTCAGTTCTGAACACTTGAGCAAAAATGAGCTCTGAAATGAATAAGTCGCCCAGAAATGTAATATTGCATCATACTTTAAATTCAACCTAAGAGAAAACAGATGATGCAGTACAAGTAATCATTTCAGGCACTCTAACAACTGGTATAAGTTACTTACTATTACTATTATAACAGAACTGTGTGAGTATTAGAGTTGAAAATTCTGAGACTATAGGTAGCTGATGTCTCATGTACACAAAGATCAGAAGCAGGTGTTTTTAAATGTTCCAGAAACAATATTGGTGCTGTAGGATCCTTCCTTATCCAATAGCTTGTTTGTTTATGTTTAGGTACTTGTTTCAACTGGATAGATGATATTGCCCAGTGTTTCCTTTGGAGTTGGCAGAAGGCTTAAGATATATTTTGAAGATCAACATGCTGTAGTTTAATTTTTTTTATGCTTTTCATGAAAATGGGTGTTTTATATTATCTAATTACAAATTATTTTTTGTGGAATTAACTATATGTATGCTGTAAAGCTTCAGCATTATGCGATAGTTGTTATTTATAACCAATATGCTAAAGATTATTGTACTCTCTCTTAGGTGAAATTGGTTTAGGAGCCAGTGGTCACTAGGAAAAAATGGGTACTTTTAGCTCTACTGAATATAGAAAATACCTTTTAATAATTTGAAATAAGAAAATAAAATATAAGAGAGATGACTGTATGGTTTTTAGGAAGATTTTTATTAGAATGTTTCAGCACCCCAGATATTTTATACTGATTTCACATACATATAACAATTCTTTTTTAGTCATTAAATTAAATATTACTATCCTAATTTTTTTTGTACTTAAAGCACACATATTAGTTAGTGTGTAAAATATTCCTATGTTTTGTTTTTGATCATTTGTTTTTAAAAAAAATATTTTTTTTTAACTTTTGACATGCAATCATTTAACTAAATGTATATATGTTTTAAAGCTATTTTTCTTTGTAATAAGAAATATTACCTTTCTAATTTTTATTGTACTTAAAGCACAGATATTAGTTAGTATTGGTGTCGTTTCAGAAAAAAATATTTGGGGCCATTTTTTTCATAGCCCATTTTGCCTATCAATCTGATTGTGATTTTTGCAATTTTCATATAACAATATTAAAATATATCTTTTTTATTGTTTTGATATGGCATTTATATTCCTGATAAAAATAGCTTTAAATTGATACCAGAATTAGTTCATTTGAGCCATTAGTTCTCTCATTACTACATTTTTAAACATTAGTGCAAAATCCAAGATGGCCACCATTTGGTAAAAGTTACCATTTTTCAAATGCCTGTATCTGGGTCATTATTGGGATATATACATTAGAAATTCAAATTTGGGGGTTTTATTACTATGTGTATCCATGGTAAAAATTAAAAAAAAAATTCTGTGACTATAGAGCAACACTCATTGGGTGTCCCCATATGGAATGACCCTTTTAAAAAATAAATACATTTTTTTATATTTATTATTTTTTTTTCCCATCTCAAAAGTTGCTGGTTTTGAAAAAGTAATGAGAAAATAAACAGTATAAATAAATTATAGAATTAAAAAAATAATTTGCATTAAAACTCAACATTTTGGTTAGTATATATATGTTGTATCAGTAAATTACATTTTTCAGTCAATAATTATCTGCAGTTTGTAAATTGATAACATTTCCTGTTTTATAATGAATTTACTTTGTGGAAGTTCATAAATTACAGAAAAAGGAAAAAGAATTACACTAAATAGCCATTGTGGGCGCGGTAGGTAACTGTTTGGACGGCCGGGAAGTGCCACCCAATTTAGACCGGAACCCAGTGGGGGAGGCATCCACAGGGACCGTACCCTCCTTCCCCTACCACCAACCTCTCGGAAGGACTTACGGACCCACATGTTTAACGTGATCGTACTCCGCGTGAACACGGCGGCAGTTTTGGCAGTGGCTGGAATCGAACCCGGGCCTACCGAGTGCAACTCCAGCGCGTTAACCAATGGGCTACCGCGCCCACAATGGCTATTTAGTGTAAAAGGAAAAAAGAATTACACTAAATAGCCATTGTGGGCGCGGTAGCCCATTGGTTAACGCGCTGGAGTTGCACTCGGTAGGCCCGGGTTCGATTCCAGCCACTGCCAAAACTGCCGCCGTGTTCACGCGGAGTACGATCACGTTAAACATGTGGGTCCGTAAGTCCTTCCGAGAGGTTGGTGGTAGGGGAAGGAGGGTACGGTCCCTGTGGATGCCTCCCCCACTGGGTTCCGGTCTAAATTGGGTGGCACTTCCCGGCCGTCCAAACAGTTACCTTATACCTTTCAGGTAGGTCGGACGGTCTGGGTAACAACAACAACAACTAAATAGCCATTGCCGGCTGTCCAAATAGATGCTCAAGTCCTCAGGACGAGTCGGACGGTCTGGGTCTTCAACTAAATAGCCATTGGTCTGGGTCTCAACAACAACTAAATAGCCATTGGGAATTTTCTCATTTATATATTTACCCTCGTATTTAAGATGTCTCTTATGCCATCATCATAAACTGAAACAAGGAGAAATGTCCTTATTTTTCCTATCAACCAATTATAGTCTAGATTTGATAAGAGTTCATACCATGTATCCAATATTATTATTTAGAAACATTCTCAAAAATAGTTTGTGACAATCTTACAAAATTATAGTGACCAACAGTGTCGGTCATGCCACACAGACAATTTTAAATTTGAAGAGTTCTATAATTATGAACATGGCATATGCACCTGAAGTTCAATTTGGTTTTCAAAATTGCAGCACACAAGTTTCCTTGCTGCCAGTATAATTATTGGCATTTTTATGTTAAAGAACACAAAGTCAAAACCACCCCAGAGAAAGAGCAGAACTATCTTATTGATAATTTTCAATAGAGCAATATCGATGAGAGCCAGAACCAGTTAGCTAAATTGTGAGAAATTTTTAGAATAATGAAAATTGCAATAAATTTGTACTCAAAAATAGTACAGTCCATATAATTTCTGCACATTGTCAAGGAATAGTGACAAAAATGGTGAAAAAAAATTATATTTTCATAATTAAGTATGTATTGCCATTAGTACATTATGGTAGATACATTTTGTAAGCAATACATGCAGCTCAAACTGCTGTTAAAGAATTAAATTAAAATAACTTTATTAAAAATGCTGCTTTTAAGTTAATTAAATTTTGCCTTTTATATGCTTATGAGTTTTAGAAAATATTTCACCAATGGCTTTTAAATTTAATGTTTTTTATTTTTGAACTAAATTTTTCTTTTATCAAAACTTAGCAGAAAAGCACAGAAAAGCAGTCAATCAAATACCTAAAAAAAAAAAAAAAAAAATTGCAGCATTTCTTTTCAACTTGAAAAAGTTTTAACACTTATACAATAGTAGCTTATACTGAACAGATATTTTAAGAGAAGGTTCTTGTCAGAGAGTATCTTGAATAGTTCTAAAATGCCATTTTAAGGAGATTTATTTAAAAAGTTTTCATTTTAGGACCCAAACTGCCCTTGTCTTCTATATTGATCTGTAAGCTTTAATCACAATCCTTCTCAAATACGAATGTGGCTTGTAAATATTAAAAGGTTGTCGACTCCTGATGTAGCATGATTTTTAAAAGTACTACTTGTAAGTTTTATAGAATAGGTATATTTGCAACCACTGTCCAGTGATTCTATTCATAGTAAGTATACATTTTACTTACTGTTTAAGATATATTTTTATTTTTAGCTTGATGCTAAAATGCCAAGCACATAACAGGATTGCAGGTTTAAACCTCATTTAGCAGTAATCACTCAAGTGGTTCATTACAGGTTTGCAACATGGGCAATTTCTGCAGACAGAGGTTGCGCAATAATCCACTGGTTATAAGCTCAGCATTTTAAAGTAAAAGCAAAAGATATTTTCGAGCTTGAAGCATTAACATAGAGTGCAATTTCTGTGGATGAAGTTACGAGTTTGCAATTGCTACATACTCTCCCCTTATGCTGTTTGTAACCAAATATAAGTATTAATTTTCTGATAAGTAAGATGGTTTTATAGGTAATGTAAATAAAGTATCGTAAACCATGATTGAACTAAAGAGGTGAAAGTAGATGAAGCATGTTTTTATAGTAAAATTTTTTACAAATGGTATTTTATAATAAAACCTTTTCTATTTTCTAAAGTCGAAAACCAGTTTGGTTTAATTTCACTCTCCATGTGGTTTAAAGTCACAACAGTATACAGTATGATTATTTTGAACATTTTTATAATAGTAAATCTAGATAAAATAAGAATCCAGTGTGTATTAGTTTATCTAAGAATTTGAAACCCAATACTTAGCCATCTACTTCAGAAAATCAAAAGCAGAAATTAAACAAACAAGCAAGTATATTATATTGTTAATTTATTCAACCTTATATTGATTATACCTAGTATATAAAATTAGAATTATAACATCACTACAAAACAGAGAAAATCTGTTACATTAACAATTGAATACATGGCAAACATTATTTTGTCAGTGCAGCCATTCTAGCTTGATCTACACATTGCATAAATTCATCAACTTCTCTTGAACATAATAAAGGAAACTTTGAATTCTCCTTGTAACATTTTGAAACGCTTAGTTGTTTATCAGGGCACACAGGAGCATATGAATTTTTTATATGATTTGTCTCTATTTCCAGTAACGCGGCAGATAATTTTTCATTAGCTGCTTCCAACAATTGACGGTTTTGCGACTCAAGCTCCCTTATTCGGCTTTGCCAAGACTTTTCAGCTTTTTTAAATTCTTCGTGATACTTTTTACGTTGCTCTAATGTCGAGGAATAGGACTCAATCGGGGTGTAAGGCACATAATCAGGTGAAGAGCCGAAACTAGAGTCATTCGACTTTGTAGCTTCTTTATCCACAGTTTTAGTCGATTCAGTGGGCTTGTCAGGCTCGCCTTTTAACCTTCGAACAACATTTTCTGACACTTGTACAATTCCAACAACATCATCGTTCACCACAGTAACCCGTCGGCTGCTAGGAGCATTTCCCATTTTCCCAGAGAGAGGAGTCAATAACTCCGATGTTCTCTAATGTAGGTGATAAAAGATAAATATTTCAAACTATATTCTGAGAAATAGGAATGATTATAAATTATTAAGAATAAAACATACCTAAATGAGCATTAATTTTACAAAATATTTCTCCTTCAAAACACAAACGAATGAATCTTAAAGAGATCGGTAACTTCCGGAATGAAGTTTTCCATGGCAAAATTCTCACAAATTGAGACTTTTTTTATAATAATGAAAAATAAAAAATGTATAAAAATATTGATAGTTTAATAAAATAGCCTATAAAATAGTTAAATAAAGTTAAATGAAATACATGTATTTTCAAATAATTTAAAATGATTTCAGAAAGGACTCGTTCAAATATTTAATTGATTCAAATACTGATTCATTCAAAGATCTAAAAAAATCATTCGTTATTCGTTCCATTCCGTAGTCAGAGTTCTGCTGCTGTCTTTATTTTAATTTTTCAGACTAATTTTGTTATTTATTTGGAAGAGACTGTAAATTTTTTTAATTTTATAAATATGGCTTCCTGCTCAGCATATAACTGTAGTAATAAAGTTGGCGAAAATTTAGAAGGAATTACTTTTCATCGGTAAGCTATTTGAATGCTTAACACTTATCTACATTTAATAATTCTACTTAAAACGGCGAGGGTATTTTTATGCTAACGAATAATTTACATGTTTACTCAGTTTGGTTAAATTGATATCTTTTTTCTTCATTTATTAGTTTTTAATATTTAGTTATGTTTAACATATTAATTTCTAATGGTGACATTCTAATTCAATAACAACTGGTTTAGTGGAGCCTTAAGTGGTGGTTCCGGGAATGGTTCTTTTTAAATAAGAACAAGACATAGCAGATTTTAAAATGATTTTGATATTGTAGGTTCACATGCCATGAGTATTTAATTTGAAAATAGGTATTAAACAAGCGTTTTCACAGTTGCAAAATATTTGAAATAAAAGGAATTTTATATTTCAAATTTGTTTATTTTCAAATTACAATTTGAAAATAAACATTCTTAAAACTATCATAAATGGAATTTATTGGTGGCAAAAATGTTGCCATACCAGTGTTTTTACTAAAAATTTCTTTAAACATTTCTTTTTCGAGCTCAGCTCTGCTATAGATAGGTCTTAGATAATGACTAATATAGATTCAGCATCAAATTCCGGAGAGGGGAACCCCCTCACCAGGGATTTTAATTTCTGTTTCTGGAGATGTCGCTTCCGGTTTAAAAATTTACATTTTCCAGATCAGTTATAGAGAACTTGAATAACACAGTGACACACTTTAAACACAGTGACTGATACAGTACACGAAAAAGTATAAGGACAAGCGAAAACTGGCCAAATCTAGAAATCTTTTAGATGGAAATGTATGCAAATTTCTTAAGTAAAAATATTAATTAAATTAAGTTCTTTTTCATGTAAATTAGTAAAATTTTCCAAAAAATAAGGACAACTGATTTTTTATCTAAAATTATAGAAAAATTTGCATATTTGAAAGCAGAAAATGACCATTTCAAATATAAAGACTGGATTTCTAAACAATATTCACACTTGCCTCATTTCTTCATGATTTTTGTATGATGCCAAAAGGAACTCATCTGTCTGACCTCGGAAAGAGGAAAATTCTTGCTTTTCAAGAATGTGGATTGAGTGGGCATGAAATTTCGTAGAAAAATTAAAAGATCTAAAGCTGTAGTTTATAATTTTCCAAAAGAACCTGGAATGTATGGAATGAAAAAACAAACTGGAAGATCAGAAATTCTAACGCATCAACAGAAAAGAATGGTTGTAAGAAGAGCTTGTGAGAAAAAAGAAACTGCAAATGAAGTTAGAAGAAATTTAGACTTACCATGTTCCACACGAACAGTTCAAAATGTTTTGAATAAACAAATTTGGTATGGAAAGTTAATGTCAAGTCCGCCTCTTAAAAAGGAACATAAGGAACGAAGACAGGAATTTAAAAAAAAATACATTTCTCTCGGTCCAAAATGGATTGATGTAATATTTTTGGACGAAAATAAGTTCAATCTTGATGGGCCAGATGGTTTTCACTATTTTTGGTATAATCTGTGTAAAACCAAAGAAGTTTTTTCCAAACGTCAATGCGGTGGGGTTACAGTAATGATTTGAGGCGCTTTTGCAGCAAACAGAACCACACCTATGGTCTTTATCAATTACAAAATGAACTCTAGCAAATATCTTGATATGCTAGGCGAACATTTGTTACCTGTGGCCCTACTAATTACTTCAGGAGACTATATTTTCCAACAGGATAACGCTTCCATACATGTTTCTAAGAGTGCAAAACTCTGGTTTAACCCTTTCGGGATGGAGGCATTCCGAAACTACCGTGGCCCGAAGGACGGAGCTCTTCGCTTCCGAACTTTTCCCAAAGGATGACTAATTTGTTGCGCCAAGCCTAACTCTCGAAATAAATTCACTAAAAATCACCTCTTCACAGAAATCTACTTTTTTCAGAAATAATAGAAATACTTATTTTCTATTTGATGTATATTTTTCATACGAATCGCAATGCAAAATACTCGTTAGTTGCTTTTACTATGAATTATACTATTCATCATCTAAAAATATGCTAAAAAAATTAATTTCCTTATCTAAATTAGGCGGCATAACACAGGATGTATCATATTGAATGGGACAAAAGGAATAGCAAAGTACAAATTCTGTAATTTATTTATTTAGCCGAAACAAATTAATTCTGAAACTACAGTTATACAAGTTTTATCTGGCAACAGCGAAAAATCTTCCGCTTATGAAATCGCCGCTAGAGGCACTGTTAATCAAAATGGCGCCATCCATGCAGGAGAAAGCATACTGTGTTTTGGAATTCGCCAAAACATCATCGTTTATCGTCGTTCAAAGACATTTTCGCATGAAATTTGGTAAGGAACCACCGCATCGTCACAACATCGAACGGTGGGTGAAGCAGTTTGAGGACATGGGCTGCTTGAGTAAGAAAACCAGCCCAGGATGACCAGGAGCCAAAATCGAAGTGGTTGAAAATATTCGTGAAACTTTTTTACAAAATCTCATAAAATCAATGCATCATGCGAGTTCTGAACTCAATGTGCCTCATACAACGGTGTGGCGTGTGTTATGGAAACGTCTAACATTCTGGCCATACACCTTTCAGATGGTGCAGGCGTTAAAACCTTCTGACAAACCATAACCTGAAGATTTTTCGCTGTTACCAGATAAAACCTGTATAATTGTAGTTTCAGAATTAATTTGTTTCGGCTAAATAAATCAATTACAGAATTTGTACTATGTTATTCTTTTTGTCCCATTTCAATGTGATACACCTTGTATTGTGATTGATTCCAAATATGCTAAAAAACTCAAAAGAATTAAAATCTTTCAAAGCTCCTGTCCAAAAACATAATTTGCAGAAACAGCTACTGAAGTTGGCGGCAATGTAATAATAGTATGCTCAGAATCGGAAGAATCATTTGCATTTTCATATTCATCTGCAGAAATACCACAGTTCCATGAATCTTTACTATCTGCATCACTTTCATTACTGCCGGGTTCGTTTATCATATGAGTATATTTTTCCACAGAAAAAAAACGTCCTGGCCCAGCCATTCTCTGATCCGAAATAACCTAATAATTTTACTTCCGCACATTCCTATACAACCCAAACTAAAAAAAAAAATACTCTCTTACATTCCTGTAATTCACTAAAGAAATCATTAAGCTAAAATTAAAACAAGCCCCGAAACTCAATTATAAAACTGTAGATGCTGCAAGAAGTGCTCTGTTTGTTTATATTACAAAACCATGTTTCACTGCTCCAGATAGAGAAATAATTTATTGGATCCACCCCAAACCAAAGTCAAGTATCTGCAAAATACATTGGTGTTGTTTGCATTGACATTTTACTCTATCAAGTAGACATATAAATTCAAATGAAAATGCACTCACGTGGCCACCGTCTTTTAGGGTAAATTTTTCCGAATGCGGATACGTGACCGTCGTACTTGAATGCAAGTTCGCAGCCGACGCGCAGGTGCATCAACCGTCGTGAAGGGGTTAAAGCTAATTCAGTAAATTTATTTGATTGGCCGGCGAGGAGTCCCTATCGCAATCCAATAGAAAATTTATGGGTCCTTCTAGCCCGAGAAGTTTATGAAAATTGCACACCATATCAATGTAAACAGGATCTTGTGTTAGCCATCAAACTGCTGGTTACTTGAAATTTATTGGATTTTATCCATTCGAAAAAGAACCAGATGTTAGCAGAGTCTCGTAGCGGATGTAATCAGAAAATAGTCAACGGGAAAAAAAAAACGAAATTTATTTTCACGAACTCAAAACATTAAAATAACATAAGACTTTATCACTTTCCATAACTTGGAAAAGATATTTGCAAATCGTTGAATACAAGTCTTGAAAAATTACAGTAGACTTAACAGCAGTTCAGGCCTAACAAACATCGGCCATTAATATTGTCATAGCTGACGTACATGAAGATACCGATCAAACGTAATCATGATGTTATATCACGAAGCAATAATCATACCATCAACTGATACAAGCACTAGCTTAAATAGCCCAGTATCATTGAAGTTGTAGTTAATGTTTTCCTTCCGGAGTATGCTAATCTCTAATCAGTTGAAGTAGAAATTAGCATAAACCGGAAGTTGACGTCTCAATTTGCAGGACCACAGACCATGGGGGTAAAACTTCTTAACAAGCAATCCGAAAGCGATTAGCCAATCATAACGAAGTATCTTTTGGATTTTAGACCATACATCGACCGATTCACGTACTTGCTTGTTTACAACCGAAGTTTTTCTAACAAGCGGCCCCCTCCTGCAGATTGAGTTATCTAATCACATAAATACAAGTAGTAATCAAATTTAAATTTCAGTTGAACATATACTACATTATAGAGTTTCAAAATATCATGTATAAATTTCAGTGTATAATTATATTTTCAAGACAAAGTTTAAAAAAAGTATAAAATACATCATGATGCAATTTACATGAGAAAACAAATTTAAAAATATCTCTGTGTCAAATACAGGAGATACAAATTTTCAATTCTTATATACAAAATTTATAATCCCTTGTCATTAATTGAATGTTGAAATCCCTTGTTTTATCTACATACCCTAGAAGTTTAAGTAAAACATCCCAGTGTTTAATGCCTGGGTTTTCCTGAAATTGGGATAAGATGTTTACGGCATAGCTAATATCAGATCTAGTTCTGCTGGCAAGAAATGATAAACAACCTAATAAGTTTCTGTAAGGTATATTCTTCATTTGGTCGATTTCTGCATGATTTGCTGGACAATCTGTTTTGCTTAAAACTATACCTTTAGCTATGGGTAAACTAGAAATAGGATATTTAAACTTTGAGAATTTGTCATAAATTTTTGCGATGGATTGATTTTGGATGAAATGTTTATCATGTTTTTCCTCAAATTCAATACCTAATAACATTTTTGTTTTTCCTAACATTTTAATGTCAAATTTAGTTTTTAGTAATGAAGTTACGGAATTTAGATCCATTTGATTTTTGGCAAATAATATTATGTCATCAACGTAAACAATCAATAAAGCCTTATTATTAAAATTATATGCACAATTGCACCACTTAAACTTTATGAAATTGAGTTTTCTGAGAACCTGGTCTAATTCAAGGTACCATTCTCTTCCGTTTTGGTGCAAGCCATAAATCGCTTTATTTAGCTGACACACATATCCACTTTTGTTTTTGTCAAAAAATCCTGGGGGCTGTTTCATGAATATTATTTCACTGAAATTGGCATATAAATATGCACATTTGATGTCAAGCTGAGTATGGAACCACCCTAATAAACACACAAAAATAGTAAAAAACATCCTAACGATTGTAAAGTTAATTACCGGGCTAAACACTTCTTCGTAAGTTTGCCCCTTTTCCTGGTTAAATCCCTGAGCTACAAGCCTAGCTTTATACCTGCTAACTTCACCCCTTTCGTCTTTTTTGACTGTATACACCCAACGGCAACCGATTACTTTGTCGGAAACAGGTGCAGGCACTAAGTCCCAGACACCTCTTTCCTTCATAACACCTAATTCGTCTGCCATGGCTGTATTCCATTCTTTGGATTGGGGCGAGCTAGCCGCTTCCTTGTAGTTCCTAGGAATTTGGATCTCTACAATGTTGGCTTCTGGCCAATCCCATGATCTCCTTTGATCCCCCTTAAAATTGAAAAACTTTTTATCAAATTTTATTTTATTTTTCTCACAAAAATTTTCTATATCTTTTATTGAACTCAATCTAGGTCCCTTTCCTTTATAATAGTAATAAACATCTTTTCTTGTTCCAGTCATTCTTGGAATGACTTTTCTGATCCAAGTAGTATCTGGATCGGGAACTTGACGATCATCACCAGAGGACCCCGTCTCCTCATTACTTTCAGTAATGTCTTGATCTTCCTCTGATGAATCGTCTTTTTCCCTCTCCGCATACTCCTCGTCAGACGAATCTGGATAGGTGGGTTCGTGAGATGAAAAAATAAAATTTTCTTTAGAATTCTGATTTACATTGGGTCCCAGACCGCCTTCCTCTGCATTGCACTCTTCATTAAATCTAACATTTTTAGTTTCCACTATTTTCCCTTCATTCGAGAGCCATATCCTATACCCCCGAGTTTTCAGTGCGTATCCCACCATAATGCCCTCTTGTGCCCTCATATCAAGTTTCCCCCTAAGTTGTTTAGGCTTGCTTACAAAAACTTTGCATCCAAACGCTCTGAGGTGAGCAACTGATGGCTTTTTGCCGCTGTACAACTCGATTGGTGTCAAATTCTTAAACTTGTGGCATATCTGATTTTTAACGTATGCAAAACAGAGTAAAGCTTCTGCCCAAAAGTCGTCCTTCAGATTGCTATCGTTTAACATTGCCCTAACACAATTCAAAGCAGTTAAGTTAAACCTCTCGGAAACCCTGTTTTGTTCGGGTGTGTACGTGTTTGTTCTTTCCGCTTTGATTCCCTGTGTTTCTAAAAACTTTTCAAACTCAGTATTACAAAACTCCATACCATTGTCAGTCCTGACACTTAAAATTTTGGTATTTAGAATTCTCTCTGCTCAATGTTGAAATTGTTTGAACTTATCAAAAACTTCAGATTTTCGTTTCATAGGATACACAGTTACTTTGCGTGAAAAATTATCGGTTATGCTTAGAAAATATTTACCACCTCCACGCGATGGTTTTGGCATTGGCCTGCATACGTCCATATGGATTAGTTCTAATGGTTTTTCTGATCTTATTCTGCCTATGGGTTTGAACGAAATTCTTTTTGTTTTTGCCAATTTACAGCATTTACAGTTGATTTTCCGAACACTGATTTTAGGCAATCCTTTATCAGCTGACACTTTACATGTGTGATGTAAATATTCAAAATTGATGTGACAAAACCTTTTATGCCATAACCTTGTATTTCCCCCGACTTCAATGGGTGATTTTACATTGCTTGAACTTTTAAAAACGTCAAACTGACAAGGCTTGCTAGGTTTAAAAATACTAGTATTAGAGTTTACAATTTTACGTTTAAAAACTTTACTGGCTTTTCTATTTCATTATTCCTTTGATCATTATCACAATCTTCAACTTTACAAGTTTTAAACTTACTTTTGTTACTTTGATTTTTAAAAGCATGATCATTATTTTCAGTTTTACAAACAGATGACTCATTTTTATTTTTACTTTTAAAATCACTAGGCTTTTTAGAATTTTCATTTCTAGGCTTAGGTTTAGCATTTACATTTCCTTTAGACTTCTCAACATTAAAATTTTTAGATTTTATCTCGTATTGAGGTCGAAGGAAATACAAGCCATTATGTCTTTTGGCATAAAACCATTTACTGCCGTCATGCTTGTGAAAAGTAAGGAAACCATTTTTCCCGGTAAAATTACATTGTTGCTCTTCTAGAATTGAAGCAGCAATTAAGTTTCTCCTCAATCTAGGTGAATACATTACATTTGTCAAATGAATGACATTTTTCACATTATTGATTATAACATACATACTGATCGATCCGACACCTTCGATTGGGCTTTCTGATTGGGATCGATTGGGATCACCGGCAGCTAAGGACATTGTAGTTCCTTTAAGCTCTTTAAATTTGTTGAATAATTCCAAATTATTGCAAAAATGCTTAGTTGCTGCTGTATCAACAACCCAACTGAATTTGTCGGTCGATTCAGTATTACAATTTAAAATACTAGACTGTATTTAACTTAATTTAGCAAGATAGTATTTGCAATTAGCTTTTAAATGGCCGTATGCCTTGCATTTATGGCAAGGACCTACTTGTTTACTAGAATTTACATTTTTGGAAGAAGTACTTTTAGATTTAAACAATTTTGTAGTTTTAGAGTTACATACATTAAATGCTAAAATCTTACTTCTGTTCTGATATTCGTCATGCTTTTGCTGAGCTATCCGGTCCTCCTTGGCGAGCAGTTCAGTCTCGATGTGCTTTAGTGTAAAAGCATGGTCCGGCAATCTGTAAAGGGTCTGCACTATACCACTGTAGTCCTCATCGAGATGTCTAATTGTTTGAAAAGCTACCAGGACCTCGGCCATTGGGTGGCCTGCGTCTTTCAGCTTGGATACCCATCTTTTAATCCTTGTGATAGATAGTCCAATCGGTTCTCCCGGCACTGGTTTCTCACTGAAGAAGTTGTCAAAGAGCCTCATGAGTCCAGCCCTGGATTTTGGTTCGAATTGGTCTTTCAAGATGTTCCATGCTGACACAGGTTCCTCCACCGATGAAATCAAATTGCGGTACTCCGCCTCTAGACTGTAGTAGAGTGTTGAAAGCACTCTCTCTTTACATCTTTGATATTCCACTTTTTCTTTCCTGGTCGTTTCCGCATTAGATTTTTCCTCCGTACCCGTGATGAATCCATCAAGTTCTTCGTTCATTAACATGAACTTTATATCCGTACTCCATGTGGAGAAATTATCTTTCCTGAGCTTCTCCATGTCCGGTGTCGGCATTTTTGTACACTACTGCTGCGGCCCCGTCTTGGGGCTCGTTCGTCTTTCACTTGATGTTTTGAAACTACTTCGCTGGTACTAGTTTGCTGCTATACAAGGGCTGCTAGGGCCCATAACCCACTGCTGGTTACTTGAAATTTATTGGATTTTATCCATTCGAAAAAGAACCATAGCGGATGTAAGCAGAAAATAGTCAACGTGAAAAAAAAAACGAAATTTATTTTCACGAACTCAAAACATTAAAATAACATAAGACTTTATCACTTTCTATAACTTATATATATTTCTATAACTTATATTATATATAATATAAGTCTTTTTCTTTCTATAACTTATATATAATTCTATAACTTATATATATTTCTATAACTTATATTATATATAATATATAATATAAGTCTTGAAAAATTACAGTAGACTTAACAGCAGTTCAGGCCTAATAAACATCGGCCATTAATATTGTTATAGCTGACGTACATGAAGATACCGATCAAACGTAATCATGATGTTATATCACGAAGATGAAGCGATAAAAACCATCAACTGATACAAGCACTAGCTTAAATAGCCCAGTATCATTGAAGCTGTAGTTAGTGTTTCCCTTCCGGAGTATGCTAATCTCTAATCAGTTGAAGTAGAAATTAGCATAAACCGGAAGTTGACGTCTCAATTTGCAGAACCACAGACCATGGGGGTAAAACTTCTTAACAAGTGATCCGAAAGTGATTAGCCAATCATAACGAAATCTTTTGGATTTTAGACCGTACATCGACCGATTCACGTACTTGCTTGTTTACAACCGAAGTTTTTCTAATACAAACAAGCTTGGATTAACATTTCCATAGATACTTTAAAAAGAACTTTCAGCATCGATGACCTCTCTCGGCTTAGTAATTGAAAAAAGGTTGTTTTCTTGATTATTAAGAGAAATGTTAAGTAATTTAGGACATGTCCTTATACTTTTTTCTATATTTTCTTTAGTGATAATCTTTATAAGGTCAACTTTTGTAAGGTTCATATTTGTTGTTTTATGTGTTGTAAATGTTATTATATAATTTCATATTAGAGGTCAGAATATATAGGAATGGATCGCGAGTGACGTTTGTATTTGTACCTACAGGTCACAAAAGTAAAAAAATCAGAAATAGATCACGAATGTTGCGAAAATATCATGAAGTAAGAAAAGAAGTCACAAATTTTGAGATCGAAGTTTTTCCATTCTTTTATCTAAAAATTCGTTTCCCAGCTATGTGTAATCAGCGCCCGCAAACCGCAATTATTCCCACAATGTCACTTGAAAAGAGAGAGAGGTGACCAATGATTATCTAATTAATGTGGGAAAAACGCATTTGCATCGACTAAAATTTTATTAAATTATTTTGTTTTATATACAAAATTATTTTTTAAACATATTATTAATGAAATGAAAGGCTTTTTTGCATCAGTTTCACTAAAAACTGCAGTTGTGCACAATCCTCCTTATATTTTGTTTTATTGTGAAACTATTTTTCCACTTTTGCAATCTATTTGTATCTTCAAAATTTTTTATAAATATTTCATATTTTTTACAGAACAACTATTATTCCAATGTATTATTACTGAAATGAAAGGCTATTTTGTAGTGGTATCTCGAAAAAGACATTTGTGCGCAATCCTCCTTATATTTCGTTTAATTGTGAAAATAATTTCCAATTTTGCAATCTGTCTGCATCATCAAAATTATTTATAATTATTTCGTATTTCATACAGAAAAACTATTTTTCAAACACATTATTAATGAAATGAACTATTTTCTGAGTAACAATATTAAAATTATAATAATTTGGGTACTTAAGAAATACAGCAATTTCAAATGCATCAATTAGAATTTTTATTTAAATTTACATATTTTTAGAATTTTGATTAAAAATTAACATTTGTTTCATCCTTTAGTTTAAATGAAAATAGCATAATGATGTTATGATTTCTGAGAATAATAAACATTAAGAAAATATTGGTTCAGAATTATTAGAGCATGCTAAGAAAAGCTAAATCAGGTGCAATAAAGTTTAGCACTTAATAAAAATAATTTGATAAAATTATTCCATTTCATTGTTGAGTATGTGTTAAATAAGCTCAATATATGTGAATATCAGTTGCTGTACAATTTATTGTTTAATAGCGTTAATGAGCCCTGTTAGTGCGGCTAAAAGTCTTAACTTTTTTTCTCTCTCGAAATGTGTGCCTATTCTTCTTTCTGGCAAGTTGGCAGTTATGTTATTTTGAAATTATCTAAAGGTAGGGAATTTGAATATGCTTTCTCCTCAATTCGTGCAATGGACCTCACAATTTCACAGTGGAAGTGGGGATATTATTACCCAAGCTAAGCCCAAATAGCATGGGGACAAAAAATGTCAATTGAAAGAAATGCAGACATCAAATACAGTTTCTTTGTTATTGGAAATGAAAGTAAGTGTGATACCTACTGAATGTTATAATCATTACATATTTCAGTTTTATTTGTTGAAAAGTTGTTTTTTTATCTTTAGATTAAGTATAACAGTAAAAAGTGTAGTTTGCATTGTCATGTAAAATCTCCCGGTTTTTTCTTATTTTTGCACAAAAATCTCCTGGTTTTTCATATTTGGAAGTTGGCAGCTATGCTCTAGGTATTACAAACACAAGAAAAGAAGCATATATACATTATCTATTTAAAAAATAATTTCATATTATGATATAAAAATATTTCAGGTGAAAGTTTATTTTACTTTTTCGCGTAGATATTTCTTGTCTCTAAAAAATAAACATTTACAGTTGTTGACACTATTTGCTGGAGCAGATAAATATTTTTTTGCTAATTGTGAAGCTTTGGAAAGTTGTTTTGCTGCAATCTTAGAAGACATTCTCTCCAGTCTAACAATGTTTTATTTGAAAAATTTGCTAATTTCACTCTCGTCATTTGTATATGACTGAAATTCTTCAACTGTTCTGTTTGATGTATTTAAACATGATATTTCTGTGAAGCAATCCTACAATGAATCTTTTGATTCAGACACATTCTGATTATTATTGCTGTCTCTTGCCTCATGTATTTCAAGAATTTCAATGTTTGAGATTCTTGAAATAGACTTCATAATTAAAACCAATGTTGATTTCATTTTTAAATAATTTTTTCCTGTTTTATAGAAGAAAAAAAAATTGAATCTAAGGTCTAATACAGTTGAAATGTAGTAATATTCGTTATCTTGAACATGTCCAAACTTCAAAGTGTTTATGTCCAAGTTCTTGATTTTATTCTGTGCACATAGCATTATATTTAGAATAGCTTTTATTACTTGTAATATCTTTAGAAAAAGGTGCACATATTTATAAAAGGCTATTTTATATTATATATAACACATTATTAAATTTAAAACTAATAATAAATAACTATAGAATCCAAAAAGACCTATTAGTTTATTCATATAAAAACAAATGCATAATACTATATTATTATTTTTCTTTGGCTCCCCTCTTCTTTTTAGGCTGAAGAGGGAGCCTTCAAAAATATCATAAGTATATTTTTAATAATTTTTAATTATTTTTCAATACAATTTTTTAATTATTATATTATTTATATTAAATATATATTGAATTTAAATCAAATTTATTAAATTTATTAAAAAATTTATTTTGATGAATTTAATAAATTTGATTTATAAAAAAAAATTATTTTTATGAAAATAACACGAAATAGCCTCATAAACCTTTATATATGTACATATATAAAGCATTAAAAAAGTTTTCCAATAACTTCCTTTTTCTTTTTTTTTTTTTTTAAAAATAGCAGTATTTTACTTTTATTTAATTTTCATACTTTGATAGTAATTTATTATAATGTATACGTACATAAAAATTTGATTTTGAAAGAAATTTTTTAAATCTAATAAAAATAATTTTTATAAATCAATAAAATAAATTTTATTAAAATTATTTTTTTTTTAATAAAGTTTAAAATATTTATCAATATAAAATACAATAAAAATTTTTAATATTAAAAATTTGCTAATAATAGTGCCAGCAGTTGCGGTTATATTTTTAATTAATTTATTTTTTATTTTATTTATTATTTTTTATTAATTTTATATAATTTCAAGTTTAAGTTACTAAAGTGTCTTATGAAATAAACTACAGAAATTATAGACTTTTTATGTGGAATTTATTGCATTATTATTTTATTTATTTTTTGTCAAAGTTCCCTTGAAACAGATAGATTCATTTCACAGGCTGAATCAGGCCTGTTGTTATTTAGGCCCTGGCCTAAAACATATACATTTTATACTTTTGAAAAATATATACACAATTGCTGTACAACATTTATGTTGATGAACACAGTTATATGATGGCCATCTAAAATTAAAATTATATTTCAGAATAAAATAATACCATAAATGTAATCCCAACTTTTTTTCAGTTTTTTAAACCGTACTTTTAGGTTCAATTAAAAAAAAAGAAATGGGACCGTGGTAACTCTTGTGCCTCATACCATAATGCTCAATGAATGTGATTAAAATTTTGTTAATAAAATTAAACTAATTAAATTTTAGTGTCTTTCAGAAGCAGCAGTATTTATACAGTTTTTTTCAGAAATCTGCGTACTTCTATTGATATGTTGTAAAAATTTGGTAGTGATATGTATATTAGATACAGAGATATGAATTTTTTTTTTCAAGTACTGCCTCTAAAAGTGGGGTCTCGGAATAGTCATTTATGTGCAATTTCCCAATTCGGCCTTAGCTTTGATTGAATATTCGGTTTTTGGCCAAATCACGATTTGTTGCATTACTAATTCAAGAGAATTCTTTGTACTGCTTGAGTGGTGTAGCTTTCTGGTGCAAAACCAAGAGACTTGATTCTAAGAGAGACTTTTGTAGAATCTTTTTTTTTTTTTTTTTTAACTTCTGGGAAAAGGCTCAAACTCTAACTCTCCTGGAAAACTGCTTAAAAACGGTAAATGTGTTCTTGCAAAAGAGTATGAACCCTGATAAACTATTAGTTATACACTTAACTAACTTATTACCTTGTCTTGTAGCCATTAATTGGTAGGAATTGGTAGAAATAATCCTCATGCTGTTGAATTCATTCAGGTGTGTAAAGCATTTCAGAAAGGGGGTTACAATCAAAGGGATAGTTTTTAATGCTGCATTTTATTTTTTAATATGAATCCTGTTTAGAAATAATGTAATTGTTTGACCAATTGGGGGGGGGGGGTATTTTAGTATCTCTAACTTGTTTTAACTTTTTAAAATGAAACAAAGAGCTCAAATTTGTGTTCAATGCCATCATTTGTATCCTTTAAAAACAAATGAACTAAAAGAAATATTTTGTAAAATATATTCAAATATTAACAGTTATTTTTTACTGTGGATTTTAGAAGTCATTTTTGACTGTGGGTTTTTGTAACTACATAAATGTCTTATTGTTTTGATCAATGCTTAAAATTTTTTCTGGAGCTAGGGATCACATGTATTGTTGATTATGTAGTACAAATTTGATTTCAATCGTGACCAAAATTGGATCATTTCATCCTATGAGAACTCTTTCTGTAACAACACTTCTACAAACACAAAATTTATAGATCATGAATAAAAACTTTTAAAATCATTATTGTAGCCTAGTCTAAAATGGCTCTGGGCACCATGACTCGATTTCTAGATATCATGGCAATCTGGCATCCAGGATTTGTCCAGCCCCGCTTAATGTGATTGGGAAATTATAGTTCTCTGCTGCATAGAAATGTAATTGGTAAATGCAAAAGCATATTTAAACAAGAAAGATCAATCATGCATAAAGCATTGATTATGAAACACTTTCCAACTTTAATGCAATTTCATTTAAACATCTCTAAAATGTGATATATTTCTCGGTAATATTTTAACAATTATCACAATACTACATTAATTTATTATATTTGAAAACTTAAAACTTCATAAAAAAAAAATGAACTTCATTCAAATGACGGCATTGAAATGTAAATTGCCTGGTTTAAACATCTCTTAAATGTGAGACATTCCTCGGTAATGTTTTTAAAATTATCATAATACTACAATAATTTATTATATTTGAAAACTTCATCGAAAACAATTGAAATTTATTCAAATGACACCATCGAAATATAACAAGCCTTGCTCTCTCTATAAAAGCAGCATTTCATTCATAAACATTTTCCCTTTCATTTCATTCACCACGATACTATAATAATTTATTTTATTTAAAAACTTAAGACCATGGAGGAACAAGTAATTAAACTCTATGCTTAAAACTTCATCGAAAAAAATCGTGCTTCTCTCTGTAAAATCAATGAATATTTCATTCATATCAGCTATGCAGACTCCATGAGCTAATAATTTTGCGTTAAAGAAATGCAGTAATTCTTATACAACTCATTCTGCATATTTGTTGTTTACGTTTTCCATAAGTGAAAAATAGACTTCGTTGTAGAAATAATCAAATTTGGATGATCATTTAAACTCAAATATATTGTAAATGCGTCGTTTCAGTATGTAGATGCACAGAATTTAAGCAAAAATAAAGTGGTTTTAGGACAGATACAACACTGAGACAGATACAACATGAATTAAAAAGAACTTTAAAAAATCGCAATTTTGACACAAGATGGATGCCATATATTATTTTGATGTGGGTCACGTGATCTCTTCATATAAGGGTCACGTGATCGGTTCATATAAGAGGTGTAATTATTATTTTGATTTTTATTTAAAAATCTACTGAATATATTTTGCTGAAATTTTTTTTATATATTTTATGGGATAATTTGAATATTTCCCCAAACTTTCGAAGCAATTTGTGAATTTTAAATCCGCTTAAAAAATGTTTGAAAAATTAGGTCCCATAGGGTTCAATGTATTTCATTTTTCCAATCCGGGTTCAATCCAAAACTAATTGGGTGATGTTATTCATTTATATTCCCATAGGTCCCACAGACCGTCTGAACAACATACTAAAATTTCATTTTGATTAAATCATTTTTACGGCAGTTATTGTGCTAACGGACAGACAGATAGACAGAATGAACAAAGTCATAAACACTTTTCAACTTTGTTGTAAAGTGTTAAAAAGTAATCAATATTTTGATAAAATAGAGTGACATGTAAAATTGAGGGTAATGTTCCTACAATTAAAATGAAATGAATGGTTATGAAACTTAATTATTAAAGTAATTGGTTTTATTCTGTCAGATTTCCTTTGACAAAACCTGATATTTTGGCAAAATGGCTGGCTGCTATGAGAAAAGAAAAATGGGTCCCAACAAAGGACGACGTTATTTGCAGTTTCCACTTTTCAGAAGATCAGTTTATTGAGAACAATGGCTTTCACTTCTTAGTGTCTTCTGCTATTCCTACAAAATTTGAAGTTTTGGCTGCTCCTAAGGTTTGTATATTTTTAAGATTTGTTGTAAAATATTTTTAACTAGATATAAATTATGCCTGTTATATAATGAGGTATATAAAGTTTCATCTATCTGCTTGCAGTCCTTGTTCTCCTAAACTCCCCAGTAACGTGCTGACCATGCACGTCTCCTATTGTACAACCCTCTTGTTTGTATGGCATGTTGATCCTGTCAAAAATTCAGCATATAGTAATTTTACTCAAATACATTTTTCTTAATTCTACTGCTAAATATAAAATATTACAGTAATAATTAAGTCTAAACTTCATTCTAGGCACAGTGGCACAAACAAATTATGTAAGACTAGAAAATGTACCCGATATTGCTTGGGATTAAATGTAACACTTCAATTTATCAAGGATATAATTATATTCTAAATACATATGTTTTAAATAAATAATTTGGCACCACGTCTGATGTTAAAATAGCAAAATCAAACACACATCCATAACAGAAGGTCTTTATTTCACTTTCTTAAGACGTACAAAAGTTTAAAACAGGCCATAGCGCTTTCGAGCATAAGTATGCTCTTCATCAGTGGCTACACGGAAATAAAGTTTGAATCGTTCATATATAGACCAGATATAGCGACAAAATTTGCATAAATACAATCCACAAAAGAATCTACGTCTAGATAAGGATAAACCGTAAACAATTTTTCAAAAAATTTTTTACAACAAAAGAACAGCATATTAAATTACAATTCAATTACAGAAATTGAAAAAAGGGGGGTGGCAATCAAGCATAATCCCAAAGAGGAAGACGTCAAAGATAACTTTGGAGAGACTTGAATTGCATGCAGTCGAGAATGAGTCGCCAAGCGTAACTCAAATTCATAACAGGGTCAAAATTACAAACGGACTCACAGTAAATATAAATAAAAAGGGATTCAAAAAGGAGAATATCACAAGGGTTATTACACCGAATCAAAAGGAAAGTCTTTGCAAAAAGAGGCTGAAAATTATCTTTAACAAAGAGGAAGACGTCAAAGATAACTTTGGAGAGACTTGAATTGCATGCAGTCGAGAATGAGTCGCCAAGCGTAACTCAAATTCATAACAGGGTCAAAATTACAAACGGACTCACAGTAAATATAAATAAAAAGGGATTCAAAAAGGAGAATATCATGAGGGATATTACACCGAATCAAAAGGAAAGTCTTTTCAAAAAGACATACCGAGAATGTTCTGCTAAACGGATTATGCTGAGTTACGCTTGGCGACTCATTCTCGACTCCATGCAATTCAAGTCTCTGCAAAGTTATCTTTGACGTCTTCCTCTTTGGGATTATGCTTGATTGCCACCCCCCCTTTTTTCGATTTCTGTAATTGAATTGTAATTTAATATGCTGTTCTTTTGTTGTAAAAAAATTTTTGAAAAATTGTTTACGGTTTATCCTTATCTAGACGTAGATTCTTTTGTGGATTGTATTTATGCAAATTTTGTCGCTATATCTGGTCTATATATGAACGATTCAAACTTTATTTCCGTGTAGCCACTGATGAAGAGCATACTTATGCTCGAAAGAACTATGGCCTGTTTTAAACTTTTGTACGTCTTAAGGAAGTGAAATAAAGACCTTCTGTTATGGATGTGTGTTTGATTTTGCTATACATATGTTTTAATTTATATTTTGAACGCATATATCTTACTGTGTTTGGAAGTAATTTTTTTATGAATGCATTACTTTGAACATTTTAATCGGCATTATACCCTAAGTACAAATATTCGTAAACTCTATATATTTTTATAATTTCAAGTTCATGTGTCACTTTTAATCAGGTGTTTTACATTTACTTAATAATTCAAATATTTTGGTCTTAGGTATCCTATTAATTATAAAATTTCAATGATTATGTTATTACTATTATTTTTTATATAAGCAATTAAACAAATTTTTAATTTATCTCGTTGTAATGTGAGTTTCAAATTTAATCCAGATATCTAACGGTTTTGTTCTGTAGTACTTTATTAATTAAACTAAAATGAATTTCCCGGGCGATAAATAAGTGCTCTTTGCTTATATAATATATTTTTCATTTACAGATAACACTACTCAATTTTGAAATTCTAAACTACCGCCAAATTCCAACGCATGCTATCTGGACATATGGAAAGCAAAAATAATGATAAATGACAGAAATGACCAGGAGATAAAGCATGGTCTAAACTTTCCAAGGCAAGCATTTGTAGAAAAATCTACCAGGAGAAAGGTCACATGTGGGGACTTCCACTAAAAATGTGTTTGTTGTTTTTGTAAAATTGCTTAATCATCATCATCATCATGCCTAGTGGCACATAAGGCCTTCAGCTTGCGTTGCCACCCTGGTCGATCCTGTGCCGCAGTCCTTGTTTCTGACCAGCTCGCCCATCCCATCAAATTTCTTTCCTGCTTTACCAGTCTCCTCCAAGTTAGCTTTGGTTGACCCTGAGATCTTTTTTCTTCAGGCACCTAAGTAAGTGCCACAGCAGGGATGTCATGTTGCAGCATTCTTAAGACATGTCCAGTCCATTTCTATCTACGTTTTTTTATTTCCATATCAATTGCTTCCTGTCCAGTACTCTTGTAGAATTCAGTGTTAGTAATAACATAAGACCAAAATACTCCCAAAATTTTCCTCAGACATTTAGTCTGCCAGGCATTTAACATATTGCATTGGCCCCTTGTTAATTTCCATATTTCGGCTCCATACAGTAAAATGCTTTTCACTAAATTATTAGAAAGGTTGATTTTGGTTTTTAAATTAAGGCTAGTAGCTCTCTATTTTATTTAGTTTTCTAAAACAATTCTGAGCTTTTGCAATTCTTATTTTGATTTTTTCATCTGTTCCACCCTCCTTGTTCACTAGTACACCAAGGTAAGTGAAGCTATTTACATCTTCAATAGATTCATCATCTAATTTTACATTTTCAGAAGTGTTTTCATTTATTTGTAAGACTTTTGTTTTACTTTTATTGATTTGTAAACCAGTCGTTTTAGCAAACTGGTTAAGGCCATTAGTTTTCTTTTGTAGATCACAAAATCTAGAGGTCAAAAGAACAATGTGATCTGCAAAATCTTAATCTTCTAAAACTGATGTAAATTTCCACCTAATGCCTCTTCTCTTATCTTTGATGGTGTTTTTCATGATCCAGTCAACAACTATATTAAATAATAAATCTGACATCACACATCCTTGCTTTATACCTGATTTAATTTGGAAGGGCTCTGTCAGTTTTCCATTGACTTCAACGCAGCAACTGCTGTTTTGATATAGCTTCCTAATAATATTAATAATTTTTTGTGGGATTCCATAACTATCAAGTATCTTTCACAACAGATCTCTGTCAATTGTATCCAATGCTTTTTTAAAATCAATAAAATTTAAATATAAAGGTGCATTATGTTTAATGCTTTGCTCAATGATGTTTCTCAAAGTAAAAATATGTTGAGTGGTTCCAACTCCACTTCGAAATCCTGCCTGCTCCTCTCTCAAAATCTTATCAATTTCGTTTTTTAAACTGTTAACCATGACTCTTCCAAAAACTTTAGCTGGAATAGGCATTAAAGTGATACCTCTCCAGTTCTCACAGGAAGAAAGATCTCCCTGGGTATTTTAATTAATGTTGCTTCTTTCCATTTTTCTGATACTTTCTCAGTTTTCCAGATAAGGTTAAACAGATTTTTCAAATATCTAGCTGTCTCTTCAACATTAACTTTAAGCATTTCTGCAGCTATCATATCATTTCCACAGACTTTATTGGATTTTAACGCCTTCAAAGCATTTTTAGTCTCAATCAATGAGATTTCCTCTGTAGAAATGTTTAAGGTAGGTGGCACATCAAATGTGACCACTGGCTGTTCATGAGTGTCGATGTTGTAAGCATTTAGTGTTTTTTCAAAATGTTCTCGCCATCTTTCCTCAACCTCTGCTTCAACAGATAAATGTCTACCATTCCCATTTTTGACTCTACATTCATGTTTTTTAACTTCACCACTTACTTGTTTGATTATTTAGTAAACAATTCTTGTCCGTCCAGTTTTAGCAGCATTTTGCCCTTCACTAGCCAGATCATCATAGTATTTATTTTTGTCCTTCTTAGAGCTTCTTTTGACATTCTTATCTGCCTCTCTGTATATTTCTTTGTAAACTTGATATAATCTTTCAGATCTAGTATTGTCAAGAATACTCTTAAATTTTCCCTCTATGCTCAATAAGTTTCCATGTTTCACCAGTGATCCATTCTTTATTCTTTCTTTTTTCCCTATAGTATTTTCTGCTGTTTCTTTGAAAATAGTCTGTAGTTAACTCCAATGCTCTTCCACATCCTCCAACATTACTTCATTATTCTCTAAAGCAGAGAATCTGTTCTTCAATTCAATATTGAATTTCTCGTAAATCTTCTTATCCTTTAATTTAGCAATATCGTACCCAACTGGTCTAGTATTTTTACTGTTCTTTTTGCATTTAAGCAATTTCAACTTCAAATTCAAAAATTGCTTAATAAATCACCAAAAATTAAATTACGTATTAATTAAAAAAAATTTTTGTTGAAATGCGAAGATATACACACAACTTTTTGCCAAATATTAGAATTGTGCTAATCTTAGCTTTATAGATGTGGTGAAATAAATATCAGATAATCTACAAAATGCAAATTTTGATGTATTTAATAATAATAATAAATATAAAGAAATTATTCTACAGATTCTGTTTAAACTTTGTTTGGAAAGAATCAATCAATCTTTCATCATTCTTTTTTCAATCTTTCCGATGGTGTTAAGATGGAAACTCTGTGATAATATTTTCAGTTGCTAAGAAATCAGTTTGTATGAAAATTGCTCAAAATTGTGCTAAAACATAAAATAACTAAAAAACTAATTTGAATTTAAAAAAAATTTCACTGAAGTACATTGTCTCAGGTTCAAAAGTACCTGTGTACCACATTTCAACCCTGTACAATGTTTAAATTTTCTGCTATAGACAACACATACAAACATCTTCTTTTATTATGTAAGATAAAAGAACTAGAACATGATATTTTTCAATCGATTTTTTTTAAATAATAAGATTCTTTATATAATAGATAATATTATATTCAAGGGCTATTGAAAAAAATCGGTTGTGCCTCCAGTCCAATAGAGCCAAAATGGTTTTGCATGAATGACGTCTTGTAAAATTAAACTCTAATACAATTCAATAAGTTTATTCGTTGTTTTCAGTCAAATTTGTTTAATTTACCAACAGATAATTTTGATCTATGGTAAGTGGTGATATTATGATATGGTTGGTCTATGGTAAGAGGTGATGGTATGTATGGTGGATCTATGGAATGGTAGTTTAAATTTTTTTTATGAGTTTCTGAATAGGAAAATTAATTAAATCTTGGTAAATTGAAGGCTGTGTTATATTCAAGTTATTGTAGTATTCATAGTGTATTATAAATGTTTGTTAATTATATTTTTTGATAAATAAAGAACATTTTTTTATATTTCTGCATGATTATATTTGTTAAAACAATGATTTTTATCGTTGTTTTAGACTCTATTTCCTACTGAATGGCCTGCAAGACTTCTTACTATTCGAGACATTGAATGCGAGAACAGGAAAGGATATGTAGTTGAAGCTAGAATTCCATTAGTTTCTAAAGAAGAGTTTTCTCAGTGGTTGAGCATACATGAAAAGTTGGCACAAGTCAAATACGTACTTTTGCGTAATTATCCTATTACCATCAAGAATTTGTCTTACAAGGTATGTTATATTTTCATTTGAATTTTCTATTACGTACATTTTCTGTGTATGAATATTCATACTTTATGCGACTTTACCAAATGCACACAGCTATTTATTCATAATTCTAGAAGAGGCCGATTATTAACTAATCAACCAATTTAGGCTGAACTTTTCTTTACCAGACTAATTTGGCATTATGTATATTTTATGTGTACTTAGTGAAATAACTTTTTTCTAAATTAATAGTTATAGATTAAATTGATTTATTACAGTCTGTGTTGTGAACTTTTTTTTTATATTGTCTGACTCAGGCTCCTATACTGACTTTGACTTCTTCATAAAAAATAAATGTATTAATTAGTGGTATTTGTGGAATTTTTGGATTTTGCAATTCATTTATCAAAAAGTTTATAGTACAGTTGGGAAATGATGCACCTATCATGATTATTGCAAAAAAATATTAAAACTCTTTTTACCCAAATTTTGACATTAGCAATGTAAAATTGCTGAAATCAGTAAATTAAAAAAAAAATGTATTAATTTGATAAATGATTAGAGTTCTATACAGTGCTATCAATGCAGAAGCATCCATTTTCATCTATATTTAATTTTAAGTTATATAATTTAAGAAACAAACATAACTTTTGTTTTATCAAAATATGTTTTTGTATTAATCCCTATTTTATCTGATTTTTCGGCACGTTTCCTTTAGCCAGGTGCAAGTGATAAATGGTTAAATATGATTTAAGTATGTTATTTACCAGAACAACATAGGCTTTGTAACAACATTCTTTTTTTATATTGTTTGAAAATAAATTAAATTTCTATCTATTTATTGTCAATTATTCTTTTGTCAGAAATATTTAGTGATTTAATATTCCAGTTCATGAAGTTTTCTATTTCAAGCTCTAAGGAAAATGTCTTTGCCGACATAAGTCTATGCTCTATGTGCAATGAAATAAGTCCAAAAATTAAAATTACACTGACGTCTGTACAGCGGACTTAAGCATGTGTTCTGTATGAACCATGGAAGCACAAATATCTGTTGCTGCATGCGACTTCCAACAGCTAGTGGGACCGGATTCTGTAATGTTTTTGAGGAGGCGAGCACCTGCAAGGTAAATTTAGCACAATTAAACCATATTTGGTAATTTATCGCTTGCTCCCAGCTAAAGGAAAAGTACCTATTCCAAAATAAAAATTTTTTTAAATAATATTATTTTGGAGTTTGAATTAATATATTTTCTATTGAGTCCATCCAAAATTGTTACCGACTTTGATTCTGATACTATGACTCATAATTTACAGTCCTGTCTGCAAGGATAGCCCAAGTACAAAACTGTCGGTCATAGAGTTTAGATCAGGTGAATTTTTGGGGTGTAATCTTTACACAATTAATATAAAGCATAGATACATGTACAGAGCCCAGCATATATTATTTTGATATTTTAAAACAATGCTATTTATTTATTTATTAATTTTTTGTATTTTCAATAGAAATATACATATTTGTTGAAATATAAATACCAGTTGTTTTAAGAAGAAAAATGGAAAAGTTAAATTTCCGTATTAGCACTTGTAGCAGGGAATTTATGGCTTTTTGTATTAATGATACATCTAATACTTTTTGTTATACAATATAATAATTCTATCGTGCATATCAAGCTCATTCATCTCAGTAAAAATATATATTTTTAAATTTTACTATTTGTAGAAAAATAAGAGCCGCCATAACATAAGCAGGGACTTAACATAAACATGTGAAAACCGATTTTTAAAATTTGAATTATTTTTTTAGTTATTTAATGTTTTATGCGATTTCGACCATTTCCCCCCCCCCCCCCTTTTTTTCTCCACGATCCAGACATCGTAGAAAAAAACAAATCACACCACCGGAAAGAGCAGACAATTGTGAGTAAAAATATATCAATTTCAAATCTCAATTTCGATTTCTAATATTTTTTAAAGATTTTAAAACTCAAGTCACTTTCGGTGTAAAAAAAACCAACTTTCGTTTTTAAATCCTCCCATCGTAAAAACTACTCATAATTTTGACTAATAATTTACATTTTTAGAAAGCTCAAACATCTGGTATTCTTACAAGTCCAATCTGGTCAAGAAATAATGAAAATTGCCGCAAGATCACAATTTTAAAGACGTCATGATTTTATATTTCTCAGCGAAGATCCTATTCTTCACCGACAGCCCCGCCCAGAAATGGGGGGGATGTCATGGCGTTGCATCGGGTTAAAGTGATATTTTAAATGATTGAATTATGGTGGATTGAATTGTGGTGATGTATTGTATACAATGGATATTTTAATTTATGGATATTTTAAATGGATATATAGAACTATGGAATGAGGATATTTTAAATGATATTAATGAAAAGCTTAAACACTGAAGAAATAAAAAAAAAATAATTACAAAGAAAGTTATGGAGATTGTCGCGGTGCCTTAAAATTTCATTATTAGTTTTAACGTCATTAAACTAAACCAAACTTTGTTAACTCCACGGGGTTGAGGGCGTGGTAGCCCAGTGGTTAGCGCACGGGAATTGCACTCGGTAGGCCCGGATTCGATTCCCACCACTGCCAAAACTGCAGCTGTGTTCATGCGGAGTACGATCACGTTAAACATGTGGGTCCGTAAGTCCATCTGAGAGGTTGGTGATAGGGGAAGGAGGGTACGGTCCCTGTGGATGCCTCTTCCACTGGGTTCCGGGCTAAATTGGGTGAATAAAAAGAAAGTTATGAAGATTGTCACGGAGGGCGCGGCAGCTCAGTGGTTAGCGCGCGGGAATTGCACTCGGTACGATCATGTTAAACATGTGGGACCGTAAGTCCTTCCGAAAGGTTGGTGGTAGGGGAAAGAGGGTACGGTCCCTGTGGATGCTCCCTCACTAGGTTCCGGTCTAAATTGGGTGGCACTTCCTGCCCATCCAAACAGTTACCTTACACCTTTCTGGTAGCCCGGCCGGCTAATCGGTTGCTCATGTCCTTGTTGACGAGCCGGTCGGTCTGGGTCTTCAACACCTTTCTGGTAGGTCGCGCCAGTGAGTTTGCCACGGTCAAAATTTGCCACGGTCAGAATTTTCAAGGGTAGCGAACAGGTTGGTCGCCAAAGGCAGCTAGTTACATAATAAATCTTCAATAAATATTTGGCCAGAATGTTTCAAATACTATTAAAATCATCACTGAAAAAAAATCTAATTTTCTTGAAGAAAGATTATAAGAGAGTTCATTTTATTTTGAATAAAATTGTCATTTGATGATTTATTATCCAATGTTGAAAGTTTGTTTTCTTTAATGAATGATATTTTGTTAGTAGGCAATATCCATTAGTTACAGTTAGTATGTTTGTACCTTAGTTAATTTCTAAGTTTCTGATAGCAAGATTGCACAGATTATAAACTTGTATCTTTACCTTTTGGGGTATGCATGGTTCCTGCCAGAATTTTAGAACTTTAAGCCATTGTAAGTTTCTATTAGATATTAAGAGTATTTAAGATTAAATTGTAGTAAACTAAAAATGTTTTCTTGGAGTGAAAAAAGTATTATGAACGTTGTTGTGCATTTTCTATTTCAGAATAAGCATTTAAAATATTTGTGTTTTGCAGGCTGAATATGTTTGTGTCAATGCATCAGAAAAGACTATGAAACCTGCCAGCAAGCCATGCCCAGCACGGTTACTTGTCCGGATTAGAGCTGATCCTAAATTTAGGTTTGTGAACAGTTTTTAGATTTTCTAGAATATTTAATAGAAATAGATTTAAAATTATGTGTTCACACTTGCAGAAATCCACAGAAAACAGCAATAGTAGCTGTATGATGAGTGAAACATCAGCTTTCTAAACAGGATTGGATAAAGTTTCCTTGAAAATGTAATGATTAAGTTATATTCCAAAACAAAAACAACTGTATTGTAAAAAATTCTGCCAAGTAATGAAAAATTTGGTAGAATGTTAGACTGCCATGTATGCAAATTTCGTGGCTACATGTTGTTCCTTTCACCGAATATGCTAATTTTTCCATTTGTTGAATTTTGGGACACGAGTGTTATAATCGTGTTAAACAAAGGGAGATGCGAGTATACATGCACTGCGTCTAAGTAGTGGTCCTCTGAGATGCATTCAAATTTAAACACATATTATATGCGAAAGAAAATAAAATTATTGGTTTAGTTTGTTTTGCTTTGCTCCATTATATGTCATACTACTTGAAGTTATTTTAAATTTGATGATGTTCTAGTTTTAATTATTCCATGTAGTGTACATTACTTTCATAACTACAATGATTGTACTTTAAAATCAAAGACAACCAAAAATAGGTTTAAAAGTCCTTTAATAAAATCTCCTTTCCTCGATGTACAAAAATTGTACGGCCAAAGCACTTTTAGACATCACCTTGCCTTTAATCAGTGGCAAAGTCTTGCCACTGATAAAGGACAAGGTGATGCCCGTAAGTGCCATGCAATTTTTGTACATTGAAGAAAGGAGATTTTATTAAATAATTTTTAAACCTATTTTTGGTTGTCTTGATTTTAAAGTTTTAATTAGTTGTGTATCCACACTATTTTATTACATTGATTGTGTTTAAGTAATATTAATAACATGTGCTTAAATTGGCTACTGATGAACAAAGATTAGTTTGTAAAAAGCTGTGGTATATGAATACATTATAAAAATTATAATTAATGAAAGGATGACCTCATTTTCATTTTGGAGTAGTGTGTAAATATTCTTTTTAGCTTCTGCTAAATTATGAGGATCAGTTTTCACTATGTCAGAATTTTAAAAACAATTTTTTTTTTTAATTTATGAAAATTTGGCTAATTTTAGTATGAATTCTGTTCAAAGCTGGTTTGAAAGAGTATTCTTCAATCTTTTCAATGATGTTAAGATGGAAACCTTGCAGTGCAATATTTTCTTCTGCTAAAGATCTGATTTGTGTGAAAATTGCATTTTATAATTAACTAACTCAAATTAAAAAAAAAAATTGCTCTGAAATGTATCAGTCCTGACCTGTATGGGTGTCCATGAAATGTTTCCCAGGAGGAGGCAAACTCAAGAGCGAAACATACAGCACCAACAGAATAATACAAACTTTTATTATTTTTTCATTTTTATTATGAACATATTTAGCATGATGGCCTTCATTGCGACCTTGAAATCCAGGGTGGAGCAAGTGCCAAACTTTCTTTTCCCTATGGGCATCCATGCTGACCTGAATTATCACTGTATCAAATGTTCTAGCTGTGGGTTAGGGTCACTTAATATTTTCTGCTATGCTGCATACAAACAAGCATTGTCTTTTATTATAGATGTAGAATCATAGATAAGAATCCCATTTTGCTAATTATTACTTTACTTATATACATAGTGTAAAGGTGTGAAGGTGAACATCATGTATTGTGATATGGTTGAAAATGCAAATTAGAGTTTTCGACAGGAGAGCACATTTTGAGCATCAATGAACATGAATCAAACATTTTTCCATTCACGAGAAAAGGTACTTTGAGTAATACTTTTGTATTTGGATGCCAATAGTTATTTATCTGCTATAAGAATGAACTTATTTCTCTGTCCATAATGCTTGGTGAGATTTTGCTACGAATTTGGTGGAATGTCACTAACTTCACCACTTTGTCAAATTAATGAAAATGTCGACAAATTGATAAAAATTATGCCAAATGAATGAAAATGATGACTGACAAAAATTCAATATTTTGAAATACAAGAATCTACTATAAGAATAACTCATTTTTCCGTGTGTAACATTTGGCAAAATTTTGGTGACAATTTGTCGGAATATCTCCAACTTGCTAATTTTTTAAAGGTTGCCAAATTCATAAAAATGTCACCCAATTGATAAAAATTCGCCAAATTGATTAAAGGGGCACTAAATCAATGAAATGACGACTATAATTGGTGAAAGCTCAATATCTTGGAAAGAACATAAGAGTATACTATACTATAAGAATAACCCATTTTTTTCATCCGTCCGTAAAACTTTGTAAGAAATTTAGCGGGACATTGCCAATTTGTTGACTATTTTAAATGCTGCCAAAGTGACAAAAATGTCGTCAAATTGATAACGATAATGTTAAATTGGAAGTAATATTTTGCAAATTCTGATTTTCGTTATATGACGGGCATATCTTCTAGTATATAGGAAATGTTCTCCGTTTGTCTGTAACACTTGATGATGCATTTGGCGAATAATCTAGCCAAAGTATCACCAACTCGGCAATATTTTGCCCCAGATTGGTGAAAATATCACAAAATTGCAAAAATAATGCTAAATTAATGAAAATGACACCTACTTAATAAATTAATTATTAAAATATTTTAATATACGGACAGTATCACTTATTGAGGATGCTATCAATATTGATAATTGTTTATTTAGAGTTGCACAAAATATAAGTTAATTGGGTACTTTGAAATAGTTATACATTTTGTCATCCAGAAAATCGTCAAATGTACAATTCAGTGTTAAAAACACAATACCGTGGATCTTGTATATTATTTTTTGACTATAAAAAGAGTAAATTCATTGCATTATATAAGGAAAGTCATGTGCTGTCCACATCAGATTTTTTCATTATGTGTTAGTATATTGTTGCTCAAAGGATTAATCATTTAAAATTTACTGTATATTTTAATTTTATCTTGTAGGTTCAATCGCCCTCCTGGAGAAGCACCTGATGTAGTGGGCTATCCTTGCAATGTTGTTCTTTACCATCTTCATAATCATAACATATCATCAAACATTGTTGAAATTCTGACAACTGCTTCTGAAGAAGTATCTACTGCAGTCAAACAAAAGTTTATCGAAATGTTCAAAGGGGGTTACTCTGTTGAAATGGCTTTACAAACTCATCAGAGGGACTTGTTAGAAGAATACACCGATGAGTATCAGGAAGTACTGAATGATGGCTATGTATGCCCTGGTGAAGAGTGGCTTACGAACTTCCATGCACATTTTGCAGATGAGTTCGAGTGGAATGATACAAAAATTGGGGATATCCTTAAAGAAGAAATCGAGGACATAAATGCATCTAAAGGCAGTGCTACAATGGCGACTATGGATGATAATATTATTTTGGTCTTGTGTACTCCTCTAATGCAAAGATCTCATTCAATGAAAGCTTCAGGAGAAGTTGTTTTTGTCGATAATTCTGGGTATATAGATAGGTGCCATTGCTATGTCTATGTCATTATGGCATACAGTTGCACTGAGGGTTTACCTTTAGGATTAATGATTACAACATCTGATTCTGAAGATGTCCTTACAGCTGGTTTCAAACTTCTTGCTGATATTCTTCCTGAAAAAGCATTTGGTTCTTTCGGCCGGCAAGGTCCAGAAGTGTTCCTCACAGCAAATATTGATGCACTGCAAAGTAGCTTAAAAGCTGTGTATCCGGACTCCGCTGTTTTGCTGTGTGCATATAACATGTCACATGAGTTGTGGAGCTGGTTGTGGAACCCCGAGAATATGATTGAAGAACAAGACCAGTGTGTGCTGTTTTCATTTGGGTACAAGATAATGCAGACCAAGAATGTGGAAGAATTCAACAACTTGAGCAACATTATAACAAATAATGAAATAGTTCAGAAGTATGAGAACTTTCAGGCTTATTTTGAAGGAATAAAAAGTCTGTCTGACCGGTGGGCTGTTTGTTTCAAGAATGAAATACTCGACAAGGATAAGGAAATCAGTGGTATTGAAATGGCCAGTCATGTTTTAAAGGATAAGGTGTTTCTTACTAAGGCCTACAATATTCTGCAACTTTTGAAGTATTATACTGACACAATGGAAACCTATTATCGCCAGAAAATTATTCACTGCATTAATGACACTTTAGAGTCATTTGTTTTGGCATCGTTTCAGCCAGAAATGCGAGAAACATCAGATTTGATGGTGAAACCCACACCTTATGGACAATATGAAGTCAAGAATGTAAAAAGTGAAAAATCGTATTATGTCGATATGAACATATGTGTATGTTCCTGTACATTAGGCTTGAATGGTGCTCGTTGTAAACATTTATATGCAGTATGCGTTGCTAAGAAGGTTGAGTTTACAAGCACAGTTCCCAATGACGATATTATCAAGAAGGAACTGTTTTGGATTGCGACAGGTCAGATGAAAACTGGGACATTTGACAGCCAAATGGAGGCTGATGAAGAGAGCGAGCCAGAGGCTGCTGTATCACCAGTTAAAAGTTCAACTTCGAGAACAATGCCAGAGCCTCCAAGTCAGAAAGAGGATGCCAAAAAAATTTTGGAGAGAGTTGTTAGGAACATTTTGCAGAAGTATGATACCAACCCAGGTGAATTTCATAAAGCTATAGTTACAGCTGCTGTGAATTATCAAAATCTAAATAATGACCGAGAAATTATTACAGCTCTGAAAGCTTTTGGAAAGAATATATATAAATAATTTCATTTATGAATTAAGTATTAAGATAATAAGAGTTTTTTTTTTTTATATAAATTTCTGTCTACCATTTGTTTCAACCTTTGAAAAGTTTATTTTTTAAAATTTAATCCTTCATTGCTTGTTTCTTTAATTGAAAACATTATTTTATTTATTTATTTTTTGGCACGAGATGTTCAATTACAAGTGAAAAGTTTACAAAATAAAACTTTAAATGCTGCATAATTATATAGAATTTTAATATATTAAAAACACATTTTATTTTTTTAAATGTAAGTACAGTAAATCCCTGTTTATACACTTCTTATACGGCATCTTATATTGATTTCTATAACAACTAAACTTATTCTATAGTTTAATTTATATATCCTTTTGTATATTACTATTTTCAAAAAAATATAATATAAATAAATAAATAAAACAGAAAATAAAAATCACGTAAAAGCATATTAATAGTGTTATCATAACTTGTGCTGTTACTACGTAGCAGATCTTAATGATGTAATCTTCGATTATATGTTTTTGCAGTTGCATACTTTTTTGTAGTGCTTCCTTCAGAAGTGTGTATATATGGTGCTTTACTATATTATATTAAGTGTTTTCAAAATTATACATACCTGTAAATGAAGGATATTAAAAACATTAAAGATGTAAAATTTAATTTGAACTCTTTGTAACTTGAAACTTTCTAGAGCTGTATGTACAATTTCAATCAACAAAAAGCATTGTTAACGTTACATTTAGGCCTAATTTTAACATCCAACTGCAATGGCAACTACTAAAAATGATTGTTATGTATTTCAAACTTTATACAGGCTGAGTAAATAAATTGTAATTGCATGTTGCTCAGTACAATAATTTATGTATCAAAATTGATACATTATGCAATGAAGGATTGCATTGTGTTAAATGTAAAAATATTTCCCATGTTTTTATTTTGATATTTTTCCTACAATCTGTAAAAGCCCATAAAAGTGATTATGTATCAAAATTGATACATTATGCAATGAAGGATTACATTGTGTTAAATGTAAAAATATTTCCCATGTTTTTATTTTGATGTTTTTCCTACAATCTGTAAAAGCCCATAAAAGTGATTTATGTGCATACTTCATAACTGCAAACTCTGCCAATTTTACTGTGAGATTTCCAGTTTTTGGCAATTTTCTCCTGATAAACAACAAAATCTCCTGATTTATTTAACTTTTTACTGTTTTTTCTTGAAAGTTCCTTAATATGTGAATTTGTTTTTATAAATCCCCAAATTGGCTGAAAATCTCTACAGGGTGTATCAAAATGACTGATTAACTTTTAAGCTGTTCGTGCTAGACAGACATATACTTTCAATTGAAAAATTGTTTTGAATCGTAAAGAAATCTGTCTAAAATATGTTGAGAACTGAGGGAGGTATTTGCATGAATTCTAACTTTTTATACAGCCCCTTTACGGCAAAATGTCCAATGACTCAAATGTTTATAAACTTTAATATTTAATTAGTTCGGTATTTGTAACCATAAAATCAAAATGTGAGGAATAAAACTAAATTTCTGACTTGCATAAAAAATGACACTCTTGCCCAGCAATTTTCGAAAGAATTTATGGACCTTCCACAAAATAAAGCTTTAGTGTACTTTGCTTACTTGTTTTTGCTGCAAAGCACTATTCAGTTGATATACAGATTCTAAACATTTGTGTCATGAATATCATGAGTTTTTCACTTAGATCCGTCAATTTTTAAAGGACTTTAAACTTTATGCAAAATTTTTCAGAAATTGAACTTTATTCACCAAGGGGTTGTTTTCTGTGTTTTTATGATATGTTACACAGTTTTGAAAGTGTTTAATATAATTCTTGCAATTTAACTTAGTTTTCGAATTGGAACTATGTGTTTAACACGAATGGTTCAAAAGTTAAAAGCCTAATCAGTCATTTTTGAAATAATCTGTATACTTTGCTGAGCAGTTTTAACATTTTGTATTTTTAATTTTCTTTAGATAAACAGAAATGTAATCTTACAAATACAAGAAAATGTACAATTTGTTATCCCCTTACCACACGTGAACCATGATTTTGTGGTCACTACTGCTCATCAGCATCAGGTAGGTGATGAGATAACCAGTAAGCACAAAACTCATTTTTCTGATAGTTTTAAAATATCCACTGCAGGGCATTATATAACCGTGCAGGTCCCTGCCCATTGTTGATAAAGTTTTAAGTGCTCGGTATGGTGAAGCATGTGGCAGGTGATGAGATGACCAACGAACATTAAATAGAATAAAACCATTTCCTTAAAGGAAATATTTTAGGCTTTTTGTAGTAAAAATTTTATAACATATAATATTAAATATATAACAAGTTTTACAATTTCAGAAAATTCTAAAATCTTTACTTTAAAAGGAGTTTAGTGTAGTACTACTCATATCGCTGGCAAGCAATAATGACTGCAAAACCATGATTTATAGATAGTGAGGGGATGACCAGTTGAAGTTCTTTCTTGCTTATGTGCAATGCTCTTGTATAGGGTGCTGTAAGTCGCTTCACTCTTAATACATTTTTAGTTATTTTATACAGCTTAAGTAATGAAGCACTTGAACTGTCAAGTTTTTCTGTAAATAATTAAAACGGTGTAACAATATTAATCAGAATATTTTTAAATGGAATAAAACCATCTAAATATTGCCACCATTAATGGCTATTATTAGTATTTACAATGTTCATTTATTTACCTTTTTTGAAAAATGTATTTTTAAAACTGGAAGAATATAGTAGTGGAAAAATGTCCACTTCACCAATATTAATGAATAATTTTTTTTTGTCCAAGTAACATAATTTATGTACACTCTAAAATAATTTTACAGTTAGTTCGTTTTTTTTTTTTTGAAGGGGGGGGGGAGGCATTGTGATGTAACGTAAATCACAGGTAAGCACGGCAAAGTTCTTGAAAATATAATTAAATTAAGATCCTTAAACTTTATGATAAGTGAATGTGAACCCTGTAAAAGTAGTTCATTCTAACATTCTTATTAAAATGTTCACAATGTAAGATCCTCTCTGAAGCAATTTTCCTATTATAAAATGCCCTTCTCTCTTGGATACAGTGTTTACATTCCATAGTATTATCCTCATTAAATATGGTTTTCCTTCAGTATGAAATAGTGAATAGATCAATTCGAATATAATTGCTATGTAAAAGTTTATTGATAATTCACTATACCTGTGATTGCACTATAATAAAGTTGCCATTCAAACAGCAAAATAAATTCCATAATTTTCCCACAAAATATGTTCCAAAACTTATTTACATTATGTCCAAGAGATATGGGGAGAAAAAAAGGCTTTTAAAATTCAATTTGATAATTTTAAAATATTAGAAAAATAAATCCAATGAATCTTAGTATATCATCTACTTTATAACACAATGCATTTACAGTGTTTTTTTTTTTTTTTTTTTAAATTGAAAATATGAGATTTAAAGATTCATGTGTTAAAGAGATAAAATTAAAATACTTTCTACAAATTATTTTTCAATAAAACTAGAAAAACAGCTTAAAATTAAAAAAAAAATTATTATACTCCATACTTTGAATGGAGTATAATAAATGTATAAGTCCCTCAAAGCAACAGGGCTTATAAGAGAAATTGATCAATTTGACTTAATTTTTAAAAAGTGTCACAAGTGTTTCAGAGGGGTCTAGGTGATTATAATGTATAGTAGTGTTTTTCAATGTGTGTTCTTTTGCATGATTTGAAACTTTTTAGAATGTCTTTATTATATTCTTCAAGATTTTTTTTATTACATTTTTAATTTTTCTTCAAAGCAGATTGAATATAAATTTCTCAAAATTGCGACCTTTTTTTTAAAAATTTTAATTCATGTTTCCTATTTGGCTAGACAACCTTGTATAACTATTAAAAGTTTCTTGTAACTGATAAAGACATTTTTTTCATTCATGTCTATAAATTTTACCCATTTGTGACACAATGCAAATTGTAATTGCTTTTGCAATTTGTCTTATATGTTATGTTTAAAAATGTGTATTTTTGATAGCTTCAATAAAAATACATTTGCTTATAAATTCAAAGTAGCTTCATAGAACATACAATTAGAATAAAGTGAACTCTAAAGTTATATAAATAAACTTTAAGAGTTTTGCATAAATTGAACTTTAATATTTTTTTTTTCTAATCCAATATTGGTAATATATAGTATATATCAGTAATATGTATTTCGATACAACACCTAAACTTAGCTATTACAACTTACAGTTGCAATAAATTATAGCATGCTTTTGGTGTGATACTTACCAATTATAGATTAAAGTGAAGTTAAAATGAACAGAATAATAATAAAAAAAAAGGCTCATTTAAGAGTAATTTTACTTTAATGATTTTTAAAAGAAATGTACAGGCAATTAAATTAACACTAAAATAAAAGTTCGTGCAGTTTTACAAGGCATTTGGAGGGAAAATAAATAGATTTTAAGCTATTGAAAACATCGTGGAACTAGTCCTGAGGAAGAAGAAAAATTCTTTATTTCTTTGTGTAAAACTGCACAGATATCACATAGGTAGGTTGAAGGAAAGGTATTTATTTAATAGGTGCTCCTTTCATAGAATGACATGTGATTGTCCCAGAGGTTGTGAATAAAGGATTTCCTTGCCACTGTGCAATACAATTGTTTGACGTTTTTAAGTCAGGCTGAAAAATAAATGAGATAATTAAAGATAAATTGATATTTCAAAAACAGCTAAAGTATAAAATGTAAAATAAAAGACATTCAAAAGTTAAGTTTTATATACAGCCATTTAACCCTTTTGAAACAGGTGTCTCACTGGTGCGCCAGTAGCGAATGTCACTTACAACTGGGTGGCTCATAGGTGAGCTGTCGAGTGGAATTGCTTCTGAGGACCGGTGTTTAATATATGAGTTTGAAGTAATATGCATTTAGTATTTTTTGAATGCTAATAGATGGAGCTCTATGTCCGAATGTTGAGCTTCGATTTGTATTTTTGATATTTTAGTTCAATATGGGAGCCAGAACAAACGAGAGTAATGTAAACAAACTAAGCTGGCTTTTTAAATGTTCCAATTGGTATAGGCATTCCTGTGTTTCCTGTTCTCCTGAATATTTGTATTTATTTATTTATTTATTTATTTTTTTTTTGGGGGGGGGGGGGGGGGTATTTCTGTAGTTGTGGTATTCATTCGCTTTGTATTTTTTATGCTTTTCGCAGTGTATAGAGATATATTTTGTGGATCGCTTAGAGAAGAAATCAGTGATTTGCAAAGGCATTTTTTATTCGAAGAAGAAATAATTCACATTGTGAATTAACTTTTGAATTATTCAGATGATAGTTATGAATTTTTTCTTTCTCAAAAGTCGTAAAATGATAGTTTTGTGCAATGCATTGTCTTAGCAATGTAGTCTTTGCATGTACTATCCCTGTTTTAAAGATTATTGTACAAAATCAAACTTTTAAACATCGTTACATTTTATTGTAAATAGTCTGCTGCATATTTTCTACTTTGTTTTATTCAATGTAAATCAATTTTTCAATTTTTTATGATCTTCATGAAATTTTCAAAAGAAAATATAATCCGAAAAATAGGATATTTATGTGTACATGATTACTTTAATAGTCAACTATGTTATACAAAAGAATAAAACAATTGAATTTAAAATTTATTTGATTTAAGTTTAGTTATGCAAAAAGCTCCGTCCTCTGTGATCAGTGTATTTCGATCTTGCTTCAGCCCGGAGCGAGCACCCCAGACAGTAATGCACCGTTGCGAAAGGGTTAATTAGTAGCTAAAAAAAACCCATCATAAGAATGGATAAAGTTACAAAACATTATCTACCATCGGCTCTTCTGCTCCCAATATCCACAGACACAGAGAGTTAGGGACACACCAATCTCTCCCATTTAATATTATTTTTTATATCTTATATGACTCCTAAGGATCATTAGGTGTCAAATCAAGCAATGGTCTGAACCATGACAACATGGAAATTGATAATTTTTGGTACAGTGCAGGCTTCGGGAAGTCTGCAAAATCTAGCCTGTCCATGAGGACGGCTATTGAAATTTTTTACCCGTCCTCCAACTGCCTCACGATGAAGTGCGATAACTGCTTATTCATACCCCCCCCCCCCCTCACTGCTGCAATGAAAGTTGCCGACGCGGAGTCTCCAATAATGGATCGGACCGGTGGAATTCCGATCTATGGGTGGGGGCAAAGGGGTAAGATATGTAAGGAATCGCTTCTTTTTTCAATGTTTGGTAACTTGAAGGCGTGGTAAGTAAATAATCGTATAAATCCTCTTGTCTCTAAACAGTTTAAACCTCATCGGTACTCTTAATTTTTAGGGAATGTAGTGAATCAAGATTAAAATCTTCTTGGACTGAATACTTTAACTTCAGTTGTCAAACAACTGGAACAAATGCCATGAATGAATTTTAAACGTTTTAGTTTTAAAGTTGAAACCAAAGTGGGGAAGAAAATAAAACACTTCTGGCTGAAACTAGAAGAATCCATTCCAAAAATTCAAACTCGTTACTTACTCTCGTCTATTACAGCATATGAAAATTTTATAGTTTGGGTTTTAAAGAGTTAAATGGGGACTTGGGCTTAGGCCCGGGCTGGACTTGAGTTTTCAATTGTTTCAGGCACGGTTGAGTCTTTTCTTTTTTTTAAGCGTCCGTTACGACCGGGCCAAACATATTTCTTTTGAAATTTTTAAAAATGGAATTAAATTGAATGTATGAACTTATTGCTTTTATCTCAGCTATGTAAAGATAAATGTTTAAGAAAACAAACGAAATTCTCCGTACAAAATTTTGACAAATTTATTTTTAACATATTTGAATACAAATCATTTCGGGCCTGCTAAGACGCAGTTATCTTCAGGCCGAGTTCATTCTACATTTATAAATTTCTTCGGGCTCGGTCTGGATTTAAGCATTGGTATTGTCGGTCTTGTGAAAATCCGAAATTTCTGCACATGTAGACCTTGAAAAGGAGAAGAGAACATGTCACTTCGATCGTGAGTGGGCTATCGCATTTTCGTGCGATCATCGGATTCACTGGGTGGAGGATGAGGGGAGAGAAAATAACTAGCGCCTGTGGTTACAATTCAGATCTGACGGCTCGCCTAGAAAGAAGGCATTGATATGCACACTAGGGGGATTTGCAGGTGACGACATTTCAATTTTCATTCATGGCACGGGAAAGGGCGGCTTTCGCCACAATTTTACGATGACAACAATTTTTTTTTACGGAATCTCTAATCTCAAGGCCGTCCGAGAGGACGGCAACTTCTGAAAATTGGCTGTCCTCCCCGAAAGCCAGCGAGGACGGGGCGATTTCCGGAAGCCTGGTACAGTGGTAGTACCAGTGAAGCTGACAAAAACTGTAAAATATTAGATTTTTTGGGCTCTTAGTTTTTCAGTTATTGACCTTCAAAAAAGCGAAATCTGCCAAAGTTTTGAAATCTTTAAACAGCTGTAGATCAAAAACTATCTAACCAAGGGATCTCAAATTGGTGTCATTTTCTTTTGCTTTTAATGAGTCTTAATTTGATATATAACATGACTATGCTACTTCAAATTTAAATTTTTTGAAAAACTTTAAAACAAAATTTTTTTAAATTTCAAACACCCCTTTTAAGTTTTTTTGCAAAAAATATATGCTTTAAAGATGTTAATGAACTACTTGTATGCCATAATGGGATGACAATGGGTTCCTATGAAAATTATTTTTTTTTTTTGTATTAAACTATACATGAAATTCGCTAAATTTAATTACAAAAAATTTAATTTCCATAGGAACCCCTTAATGACAGACTATGAAATTTGGCACACAAATAGTCCCTTAATGTCTTTAAAACATATATTTTTTTGAAAAAAAAAAAATCAGTTTTTTTTTTTTTTTAGATTTTCTAAAAAAAATTTCTTAATATTTTTAAAACTCCAATTTAAAGAAAAAGACTTAGAATAAATACCATAATCATGTTGTATATCAAAATAAGGCTCATCGAAAACAAAAGAACGGCACCAATTTGAGCTTTCTGGGTTAAACTGTTTTTGATCTACAACTGTTTAAAAATTTCAAAACTTTGCCAGATTTGGCTTTTTAAAAAAAGTGAATAACTGAAAATCTAAGAGCCCCAAAAATCTGAAATTGACAGTTTTTATAAACTTGACTGGTACTATCTCTGTACCAAAAGTGATCAATTTCTGAGGTATCCAGGTTCAAACCATTAATTGATTTGACAAGGAATGACATACATTTAGTGCGGGCGCGGTAGCCCACTGGTTAGCGCGCTGGAGTTGCACTCGGTAGGCCCGGGTTCGATTCCAGCCACTGCCAAAACTGCCGCCGTGTTCATGCGGAGTACGATCACGTTAAACATGTGGGTCCGAAAGTCCTTCCGAGAGGTTGGTGGTAGGGGAAGGAGGGTACGGTCCCTGTGGATGCCTCCCCCACTGGGTTCCGGTCTAAATTGGGTGGCACTTCCCGACCGTCCAAACAGTTACCTTACACCTTTCTGGTAGGTCGGACGGTCTGGGTCTCAACAACATTTAGTGCATAACTCATTAACCAGTTGTTTCAAACATTCAGCCCACATATGATGTTCTTAATTTTAACAATTTGCTACACACTTAATATTTCAGATATGTCACTCAAAATTTAGTTTTGTATTTACAATTATAATTACAAAACTTCACTTTTTTCAAGAACTTTTAAAATAAGTACTTCTCCAAACTGAGTGAAGACAATTTCATTTCTTCCTTGCTCAGAGTACAAACTCTCCCAGTTGCAGTAACAGGCTCTACTTTCTGCAAAATGGTCTCACCTGGCACATATGTTACTCGGTTGAGGATAAAAGACAGAAGGAGGAGAAGGTCTCTTAGGATGTAGGGAGCTTACTTTGTAGTCTCTCGTAACATTATTCTTCTCAAGAATACATGCAAGCCACCAAGATCCTTTATAGACTATAGTGGCAAATCCAGATTCAATTTTTGCTAAATTAGTTGGTGTAATATAGTCTAATGCTGTCACACGTTCAGTAAACTGGTGTTCACTACAGTAATAATGCTTAATAAGAAGCAGATTTTCAGAAATTGGGTAAAAAGAATGAAGTTTTTGAGTACATAGACTTTGAGTACTGCACAGTTGATGAGTACGAAGAAGTTAAAGAAATACTGTCGCCACAGTTCAATGATTCTAAGCCAATCATGGGTACTCAAAAACTTCATTCTTTTTACCCAATTTCTGAAAATCTTCTTCTTGTTAAGCATTATTACTGTAGTGAACACCAGTTTACTGAACGTGTGACAGCATTAGACTATATTACACCAACTAATTTAGTAAAAATTGAATCTGGATTTGTCACTATAGTCTATAAAGGATCTCAGTGGCTTGCATGTATTCTTGAGAAGAATAATGTTACGAGTGACTATAAAGTAATCTTCCTACATCCTAAGGAACCTTTTCCTTTCTTTTATCCTCAACCGAGTGATGTTTTGAATGTGCCAGGTGAGAAGACCATTTTTCAAAAGTAGAGCCTGTTACTGCAATTGGGAGAGTTTGTACCCTGAGCAAGGAAGAAATGAAATTGTCTTCACTCAGTTTGGAGAAGTACTTATTTTAAAAGTTTTTGAAAAAAGTGAGGTTTTGTAATTGATTGTAAATACAAAATTAAATTTTGAGTGACATATGTGAAATATTAAGTGTGTAGCAAATTGTTAAAATTGAAAAGAACATATGTGGGCTGAATGTTTGAAACAACTTGTTAATGAGTTTATGCACTAAATGTATGTCATTCAGTGTCAAATCAAATTAATGGTTTTGAACCTTGATACCTCAGAAATTGATCATTTTTGGTACAGTGATAGTACTAGTAAAGCTTACAATAACTAAAATTTCAGATTTTGGGGGCTCTTAGATTTTCAGTTATTTACTTTTTTAAAAAAGCCAAATCTGGCAGTTTTGAAATCTTTAAACAGTTGTAAATAAAAAACTATCTGACTCAGAGAGTTCAAATTGGTGTCGTTCTTTTGTTTTCAATAAACCTTAATTTGATATACAACATGATTATGGTATTCTCTTCTTTTTAAAATTGGAGTTTTTAAAAAATTACAAACTAAAAAAAAAAAAACTGATTTCTTCCAAAAAAAAAAAAAAATGTTTTAAAGTCATTAAGTGACTATTTGTGTGCCAAATTTCATAGTCGGTCGTTAAGGGGTTCCTATGGAAATTAAATTTTTTGTAATTAAAATTAGCGAATTTAACGTATAGTTTAATAAAAAAAAAATAATTATCATAGAAACCCATTGGCATCCCATTATGAAACTTGGCATACAAGTAGTCCATTAACATCTTTAAAGCATATATTTTTTTCAAAAAAATTAAAAGGGGTGTTTTGAGATTAAAAAAAAATTTTTTTTTTTTTTAAGCTTTTCAAAAAATTTAATTTGAAATAGCATAGTCATGTTATATATCAAATTAAGGCTCATTAAAAGCAAAAGAAGATGACACCTAGATGATTTGAGCTCTCTAGGTTAAATAGTTTTTAATCTACAGCTGTTTAAAGATTTCAAAACTTTGCCAAATTTGGCAGATTTCCCTTTTTTTATAACTGAAAAACGAAGATCCCCAAAAATACGAAATTTTGCATTTTTTGTCGTCTTGAAAGTTACAATAAATAAACAAAAAATTCATAAAAATCTGAATCGCGAAAGTTCAAATTTTTTTTTTTTATTGGTTGATTTGACATGGAATGACCCCTAATCAAAATATATACACTATACATCATCTAACAAAGCCCAATTTTTAAATCCTTAACAAAATATCCCACGAACAATGAAATCCTCTGTTTTTGGAATAAAGAATATTAAAGTAATAATTTCTTCAATATGTCTGGGATTGCCAAGGTTATTAAATTTAGTTAATAGTATACATTTTCTAAGTTATTGAATTTTTAGAAATTTGCTAACATTTTTGTTAATTTGGCAACGTTTTGTCAGTTTTGCAGCATTTTCCAAAAGTCACCAAGTTTATCACAGAATGTGACAAACGGATAGATCTTATCAAAACATAATAAATGTACCATACCCTAACAATGGATAATTAATTTACAACCCCGTAGACTCCCTAATTAACTTTACCTGTACCACAACTCACTATATTTTGAATGGAGTATAACAGATTTATAATTCCTGCAAAGCAACAGGGTTTATAAGAGAAATTGAACTTAATTTTCCAAGATATTGAATTTTCATTAATTTGGCATCATTTTCAAAAAGTCACCAAGTGTTTCAGATGGGTCTAGGTGATTATAATTGTATAGCAGTGTTTTTCAATGTGTGTTCTGCAGAACCTTGGGCTTCTGTAACAGTATTGCCGGGTTTCCGCAACATTATCATGTAAATTTATTTAAATTTAAACAAGAAAGATCAATCATGCATAAAGCATTGATTATGAAACACTTTCCAACTATAATTTTACTTAAACATCTTGAAAATGCGATACATTCAGCGTAATATTTTTTAAATTATCATAATACTGCAATAATTAATTATATTTGAAAATTTAAAATTTCATCGAAAAAAACTTTATTCGAATGATGCCATCGAAATATAAATCGCCTGGCTCTCTGTGGAAAAGCAGTAAATATTTCATTCATCACAGTATTTCAATAATTTATTCTACTTAAAAACTTAATACCATGGAGGTAAAAGTAATTTAACTCTATGCATAAAACTTCATCGAAAAAGTCCGCCATTAAATCATCTGCTTCTCTATGTAAAATCAATGAATGTTTCATTCATATCATCTATATTGCAGACTCCAGAGCAAAATAATTTTGCATTAAAGAAATTCAGCAATTCTTATACAACTCATCTTACAGTCTAATCTGTTTACATTCTTCATAAGTGAAAATTAGGTTTCGTTGTAGAAATAATCAAATTTGGATGATCATTTAAACTCATATATTGTAATTGTTTTGTTTCAAAATACAGATGCATAGAAATTAAGCAAAAATAAAGCAGTTTTAGGACGGATACAATACTAAATATAAATTAAATTTTTTTTTTTAAAAATCACGATTTTGACACAAGATGGATGCCATATTTTATTTTGAAGTGAGTCACGTGAATTCTTTATATAAAGGGTGTAATTATTATTTTAATTTCTATTTAAAAAACTACTGAATATATTTTGCTGAAATTTTTTTTATGTATTTTATGGGATAATTTGAATATTTCTTAAAACTTTTGAAGCAATTTGTGAATTTTAATTCGCTTAAAAAATGTTTGAAAAATTAGGACCCATGGAGTTAAATGTATTTCATTTTTTTCAACCTAGGTTTAATCCAAAACTAATTGGGTGATATTATTCATTTATATTCCCATAGGTCCCACAGACCGTCTGAACAACATACTAAAAAAAGTCATTTTTACGGCAGTTATTGTACTAACAGACAGACAGACAGACAGAATGAACAAAGTCATAAACGCTTTTCAACTATGTTGTAAAGTACTAAAAAAACTTGTAAAATTTTGTATGCGTAATTTGGATCACATGACTAAAACAGTTTGAAAAACACCGATATATAAGTATTCTTAATCAATTTTATAATGGGGATGGCCAATTTACGCAAAAACCCTCATTAAAATATGTTTAATCGTGATACCATGAATGCTCAACTCCCAATTAGCTCCCAAGATTTTCCATTTATATTAATAATATGCTACTGATTATAAACAATATTTAGAACGAAGTGCAGTGATGTTCAGCAATTTCGTTGGTGAATGCATAGAACGTGGCAGTAAGTAAAAAATCTATTTGGGCAGCTCAGAACTTTCTTTACATTATGTAATGATTTTACTTCTTTCACAGCTAAATAATGATGTACAAGATCTATAGAACAATTGTTATGGTATTGAATTAACTTTACATAAATTAAAATTAGATGCTTTTGGCAACTTAGTAGTAGTCTAAACACAATGACTTATTCATACTCATGTGCAAAATGCAATGGACATTTAATTAATATCTCATGAAATAATAACTATTGGCAAATTCTTGGGCATCAAACTTTTAGACTAGTACAAAATATATCTTCTTTCATGAATGGAACAAACTAGATCCACTAAAATGCTAATAAATTTGTTTATAATATTGCATGGGAAAGTGAACATATAGGATGAAACTTATTGTTTTTTTAATTTTATTCAACGGTTTTATAAATTTATTATATATCTCGAGAACAGTTCATGAAGTATTCTTAAGTTTGTGACACACATATTTTCTAATAAATTACATATAAAATGGATTATTTATTTAACAATATTAAGTATTCTGATGTTTTAAAAATTCATTCATGAATAGTGCAATATTTTGAGAACAGTTCATGCTAGCATTCTAAAGTTTGTATTATTCATTTTACTAATGAAAAATTGTCTGAAATGATTATTTATTTATCATTACTGAAAGCCCAGATTTTTAAAATTATTTTGTTAAAAATTCATTTGAAAATCGGGTGGAGGGAAGTCTTTTAAACATTTGATTGTACTTAAAATCAACAGGGTTCCAATATTCAGATTTTAATAACCATACAACAATTTTTTTTTGAAATGCTTCATTTGTTCCTGAAAAAACACTTAGTACAATCAGCTATTTTTTCCTCCAGACAAAATGTCTGCAAATTGTTCGATCATCTGCGAATCTCCAGCAGTGAAGAAAGAATAGATTTAATAGGACAAAATGGCAGAAAATCATGATTTTAGACTTTAAAAATCTACAACTAAAAAAAAAATAATTCGATTTTTTTTTTTTTAATAACACCAAGGTGCATCTATTTGGATTTTGAAGTACCTGTGTAACAAATTTCATGACCATATGGCATCAAGATCTACTGCTACAGACAGACATCTTGCTTTATTATATAAGATACTAGAAAATGTACCCAGTGTTACCTGGGACTTAAAACAGGGATGAATTGAATTTACTAATCTAAAAAATAAATAAATAAAAATATATTCATATAAATAACAGTGAAAATTATCATACATAAATTAAATTTATTAATCTAAAAAAAAAAAAAAAAATTTTATTCATATAAATAATAGCATGCAATGAGAAGAAAATTCGTCACTTGCGAAGCCTCTGAGATTTCCCTGTGCACAGAGTTGTCTCAATAGATAGAAAAGATTTCCCTCCCATGCGTGGGATGCCCTCAGTAGCTAGACCAGCTCCAGAAAAGGAGTCTGAGCGGTAGTGGGGAATCGCTAGATTCGTTCAAAACATCTCAAGAAATATTTCTGATTAAAAATGTATAATTAATAAACAGAAGGGCTTATGAAATTTTCTTTTCAGGATTGGTCTGTGATATTTTAAGAAGCAGATGCTTTAAAAGAATGAATATTGGATAGTGCATCAATTGTAATATATCATAATATAAACATTGGAGAGTTTAAAATGCATAAGAAATATATATATATTAAAAATTCATTCAAATTTGCAGGGATCATAGCAGATTTTCTAAAAAATTTTAGGTAGGAATTTAAGGATTTTTTTTCAAAATTTTAGGAGCTAATTTTTATTATTTCTATTATTTGTACTGTTTAATTACCGTTCTTTTCATTAATTAAAGGAGAATTGATACAAAAAACACAAACATCATTGAAAGAAAAAGGCAATCTTTTGAATATTTTTCCTATTTCATTTTTCATTTTAATGCCCTGTAGACTTGAAAATTCAAATTATCACTCAGTATCCAGTGGCCACTTTATCAGAGGTATTTTTTGTGTAAATATATACATACATACACACTATGTATGTTGGACGGCCGGGAAGTGCCACCCAATTTAGACCGGAACCCAGTGGGGGAGGCATCCACAGGGACCGTACCCTCCTTCCCCTACCACCAACCTCTCGGAAGGACTTACGGACCCACATGTTTAACGTGATCGTACTCCGCATGAACACGGCAGCGGCGAGAATTGCACGCAAACCACTGGGCTGCCGCCCCCGAAAAGAGCAAACAACACACGGTGTTCCCAGGTGGTAACCCACCCAAGTACTAACCGCGCCCGATGCTGCCTGACTTCGGTGATCTAACGAGAACCGGTGTTTTCAGCACGGTACGGCCGTTGGCCTATGTATGTTAGAAAAATGTTAGTTTAGTTTTCAAACAACTTTATATAAACAGAAAAAGAAATTCTTTATATAATTAACAAAAAAAGAATCCAAAAAGCTCAAAATCACATTTAAAATTTTTAAAGAATTGTAAAATAAAATACGGCCATAAGAGCAAAAATTTTGCTGGTAAGTTAGTAGTTATTGTATGTAACGTACAAGGATTGCATGCACCCGCGCAGCGGCCGGGCTTAAAGCAAATAATGCTAATAAAAGCCAATTTTTTTGGGGAAAAGTGTTTATCTGTTAGCCTTGAACCCTCGTAGTGGGCTGGAACGCGATTGACAGCTATTTCAAATCTATGCAAGTTGCATGTGCCCGCGCAGCGTGTATATCGTTATAACATGCAGTAGAATTGTCGTTATTGCATATATCGTATGTGGATTGCATGCACCCGCTAATAAAAGATGATTCATTTTATACGCAGCAGTTGTATCATTACCCGTGTGCCCGTATTGCGGTAGGAAATGCGATTGGCAGCTACTTAATGAGTTAGCCGTAACTTCCGTGCGTAGCTGAGGTGTGTGATCGACAGTAACTTCATAAACTGCATTATTAGCCGTGAATTGTGAATGTTGCTACTGTTGGAAATCAATACATCGCGATTCACGTTCCCGTGAACGGACGTTTATGCAAATTTAATATGAACGACACTTCCCGTTCACCGGCGTGAACCGTGACGTTTTTCAACATGAGGTTTCATGCAAATCAGTTCTCAATGCGTACGCATCTGATTTGCATATCCGGGGGCGTTTCCGGAACTGTCCATTCTCGGATATATAGGGCAGAGGTTTCTTGAAGCAAGCAGATCGATAGAGTGTTCGATCAGATCAGATCCTGACGTCTTGAGACGATCGAGATAGACACTGATGGTCTGATGCAGGCAGACAGAAATGTTTTTGACAGAAGCACTGCGGAATATCGTTTGACGACGGTTAATAGTCGAAACGGATGCAGATGTGGTCAGTTTGGACCAGCATGTATTGAACGTTAAATTTACTTACAAACGTTCGGAAGCCGCTTTAAATATTTTCCTGATGTTCTATCCTTTGGTTTCCCTTTGCCAAGTGTGATACATTCAATGGTGGCTGAAATACACGCAAGTGATAGAGGTAGTATAGTAACTTACTACTAAATGCTTCAAGGAATCTCTGTCTAGTCATTTACAACTGCAAACCTTTTTGTACATAGTATATTTTGATGTTTTACTGCATGGAAAATTACCAGGTACGTGTAATATGCCTAGTTGTGTTTTTCACCAAATAAAGTGAACGAAGTTTTCCTTTAAAACTGGACTTGTGTACTTTCATGACCCAGCCAACACTTATTGACTCTGACAGTGCGTGCTTTGCTATCTTCAAATTTTTTAAATTTCGTCAATATCTGACAGCTACATCGTTAGCCATAACTTGCGCACATAGCTGAGGTGTGCGATTGACAGTTACTTTATGAACTGCACCGTTAGTCATAACTTGCGTGCGTAATGGAAATGTGCGATCAATAGCCACCTGATGAATGTTGGAAAATTTAAAACTTGAAGAAGCAAGATAAATAGCAAAGTACGCACTGGCATAGAGTCAATAAGTGTTGGCTGGGTCATGAAAGTATGCAGATCCAGTTTTAAAGAAAAACATCATTCACTTTATTTCGTGAGAAAACATAACTAGGCAAGTTACACATTCCAGGTTTCCATGCCACAAGACAACAAAAAATACTATGTACAAAAAGGTTTGCAGTTGTAAATGACTAGACAGAAATTCCTTGAAGCATGGGTAGTAAGTAACTATACTACCTCTATCACTTGCGTGTATTTGCAGCCACCATTGAAGGTATCACACTTGGCAAAGGAAAACCAAAGGATAAGACATCACGCAGTGCTTCTGTCTAAAGCATTTCTGTCTGCCCGCATCAGACCATCAGTGTCTATGTCTTATAAAGCCCTTCTCGGCTCCGTTCTGGATCAGACTGAGTGTCAGTTCTCTCTCTCGACTGACTGACTGAATGAACGACCGACTGACTTGATTGCTTCAAGAAATCTCTGCCTTATATATCCGAGAATGGACAGTTCCGGAAACGCCCCCGGATATGCAAATCAGATGCGTACGCATTGAGAACTGATTTGCATGAAACCTCATGTTGAAAAACGTCACGGTTCACGCCGGTGAACGGGAAGAGTCGTTCATATTAAATTTGCATAAACGCCCGTTCACGGGAACGTGAATCGCGATGCATTGATTTTTTTCCAACAATGAACTATATCGTTAGTGTTGGAAACTTGGTTTTGTTTACGTCGCGATTCTCGTTTCGCGGGAGCGTGACGTCATTATTAAAATGATTTTTCCGTTCTCGTGAACGAATCGCGATGTGGACAAAACTTGGCTTATCATGCAAATCACCTTTCATGCCGCTCACGCATCCTGTTTTGCATATCCAGAGGGCGTTGCCGGCAACGGTTATGTTCCGGAACGCACCCATCGTCGGATATAAAGGCTAGACACTTTTCTGGTTTAAGGTAGATCGCTAGATCGCTAGATCACGGTAGCTCGCTTGATAGCTTGCTTGATAGATCAGCCAGACGGATCGATATACTGATCAACGGAAGGATCTAGAAGGATCTAGATCGGGCAGACGGATCTACATAAAGTCATGTTCGACGTAGTCGAAGGTTACGATAAATGTTTATCGGTGGACGCGGATGTTTAAATTAAACTAAGTAGTTTTTGTGGTTCTCAGTTATGGAGACCATGTTTTCCGTGTTGTGGACTTTATCTAGTGCTGATCCGGGAAGTTTAAAGTTTTTGCCATAGCGTGTGCCCAGCTAGTGGTGGCGTCGGAAATTGCACGTGGTTACGTAAGTTGAAATGTTTTATTCTACTTACTCGTGTAAATACTGCTTAAACCAGAAACGTGTCGAAGCGTGGAACTATTACTGAAAGCCTTCAAATGAGCTGTAGAGCTCATGTTTTTGTACATAGCATGCTTTGTTTTGCTTTACTGTTTTTCATGAAATATTTTGTAAGCAAATGCAACGGATTCACTCTTCAATAAAAGTGATTTTGAACTAAACTGGAACTGTTCTCCTTTAACACCTCTACAGCTACTTGTATTTCTACAACTACCCTTTGACGTTGTTATAGCTGCAACACTACTTAAATTTTCAACGAACAATTATATTTAACTTCTATAATATATATACCAACAGGCAAGGTTATGCTGTTATAAATTTGCCATCAGGTTATGGGCCCAGTGCTCCCCATAACAACGTTAAAAATTCAGAAGTGTTAGTGTTCCAGCAAAGAATCCTGTCGACGGGGGCCGCGGACGGCGCCATTTGCATGTCCACGAAAGCATGAACAAAAAAAAACTGTTCAGTTCAGTTCCAAAAGGCCACCTTGCCATGGAGGCAAATAAAATTAGTGCATTAACAAGAGACAATTACGTCACGTGGAAGAATGAAGTTTCATTCGCTCTGAAAGGAGAGGGCTGTTTCGGATTTGTAGACCGAACAGCGTTACCGGTGGATGATAAGACGTCACGGCGTGATTATGAAGAACACATGCGCAGAAAGGACCGCGCGTTGGCGATCCTGTTCCAGAGTGTTTCATCTGACTACCAAGAGTTAATTGACATTAACGACGATCCGGCAGATGCGTGGGATAAGTTAAAAACGCACTTCGAAGCGCCGACTCGCGCCAACCTAGTGCGCTTACTTGATGACTTCTTCAGCCTGCGTCCGGAGCCAGATGAACCTGTGGATATCTTCTGCACACGTCTAAAGAAAGCGGTCGCCAAACTGAAGGACGTTAAGCACCCAGTGGAAAGCGTCTATGTGGCATTCCAGGCCATTAGATACCTCTCGGACGACTTTCAAGGAATGGTCCAACAAATCTACAGATGGGAGGACAAGGATTTCACTTTGGAGAAAATCCAACGCGAGTTGTCAGAGGAGGAAGGACGTATCCGGCAACTCCGTAGTGACAGAAACAACGTAAGTCAGAATTCATCTGTATTCTTGTCTCAAAGTAATGTAAATGTAAAATGTAAAAATAACAAAGTGTTTAAAAATGTTAAACCAGTTAAAAAGGTCATAGGACCGTGTTATTTTTGTAAAAAGGCTGGTCATTTAAAGAGAAATTGCCCTACTCTTAAGTCTAGCTCAAATATAATTGAATTATATTCTTCTGCTAGAATTGAAGCAAATACTGTGCAGGATCCTAGCGACCCAGACTCAGCTGGGTAATTGACACCGCTGCTACGCGGCACTTTTGCAATGATATTAATCTATTCTCAAAATTTAAGGAAAGCAAAGGTGCATCTATGTCGCTAGCAGTGGGTGATATTGAGAGCCCAGTTGAGGCTATCGGTACGGTCAAAATGTTTGTTCAGTTTAAGAACATAAGAAGTGATATTGTTTTGTCTGATGTAATGTTTTCGCCTAAGTTAAGACGAAACTTATTAGCCGCATCTGTTCTTGAGGAACAGGGGTATACATTTAAAGGGGCTAATGGGGTATTGTGGTTTTACACTCCAAAGGGAGAAAAATTCTTCTATGCTAAACGAAAAGAAGGCTTATATTTTTTAAAACCTCAATACGAAGTTCAGACTGTAAATAACAATATTGAAGACCGTAAAACTAAAGGAAAGGATCAGGATAGGGATAAAGATTCTAAGAAAGATAGAAAACCCCTAAATAAGAAAAACAGTATTAACAAAATGAAAAATTTGCCTAGTGTAAATAAAAGTAAACATAACTCTGAGGTGAAGTCGAGGTCAAAAGTAAAAGTTAATGATAAACCAAGTTGTTCGGTTTCTGAGGTTTTAAATAAAACGGAACTCTGGCATAGGAGATATTGCCACATTAACACTGATTATTTATATCAGACAAGTAAAGTTTCCGCGGCTAATGGACTCCCTAGACTAAAATATGCAAAAATTAACTGTACACATTGTAAGTTAGCAAAGTCTAAGAGAATTTCTTTTAAGCCAATTGGTAGGATAAGGTCCACTAAACCTTTACAATTACTCCATATGGATGTGTGTGGTCCCTTACCTACAGCTTCAATGGGCGGAAACAGATACTTTTTGACAATAACTGACGACTTCAGCCGGAAAGTGTTTGTGTATATAATGAAACAAAAATCAGAGGTGTTTAGAATATTTAAGGAATTCCAAGCTAAGGAAGAGAGGCAGCTAGGCAAAAAGATTTTGTGTATCCGTACGGACAATGGTATGGAGTTCTGTCATAACCAGTTCAAGGCATACTTAAATAAATTGGGGATTAAATCAGAAAGGTCAAATGTATATACACCCGAACAGAACGGAGTTTCTGAGAGATTTAATCTAACTGCACTAGATTGTGTAAAAGCTATGCTTGATCAAAGTCAGGTTGATAACAGGATGTGGGCAGAAGCGATTTTGTGTTTTACACACACCAAGAACAGGTTATGTCATAAGTTCAAAACCAAAACTCCACACGAGTTATATTATGGAAGGAAGCCAGCCGTTGCTCACCTCAAAGTTTTTGGGTGCAAAGCCTATGTGGGCACAGCCAAACAAATCAGGAATAAGTTGGATATGAGAGCCCAAGTAGGAATTATGGTCGGTTATGCCGAAAGCACCAAAGGCTATAGGATTTATATAGCAAGTAAAAAGAAAGTTGAGGAAACTTGTAATGTAAGATTTGAGGAAGGAGAGGCAGCGGAAGGCGTCCTGGGCCCTAATTACCCTAAAGGAATCACCTTGAGGAAATCGAACGTTACTCAGTCGATTGACTCGGAATCAGAATGCTTGGGAGGAGTGTCGGAGGAAGAAGCAGGTGAGAGCCGTGACACTAGCAAATCTAGTGGGGATGAGGACTCTCCTGCTGATTCTGGTCTGACACCCTGCTCAGATATTAACTGGATACGGAAAGCAGTACCTAGGCCTGATGGGAGTAGGACGGATATTTACTACTCAGTAAAAGGTGACAATAAAAGGCTGAGATCTCATAATGATGTCAGAAAGTTTTGTGGAAAAGCTAACATTCATTATGATCAGCAAATGTTTAATTTTAGAGAGAAAAAGGGGGTAAGTGATATCAAAAGAAAACCGGAAGCAAGCAATGTTGAGAACTTGATACCCAAGAGCTATAGATCGGCAATAGAATCTCCCCAGTCCGATAAATGGCAAGAAGCCATGGATGATGAAATAGCTACAATGCAGGAGAGGGGTGTCTGGGACTTAGTGCCTGGACCCATCTCACAACAAAAAATTATCGGAAGTAGATGGGTTTATACCATTAAGAAGGATGAAAGGGGAAATGTCAAAAGATTCAAAGCTCGCCTAGTAGCTCAAGAATATACCCAGATAAAGGGGGACTCATATGATGAAGTGTTTAGCCCTGTGATTAATTTTAGTTTAATCAGAGCCTTCTTCTCCATATTCGTTTGCATGCTTAAATGGAAACATTTTCAACTGGACATTAAGTCCGCATATCTTTATGCAAAGTTGAATGATAAAATTTTTTTGAAACAACCACATGGATATGTCGATCCAAACCAGCCTCAATATGTTTGTTTACTTAAGAAAGCAATATATGGCCTTCACCAAAGCGGAAGGGAATGGTATACAGAGCTTGACACCACCTTGAAAAAATTGAACTTTTTTAAATTTAAATGGTGCAACTGTGCTTATATATATCAGAATAAAGTATTAATGCTGGTTTACGTAGACGACATAATTTTGTTTGCTAAACAGCAAAATGATATAGACCATACAGTTTCACTTTTGAGTAAAGAATTTGATATCAAAGAATTGGGAAAAGTCAAAAGACTTTTGGGTGTGGAATTTAAGGAGATTGAAGACAAATTTTATATACATCAAGGTGATTACATTGACAAAGTTTGTCAGATGTTTAAAAGGTTCAAATATCCAATTTCCTCACTACCTATTGCAAAGGGTAACATCTTAAGTAAGATTGATTGCCCAATGAATGATAGTGAATTAACACAAATGCAGGGTTTCCCTTACAGAAGCTTGATTGGATGCCTAGCCTATCTGTCTAGCAGAACTAGACCAGACATATGCTATGCAGTGAATATACTATCTCAGTTTCAGGAGAATCCAGGAATGAAGCATTGGGATGCATTATTAAAGTTAATGGGATATGTTGAAAAGACCAGAGAATATATGTTAAATTTGTCAAATATTTGTGATTTAAGGCTAAACTGCTACTCAGACTCAGATTTTGCAGTCAATAGAGATGACAGAGTGTCACTTGGTGGTATGTTGTTCTTGATTGATAAAGTACCAATTTCTTGGCGAACATTTAAGCACAAGTGTGTTAGTCTGTCAACGATGGAAGCTGAATATGTTTCGTTGGCAGAGGTCGCTAAAGAAATGATATGGATGCAAAACGTTATGGAGGAATGTAAAAAGCTAGGTTTAAAATTTAACAAAAATAATTGTATAATTTTTTGTGACAACCAGGCAGCAATAAACTTTTCAAATTCCCCTATTGAGAATAATAGAACTAAGCACATAGATATAAAGTATCACTTTTTAAGGAACTTAGTTGTAAACGAGTCTTTTAAAATTAACTTTGTTAATACTAAAGATAACGTAGCAGATTACTTCACAAAGCCAATGACTAAAGATAGAGTTTTAAAATTTAGTAATGATATCTTTAAAATGTAAAATTTAACTGTTCAAATAGAAATTTTACTTTAAATTTTTTTTCACATTTTCAAAGTATAAATGGTTAGGGTATCTTATAATTTATTCCTCTCTCATTGATATAAATGAAATGTATCTTGAGTATATATTGTTATGTGACAATGAACTGTTACTTTTCTCACATTACACTTGAAAAATATATATCCATTTTTACTACACGCATAATGCATTTTTGCTTATGTGAATAAAATATGTGTCTGAATGTACATTATTGATATAATTCACATGAATCATAAAATTTTTAATCTGTGCTTATCTCATATGTATGTTTACCTTCTGTATCTTTTATTATCATTGCCATTGTATTGGGTATTTATTGTGTATACTAGTCATAGGCTAAGATAATAAGACTTAAAATTTTTTAATCTTAAATGTTAAATTTCATAGTTATACACTAAATTTTCTACAACTTGAATTTAATGTTTGGACTTAAATTTTTAATCTTAAATGTTAAATTTCATATTTATACACTAAATTTTCTACAACTTGAATCTGATATGTATAATAAATTTTTTAATCTTTAATATTAAATTTAATAACTATACCTAAATTTTCTAGAGCTTAAATTTTTGATATCTTAGATTTTTAAATTTTAAACTTAATGTTTCTATAAATTTTCAAAATAGTAAAGAAATAGCTTTCTTTAGTATGAGCTAGTACTTAAGAAAGGGCAATAGTATGGTTATACTCAGTTTCTTTTACTATGTTATCCTTAAACATGTAATTTAAAGAATGCTTATGATCTGCATTATAGAGAAGTGTACTTATTTGATTGTTGCCATTTTGAGATATAGAAAAGGCTGTTCACTTTCTAGAATGTTATAAGTATTATAAATTTCTTTAATGTATAAAATTTTGTGTATGCATACATTATGTTTTTAGGATACTAAGAACCTTGACATTTTTGACCTTGATTCTTAGAGTAACCTTTTGTTAGATGAAAGCATGGGCGCCGAGAGTTGGTGTTTTTGCATGAGGGGGCCGATTGTTGGAAACTTGGTTTTGTTTACGTCGCGATTCTCGTTTCGCGGGAGCGTGACGTCATTATTAAAATGATTTTTCCATTTTCGTGAACGAATCACGATGTGGACAAAACTTGGCTTATCATGCAAATCACCTTTCTCGCCGCTCACGCATCCTGTTTTGCATATCCAGAGGGCGTTGCCGGCAACGGTTATGTTCTGGAACGCACCCATCGTCGGATATAAAGGCTAGACACTTTTCTGGTTTAAGGTAGATCGCTAGATCGCTAGATCACGGTAGCTCGCTTGATAGCTTGCTTGATAGATCAGCCAGACGGATCGATATACTGATCAACGGAAGGATCTAGAAGGATCTAGATCGGGCAGACAGATCTACATAAAGTCATGTTCGACGTAGTCGAAGGTTACGATAAATGTTTATTGGTGGACGCGGATGTTTAAATTAAACTAAGTAGTTTTTGTGGTTCTCAGTTATGGAGACCATGTTTTCCGTGTTGTGGACTTTATCTAGTGCTGATCCGGGAAGTTTAAAGTTTTTGCCATAGCGTGTGCCCAGCTAGTGGTGGCGTCGGAAATTGCACGTGGTTACGTAAGTTGAAATGTTTTATTCTACTTACTCGTGTAAATACTGCTTAAACCAGAAACGTGTCGAAGCGTGGAACTATTACTGAAAGCCTTCAAATGAGCTGTAGAGCTCATGTTTTTGTACATAGCATGCTTTGTTTTGCTTTACTGTTTTTCATGAAATATTTTGTAAGCAAATGCAACGGATTCACTCTTCAATAAAAGTGATTTTGAACTAAACTGGAACTGTTCTCCTTTAACACCTCTACAGCTACTTGTATTTCTACAACTACCCTTTGACGTTGTTATAGCTGCAACACTACTTAAATTTTCAACGAACAATTATATTTAACTTCTATAATATATATACCAACAGGCAAGGTTATGCTGTTATAAATTTGCCATCAGTTAGCCGTAACTTGCGCACGCAGCTAAGATAGATAGCTACTTCATCAACTGTACCGTTAGCCGTGACTTGGCCACGTAGCTGAGGGGTGCAATTGACACCTACTATATCAACTGCACCGTTAGCCATGACTTGCGCGCGTAACGAAGGAGTGCGATCGACATCTACTCCATGAACTTCACCGGTAACCACGATTTATGCGTGTAGCTGAGGTATGCGATAGACAGCTACTTAATGAACTGAACCATTAGTTATGACTTGAGCGCATAACGGAGACGTGCGATCGACAGCTACTTCATGAACTACATCGTTAGCCGTAATTTGCGCGCGTAGCTGAGATAGACAGCTACTTTATTAAATGTACCGTTAGCCATGACTTGCCCGCATAGCTGAGGTGTGCGAATGACAGCTACTTCATCAACTGCACTGTTGGAAAAAAATCAATACATCGCGATTCACGTTCCCGTGAACGGGCGTTTATGCAAATTTAATATGAACGACTCTTCCCGTTCATCGGCGTGAACCGTGACGTTTTTCAACATAAGGTTTCATGCAAATCAGTTCTCAATGTGTACGCATCTGATTTGCATATCCGGGGGCGTTTCCGGAACTGTCCATTCTCGGATATATAAGGCAGAGATTTCTTGAAGCAATTAGGTCAGGTCGGTTGTTCAGTTCAGTCGAGAGAGAGAACTGACACTCAGTCTGATCCAGAACGGAGCCGAGAAGGCTTTATAAGACATAGACACTGATGGTCTGATGCGGGCAGACAGAAATGCTTTAGACAGAAGCACTGTGTGATGTCTTATCCTTTGGTTTTCCTTTGCCAAGTGTGATACCTTCAATGGTGGTTGCAAATACACGCAAGTGATAGAGGTAGTATAGTTACTTACTACCCATGCTTCAAGGAATTTCTGTCTAGTCATTTAGTCTGGCAGTCATTTAGTTAGGGCAGTCTGATGGGGGGGCAGGAGAGAGTGAAGACACTGGTGACGATCCGTCTGAATCTAGTGAGGATACGGACTCTCCTGCTGACTCCAGTATGACTCCTTGCTCGGATATTGCTTGGCAGCGAAAGACGGTTCCAAGACCCGATGGGAGTAGAACCGATGTGTATTATTACGCTCAAGGAGATAATAAAAGGCTGAGGTCGCACAATAATGTTAAGAAATATTGTGATAAAAGAAATATACAATTTGATCAGCAACTGTTTAATTTTCGGGAAAATAAAGGTCTTAAAAGGGTCAAAGGCAGACCAGAAGCAAGCAATATTGAAATAAATATTCCAAAAGGGTACAACGCTGCTATTAAATCCTCCCAGTCCGAAAAATGGTGTAAAGCTATGGATGAAGAAATGGCCATAATGCAAGAGAGGGGTGTCTGGGAACTAGTTCCTGCATCCACCTCACAAAAGCATATAGGCAATAGATGGGTCTACACTATTAAGAAAGACGAGAATGGGAAAATCAAGAGATTTAAAGCTCGTTTGGTAGCCCAGGGGTATGGTCAGAAAAAAGGAGAATCATACGATGAAGTTTTTAGCCCTGTTGTTAACTTCAACTTAATTAGAGCATTCTTCTCAATTTTCGTATGCATGCTTGGCTGGATGCATTTCCAGTTAGATATCAAATCTGCCTATCTCAGGGTCCGCGCTAGCCATTCGCCTACAAATGCGAAAAGATCGCAAAATTGGCGATAAAAAAAATACTTTGGCGAAAAAAATGGCGAAGGATTTTTTGGAAACTGTGAAAATTTCATAAGTATTTTTTTGGGAAGTAATATGGAATAACAGTCCTATTTAATTTGGAATAAAAGTCCGATTTAATTTGGAATAAAAGTCCGATTCCAGACAAGTAGGCCTATGACATACGAGCGTTGTCTCCCGTCTGTTTTGGGGACGCTCGTTCTCCTGTGACAAGCTCCAGGTATTCTTTAATTCCCAGCACGCTGCTCCTCAAAACGGACGGCAGGCAACGCATTCCTGTCTCTCAAGCGTCCTTGACCCACCGCGGCAATCAAAACATTATCTAGATTCCGTCCGTTATGTGAGCCAATTTTTTTTGTTAACCCTGAATCGCACAACCGTTAACCCCCAACACAGTTATTAGATACTCTCCAATAAACAAAACAAAAAAACACTTTCAGCTTAAAATCTTGCATTATAGTTTTAAACAATCCGTGTTACAGAATTATTTCTGAAAAGAGCCATTTTTTGTCGAAAACGATCAGCCGTAAACAGAGAAATAAGTGATAAACATCGAACGAAAATGTATGTATATTTTTTGATGACGCGTATACAATGGTAGTCCGGAGCATCTGGAGGGCAGAGAAATTTGTGAGATTGTGTAATTACTACCGCATTGTTTTAGGATCGATTGTCTTACGGGAAAAAATAACTTTTAGACTTACGATGTTTTTTTTTTTAGACTCCGCATATAAATCGACCCCCCCCCCTCCCCACTTTGAAGTTTGTTTTTTTTCACAAATTTCTCGACTTACGCGAGTATATACGGTAAATAAAAAAAGCATTTAATTTTAGTTAAAACCAACTGAAAAAGGTCACTGCTGAATATTATTACAGATGCCAACTTGCTGTTTTCTGTTTTTGTCGTAATTGAATCATAGTTTATCTTTTTGTTACTAATTTTTAAGCCTGCCTGGCTTGTTTTCGTTTCATCTTCATCATCATCTTTGTGGTTTTTATACGATCCTTACGCCTGCCCGAATTTTAAAACCAACATAAAAATTTATCCCTTAGATAGTTTTGGTGCCTAAGAAATATAATGATGATACTGCATATAAAAATATTATGGATGTAGCAAGAATTGGTTTCACATGTCCTATGACAACATCCATCGTTGAAAGAGGCTTTAGTAAACAGAACGTAAATTTCATTAAGTAGTAACGTCAGAGTAAAAAATCTCAGTGACTTGATTCTTATAAATAGTGAAGGGCCAGATATGGATTGCCAGATTTTAACTTTAAGGCAGCTTTTGAAAATTGGTGTTATAGTACGAAAATTCGACGCTTGCCTGGTTTATATGATAATGAAACTATGTGAATTATAAAATAAATTTGTCATTTTTGTAACTCATTGAGATCTTTCATTGGTAAATACAAGTTTAATTTACTAATAGCCTATTTAATGATTAAAAAAATGAAATCTACCCATCTTTATATCTTGTTTAGAATGAAATTAATATTATTAGCTGCATTATGGCTTAAAAGTAGAAATTTTTTCACCGATGGCGACGATAACTTTGACTAATAATCATGTAATTTGGCTAATGATTTTTTAATTTGGCTAATTTGTTGGCTAACAGTTTTAAATTCCTAGCGCGGGCCCTGCTATCTCTATGCTAAATTGAGTCAAAAAGTAGATATGAAACAGCCTCAAGGTTATGTCAATCAGGAACAGCCTGATTATGTTTGTTTGTTGAAGTAAGCCATTTATGGTCTTCATCAAAGTGGAAGAGAATGGTTTAATGAACTTGACACCAAATTAAAAGAATTAAATTTTTTAAAACTTCAATGGTGTAATTGTGCCTATATTTACAATAGCAAAGTTCTTATGCTAGTTTATGTGGAGGACATAATTATAATTCTCTTCTCAAAGTATCAAAGGGACATAGACCACATTGTTTCATTACTTAGCATAGAATTTGATATCAAGGTATTAGGAAAAATTAGAAAACTTTTAGGCGTGGAATTTAAAGAATGTGACAATAAATTTTTTATACATCAAAGTCAGTATATAGAAAGTATGTCAAATGTTTCAACAATATAAATATCCAGTTACTTCACTTCCCATTTCTAAAGGGAATATTCTAAGTAAAATAGATTGTCCAAAGACAAGTGAAGAAATAAAGCAAATGCAAAGTTTTCCTTACAGGAGCTTAATTGGGTGTTTGGCTTTTATATCTAGTAGGACTAGACCTGATATTTGTTACGCCATCAATATATTATCTCAATTTCAAGAAAACCCTGGAATTAAGCATTGGGATGCATTGTTAAGACTTTTAGGATATGTTGAAAAGACTAAAAATTATATGTTGAATTTATCTAACATTCATGAGTTAAAATTAAATTGTTACTCAGATTCTGACTTTGCTGCAAACAGAGATGACCGTGTTTCACTTGGAGGCATGATACTCTTTATTGACAATGTACCTATTTCTTGGCGTACCTTTAAACATAAGTGTGTCAGCTTATCAACCATGGAAGCTGAATATGTATCACTAACTGAAGCCGCTAAGGAAATGGTATGGGTACAAAACATAATCGAAGAGTGTCATTTACTTGGGTTAAACTTTAATAAAAGTAACAGTGTTATTTTTAGCGACAACCAAGCAGCCATTAATTTTTCTAACTCTCCAATTGAAAACAATAGAACTAAGCATATTGATGTGAGATATCATTTCCTAAGAAATTTAATAGTCAATGAATTATTTAATGTTAAATTTGTAAATAGTAAAGATAACTTAGCAGATTACTTTACTAAACCAATGACTAAGGAAATAATACTTAAATTTTGTAATAAAATTTTTTAAAAAACTAAATCAAACTTTTTGAGATTAAATGTTTAGTCTAAAGAAAATTTTAAATACTAAATTGAATTTACAACTTGGGAATTTTTAAAGATGTCATATATATACATTATTGTTTATCTTAAACCTCATTTATATAAGATAGTATATCTTGAGTATAAATTTTTGTGATATTGAATCTTTTCACTTTACACCTTTGTATATACATCCATTTTCCATTACCCGCATAATGCTAAATAGTAGCTTATGTGTATAAAATTTTTGTAGTTTTCAACTTAGTAAAAAGTATGTGTTGAAAGTTTTGATAAAGAATTTTTTTTATTATCTGATTACTTGCATCATATATTTTTAAATATTTGGTATATCAATGCAGTCTAATAGTATTAATTATGTATACTTGTATTGTATAATAGACTAAAATTTTTTTAAGCTTTTTGAATTATAGTGTTTATACTCAAATTTAAAGTAAACTTAAATTCTATGCTTATACAAAATCTTAATCTTTTAAAGTTGACTTGTTAAATATAATAATATGCTTATAATTAAACTTAAACTAAAATTTAAATTTTTGAATGCTAATACTTAAGCATTGAAGTTGTGTTGTATATAAATTTCTACTTGATATGAAATGTTGTTGTTACAATATTGTCGATAATACTTAACTGTTTTTCAGATGCTATAAGTACTTATGCATTTTTTAAAATTTAGTAATGATATAATACTTTAAATTTATTCCTTCATTATATGTTTGATAGAATCCTGGGGGCCTTGGTGTTTATTGATATACCTTGGTTTCTCAGAGTAAGTTTTCTTTTGCATATGCATTGAGACTTAAGGATTTGCATGAGGGGGCCGATTGTTGGAAAAAAATCCATACATCGCGATTCACGTTCCCGTGAACGGGCGTTTATGCAAATTTAATATGAACGACTCTTCCCGTTCATCGGCGTGAACCGTGACGTTTTTCAACATGAGGTTTCATGCAAATCAGTTCTCAATGCGTACGCATCTGATTTGCATATCCGGGGGCGTTTCCGGAACTGTCCATTCTCGGATATATAAGGCAGAGATTTCTTGAAGCAATTAGGTCAGGTCGGTCGTTCAGTTCAGTCGAGAGAGAGAACTGACACTCAGTCTGATCCAGAACGGAGCCAAGAAGGCTTTATAAGACATAGACACTGATGGTCTGATGCGGGCAGACGGAAATGCTTTAGACAGAAGCACTGTGTGATGTCTTATCCTTTGGTTTTCCTTTGCCAAGTGTGATACCTTCAATGGTGACTGCAAATACACGCAAGTGATAGAGGTAGTATAGTTACTTACTACCCATGCTTCAAGGAATTTCTGTCTAGTCATTTACAACTGCAAACCTTTTTGTACATAGTATTTTTTGATGTTTTGTGGCATGGAAACCTGGAATGTGTAACTTGCCTAGTTATGTTTTCTCACGAAATAAAGTGAACAATGTTTTTCTTTAAAACTGGATCTGCATACTTTCATGACCCAGCCAACACTTATTGACTCTATGCCAGTGCGTACTTTGCTATTTATCTTGCTTCTTCAAGTTTTAAATTTTCCAACATGCACCAATAACCATGACTTGCGCGAGTAACGAAGGCGTGCAATCGACATCTATTCCATGAAATGCACCGCTAGCCACGATTTATGCGTGTAGCTGAGGTGTGCGATAGACAGCTACTTCATGAACTGAACCATTAGTCATGACTTGAGCACGTAAACGGAGACGTACGATCGGCAGCTACTTCATGAACTACATCGTTAGCCGTAATTTGCGCGCGTAGCTGAGGTACAAGATCATAAACTGCACACTTAGCCGTGACTTGCGCACATAACGTAGGTGTGCGATCGACAGTTCTTTATGAACTGCCCCGTTATTTATGGCTTACGTCGCAGAGGTGCACGATCGACGGCTACTGCAAGAAAGGTATTGCAAGTTTAAAAACTTTTTCAAAAACAATAGGGCTGGTCGCCGAAGGCAGTAATTAAATAATATGAGGGAAATAAGTTATCCTATAATTCATCAAAGCTACTGCAACACGTTAATCTAGACACAGTTATTTCCCTTCAATCATCCTCTGTTTTGATAGAATCAACAAAAACACATACACAAGTTCCTGCAGCTCAAAAGAACTCTAGTCCAGAAAACTATATTTTTAAATATTGGTTTTTGAGCAAAAATTCTTACAGAGTTCAAATCTTTGGTACTTTTCATCCCAGATGCATACTAAACATGGAATAATTTGACAAAATTTTAAAAGAAATGAAAACTGTTTAAAAGTTTTATCTGTTGGAAGCGAAAATGTGTTTATTTAACATTCTTCACATTTCTGCTCTTTCATTGTTTTTAATCTATTTTTTATGGGGAGCGTGGCGATCCAATTGCAGGACCTCCCTACTATGCCGTATTTTATTTTATTCATTGCTTTTCTTCATAAACTGCTATGTTGTCCAGGCCCCTACGCAATGCATCCTTTTGAAGAGATATCCTTTAATATCATCAATGCCTAGAGAGGTTGCTAACAGCAGACAAAAATTCCTTCTCTACTCTCCTGTTTTGACATGACGTTGATCAAATATTACGTAATGAGGGGCGTAAGAGAATCATAATCCGACTAACTATATTTGTATTATTGGATTTAGACCTAAAATTCTTCAAAATTTTTGCACACAATTGATTCCCAACAAAGAATAGTTGAGCAAAATTTTAACTTTGCAAAGAAAGAGAAACTTCGTGATTTATCTAGTAAATATGAGGAAGCACACTATTCAACAATCGAACCCGTCTTTTTCTATTTTATTTCTTTGAGAGGTTAAAGGCTTCTAGCACTAGGTTTGTTAGCTTGCGCTGGAGATTCCTAAGATATCCTGTGGAGATTCCCACACCCACAAACAAAAGAATCTCCCCCAAACGCCGGTCGTAAATGATCACGTGGGTCGCCATTCGTCTTGCGATCGTATTTCACTAAAACCGCCCGCGGAGGGAGAGAATTTAACCATTGAGAATCGGCGATTTTGTCGTGATTGACACTTTTGTCGTCTTTGACTTTGTAAAAGATGAGTGCTATTTTGAACAACGTTATAATTTCTGAAGTCTTTTTTTAACATCGATTGCCATATGAATGGAATGTATTCGGGCGATAGTAGAGTAAATTTGACGCCGCAGCAAAACATTACAAAATTTTAGGATGATTTAAAAATTTTAGGTTAATTTTAGGAATTCAAGGGAAGCTTCAAACTTTTAGGAATTTTAGGACGAATGCGATCCCTGAATTTGTCTATTTATTGTATGGACTCCATTCAAAATTTGTTTAAAAGAGAAATTTTTTATTTCTTTGATAGTGTCAAGATGGAAACTGTGATAATATTTTCGGTTACTAAGGGACTGATGTGTGAATATCGTTCAAAATTATTGTAATTCAGGTTAAAACATAAAATAACTAAAAAACTAATTTAAAATAAAATAAAAATAATAACACTGAGATGCACCTATTCGGATTCTGAAGTACCGGTGTACAAATTTCATGGTAATACAATGCCTAGATTTCTTACTAACTCTGTACACGCACTCGTGTTCCTGTATTATGCAAGATTGGCCTTTTCATATGTGAAACCACCCCTAGGGGGCAATATTATCCAGATTGGAAATTAAAGATATATTACTCAGCAGATTTTGGATAAGAAAGTGACTCACCTGTAAAGATTCCCATATTTTCTTTTTTGGATTTAGCTGGTCATCAGGCTGAGAGTTTTCATAACCTTCTACATTAACTCTATCACCTGGCTTACTGTTTTCTGGAGGGCATAATGGTTCAACTTCTCTGGGTTCCTCTCTAAACAAAATGTAAAAGATTAAAACCAATGAAAGCATACTCAAAACTTAGCAAAAGTATATACATAAAACTTTAAACAAAGTTTACCGGATTTCTGCATATTGTGCACTCATTTATAATATGTTGTTGTTGAGACCCAGGCCGTCCGACCTACCAGAAAGGTGTAAGGTAACTGTTTGGAAGTCCGGGAAGTGCCACCCAATTTAGACCGGAACCCAGTGGGGGAGGCAACCACACGGACCGTACCCTCCTTCCCCTATCACTGACCTCTCGGAAGGACTTATGGACCCACATGTTTAATGTGATCGTACTCCGTGTGAACACGGCGGCAATTTTGGCAGTGGCGGGAATCGAACCCGGGCCTACCGAGTGCAATTCTCGCGTGCTGACCACTGAGCTTTTTATTTATATTATGTAAATCAACTTTTAACTGCTTTTTTACAATTCTTCATCAGCAGTCATGCTGACTTGAAACCAGGGCTGTGAAAACTGAAATCTTTAACCTGTCCACTGTCCAGTGGTACAATCGCAAATGGCATATATTCATACATATCATAGGTGGTGATAACTGCTTATATATTTGGTCAAAATCACATTTTCCATGTTGATGGATAAAATTCAAAATGCCATATCTTTTTCTCATCTACTTATATTGATTTGGTTTTAGGCATATAGCATTCTATACTCATGTAGTTTGGCAGAGTAAAAAATAATTCAACTGGAATCAACCCCAAAATAATTATAAAATGAATAAAAATTCTAGTTTTTGTCATCTTGTTATATAGATCACTAGACAAAATATACTGCCAGGGCCACAGGTCAAACCGCTAGTCAGATTGGCAATATTAGGAACTCTTTTGACGTGTCTCAATCTGAAGAACACGCTTTTGCTATTTTTGTCCAAATTCCATGAGTAGTTTTTGAATAATTAAAAAAATACTGAAAAAACATGTCTATCGTTTGAACGATTGGAGACTTTTTATTCTGTTGCATAAAAATTTCTATGATACATAATCATCTCAAAATGCATATCTAGAACCAGGGCCTGTGCTAGGAATTTTAAACTATTAGCCAACAGTCAAATTGAAAAATCATTAGCCAAATTTCATGATTATTCGTCAAAGTTATCATCGCCATCGGTGAAAAAATTTCTACTTTTAAGCCAATTTTTAAATGCAGCTAACAATATTAATTTCATTCTAAACAAGATATAAAGATAGGCGGATTTAATTTCTTTAATCATTAAATAGATTATTAGTAAATTATATTTGTATTTACCAATGAAAGACCACAATGAGTTACAAAAATGACAAATTTATTTTATAATTCACATAGTTTCATTATCACATAAACCAGGCAAGCGTCAAATTTTTGTACCATTATACCTATTTTCAAAAGCTGCCTTAAAATTAAAATCTTTCATATCTGGCCCTTCACTATTTATAAGAATCAAGTCACTTAGATTTTTTACTCTGATGTTACTATGTAATGCAGTTTTTATAATGTTCTGTTTACTAAAGCCTCTTTCAACATTGGTAATTGTCAATTTTCTAAATTAGTCATCGACAGAACTACGATTTTAAAGTCACCTAAGAACAAAATTAAATAGACAAAAAAATTCGGGCAGGCGTAATGATCGCATAAAAACCACAAAGATGATGAAGAAGAAGAAACAAAAACACGCCGGGTGGGCTTAAAAAATCGTAACAAAAAGATAAACTATGATTTAACTTACAACAAAAACAGCATGTGGGCATCCGTAATAATAATCAGCAGCAGGCTTCGGGAAAATCAATAAAATCTAGCCCCCAAAGCAGTTTAAACCTCATTGACACTCTTAATTTCTAGGGAATGTGACTGAATCAAGATTAAAATCTTCTTGGACTGAATAGATGTTTCATATCTTAACTTCAGTTGTCAGACAACTGGAACAAATGCAATGAATGAATTGTAAACGTATTAGTTTTAAAGTTGAAACCAAAGTGGGAAAGAAAATAAAATACTTCTGGCTGAAACTAGAAGAATCCATTCCAAAAATTCAAACGCGTTACGTACTCCAGTCTATTACAGCAAATGGAAATTTTATAGCTTGGGTTTTAAAAAGTTAAAAGGGGATAGCGCTCTGCACGGGTTTGGGCTTAGGTCCAGGCTGAGTTTGAGTTTTCTACTGTTTCAGGCCGGGTTGAGTCTTTTTTTTTTAAGCGTCCTTTAAGAACGGGCCGAACATATTTATTTTGAAAAAAATTTCAATGGATTTAAATTGAATGCATGAACTTATTCTGTTTATTTCAGCTATGTAAAGATAAATATTTTAGAAAACAAACTCAATTTTCCTTACAAAATTTTCACAAATTTGTTTTTAACATATTTGAATGAATACAAATCATTTCGGATCTGTCGAGACGCAGTGGCAGTTATCTTCGTTCTACATTTATAAATTACTTCAGGTTTGATCTGGGTTTAAGCATTGGTATTATCGGTCAGTGAAAATCTGAAATTTCGGCACATGTAGATTTTGAAAAGGAGAACAAACAGAACATTTCATTTCGATCGTGAGCGCGCTATCGCATTTTCAATCGGTCATTGGCTTCACTGGGTGGAGGATGAGGGGAGGGAAAATAACTAGCGCCTGTGGTTACAATGCAGATCTGGCGACTCTCCTAGAAAGAAGGTGTTAATGCACAATAGTTAAGTTTATGGGAGGGGGGGGAGGTCATTTGCAGGGACGACATTTCAATTTTCATTCATGGTACGGGAAAGGACAGCTTTCGCCATAATTTTATGATACAGAATATCTAATCTCGAGGCCGTCGGAGAGGACGGCAACTTACGAAAATTGGCCATCCTTGCCAAATTTTAACCGGGTGAGGACGGAAGGACAGGCGATTTCCAGAAACCTGATCAGCAGTGACCGTTTTTCAGTTGGTTTTAACTAAAAATAAATGCTTTACTTATTTAAGAAATTTTTACGCTTCCAGAAAAATTTTTACGAAATTTTCACCATTTCCAAAAAATCATTTGCCATTTTTGTCGCCAAAGTATTTTTTTGTTGCCAGTTTTGTGATTTTTTCGAATTTGGAACGTAGGCGAATGGCTAGTGTAGAACCCTGTAGAACCATTTCTGATATATATATATATATACATATCAGATTTAATGTGGAAAAAACCTCCATTTTGATATTCCATTTCATGTCATTTTATTTTGAAAAATTGCCAACAAATAGCTGTCAGCCATTGTGAAATTTTTACACAATTTTCCTTCATCCCCGAAAAAAAGTTTAAAACTCTTTTTCGTTGCCATTACGAAAAAGTTATATTTTAGTGATTGATTATACATGCCCATTTCTAGAATTTTCTGAGAATCAGGCGCATTACAATGTTGTTTGAAAAATTGTGCTTTTCATCCATCAGATGGCAACAACAGTGATTTTAAGTCAGTCGAGGAACACCACAGTTTTATTCCACATCTGTTTGAAGTTTAGGAACTTTGGTAATAAAAGGCAAGTGAAAAACAATTTTATTATTAATTTTTGATGAGTTTAGTTATTTGTCATTTTGACATGCATTTAACTATCAATAAAAATTAAAATTTAAAAATACTGCATATCTATTATCTGTCATTTTGACATGCATTTAACTATCAATAAAAATAAAAATTTAAAAATACTGCATATCTGGTTAGTGCACAAAAGCGAGTTATGCATAATGCATACTTTGTTTCCCAATGTTAGGTTCAATTTCTGTGTGGAACAAAAACACATCTATATGTCATTCCCGTCATGGTCATTCCTGATACGTGAAAATTTAATTTATTATGTTAAACAGCTTTGTCATTCATTAGAAATCTTAAACATTTCCCAGAACTTATTCCAAGAAAAAGTTTCTAAAGTTAAAAAACTTTTTGGGAACTTGAAAATTGACAATCATCAGATATTCGGCAATATAATGTATTAAAAAGAAATGGGTAAAAATATTACCGAGAGGCACAGAGAATCATTGCTTGTGACTCAACTCCTCTCATCTTTGCTGGCTTCAAATTACACAAAGCTACAACAAGTCTGTTTTCTAACTGTTCTTGAGGAATGAGCTTTGCTAGTCCACTTACAACAGTCCTAAGCCCCGTTGAATCCCCTACATTGACTTTGGAAATGTACAAGCTGTCAGCATCAGGGTGCTGAAAAATCAAAGCATTGTTTTTAAAAGCAAAAACATATGGTGAATTTTATGCAATATCTAAATAAGAAATAAACTTAACAATACAGTACAGGATCTATTATCCGGAATGCTTGGGACTTCAGGCATTCTGGATAAGGGGTTTTTCCGTAATTCAGAACACTTTTTCTAAAACTTACTGGAATAGTCTCAAATGTCGTTATAGAAAATTATAATTCATTTTAAAAACATAAATGTTTTAAAAGAAGCTTTTTTACAATCTATATGGGTTAACTAAAATGCAAATTACATGTAATTATAGTATCAAATTTAGTGATTAAGAAAAATTTTGAAAGAAAAAAATATCTGAGAAAAGTTGGTTATTCAGGGTAGTTATTAGAAGTCTTTTTTTTTTTTTTAACATTTCAACTAAAGTGGGTCCTCACCATATTCATCTAATATTTTGCCAGAAGCACCTTTGTTCATATGTTTCAAAATATTTTAAAGTACTTTTAATAAAATTAAGATGAGAAGGATGTTCATTTTTAATTGAAATGAGATATTCAACTATGGGTGCAAATATATCAAATTCTAAATGCCTGAATAAATAAAAAATTTTTAATTTCGTTATCCTAAACATATATCTCATTTTCAACAACAATATGTTTAAAAGATAATATCCCAGCATAAAAAGCACAAAAAATATAAAAATATTAGTGGATGGAAGCAGATTTAAAAAATGGAAAATATTTTAAAAAAAAACGAAATATACCGGCGATCGTGTTTAAATAAAAAAATTTCGCGATGTTGCTAAACTGTCTTCTATAAATTACTAATTAATAAATGTAACATGGAACTTTTTGCTAGGGTCAATTTTCGGTCCAAAATAGCCATTTTCATCCAAATAATAGGATTTAATTGAAAATGATTTTGATCTTGGAATTCCATCAACGTGTTTTAAAATATTGAAAATGTGTATATTTCCACGGAGATGAAAAAAAAAATGGATTTTCCCGAGAAAATGACAAGTTTATTGCTTAGGTTAAGTATTTAAAGAGATCAATCAGAAGGCCTTGAATGACATTTTATAGCTGCTATACTTTTCTCTACATTTCGGCAAAAGTTAACTCTCATTAATTTCGGGAATTCCTTACTTAAACGTACTTTCTATCCTCTCGTAAATGCGCTGATGACTCTCTTATTTTTTCATCTTTTCCAATAAATGTTTATTAAATTGTGCAAAATAGTGTGAATTCTGCGCAGCACATCGCGTTTGAAGAGCGTAGGATTGTTGGAAAATTTAAAATTTGAAGTAACAAGATAAATAGCAAAGTACGCACTGGCATAGAGTCAATAAGTGTTGGCTGGGTCATGAAAGTATGCAGATCCAGTTTTAAAGAAAAACATCGCTCACTTTATTTCATGAGAAAACATAACTAGGCAAGTTACACATTCCAGGTTTCCATGCCACAAAACATCAAAAAATACTATGTACAAAAAGGTTTGCAGTTGTAAATGACTAGACAGAAATTCCTTGAAGCATGGGTAGTAAGTAACTATACTACCTCTATCACTTGCGTGTATTTGCAGCCACCATTGAAGGTATCACACTTGGCAAAGGAAAACCAAAGGATAAGACATCACGCAGTGCTTCAGTCTAAAGCATTTCTGTCTGCCTGCATCAGACCATCAGTGTCTATGTCTTATAAAGCCTTCTCGGCTCCGTTCTGGATCAGACTGAGTGTCAGTTATCTCTCTCGACTGATTGACTGAACGACCGAACTGAACAATTGCTTCAAGAAATCTCTGCCTTATATATCCGAGAATGGACAGTTCCGGAAACGCCCCCGGATATGCAAATCAGATGCGTACGCATTGAGAACTGATTTGCATGAAACCTCATGTTGAAAAACGTCACGGTTCACGCCAGTGAACGGGAAGAGTCGTTCATATTAAATTTGCATAAACGCCCGTTCACGGGAACGTGAATCGCGATGTATTGATTTTTTTCCAACAAGGATTTCTTTAGCGATATCGGGATATTTCTAGCAAAAAAGTTTGAATACTTTTACCGAAAATCGAAGTCCCGGAACAAAGAGCAGAAAAGAAAATGTAACGAATTCGGAAAAATTGAAACCTTTGTGTCTAGTGTGCTCTGCCCTATATACTCAGAAAAAAATGAAACGCTATTAAAAAAGCACCTTGCCACGACTTGTCCGTAACTAACTCCTGTATTATATGTGTATTATACTATACAGGAGTTAGTTACGGACAAGTCGCGGCTCCTATATACTATACAGGAGACTTATCCGAAACTAGTGAAGAATGGAATGACACGTCTCGCCGTCAATGTGACGGTCTCGCGCGTGCCGGATCGTCACCTCCGAGAGCTTCTATCGGGGGTGACGGCCGGATGCAGCCGCTTAGGAAATTTTTGGGGAAAACGGTGCTACTTCGGATGTTTTCCAGAAAAGAGGAATTGTGGAATTTCTCGGAAAAAACATGATCCACAGAATATTTTCATTCGCTATTGCGAGAATTCCTCGCGTTCATTTTCAAAATTTAAGAAGAATCAGCGGTGGCGAGTGCGCTCGGCATTTTTTTCTGCGCGGGAATTTTGAATTTCGTGCGCAGTTTGCGCGTCCTATTTCAAACCCTCTAAAATAGTATGTTTCAATGCATTTTTTTTTTATTGATATTGCTAATTAAAGTAAAAGCATTTGGCGGGATTTTAAACAAAAAATCGCTATTTGGCGCAATATTTAGCAAATAATCGCTTGTTGGCGCAGAATTTGGCATTATTTTGCCGTATTCCGGTTTTGGGAGAGTCCGGATATTGGAACGCTGGATAAGAGGTCGCGTACTGTATAATATAAAAATAAGAACATATGTAATATAGTAAAAATGTTAGTTTTACATTTTTAAAGATATTCAAAATAAATAAAAATTTTGTTGAAATCACATTCCAGTGCATCAGTGGAAAATATTCACGTTTTGAAATTTAAAAAAAAATATTTCTTTGATAACCTTTTGAATTCCTTAACAAATCCTGGTTCCCTAGAATAGGATGATAACTCCATCATAATTAGGGCAGTAATACATATATATATATATATATATATATATATATATTACTGTAATATATATATAATATATATATATTTTACCTTATATATGGAACAAGGAACAAGGGGTATATAATACAGGGATGTATCTAGAGAAATGTGAGTGGTGGTTGATTTCCAGAACAATTATAATTGAGAATATAAAATTTCGAAACAAGCTTCACATTAATTCGCACACATAAACAGTATTAGTATTGTATACTTTTATATTAAAGAAAAACATTTGATAAAATTGAATATAACTTTTTTTAAATGTAATTATAATATGTATATTTTTTTGGATGAGTGGTGGTCGGAAATTCTGAATGGTGGAAACCCCGACCACCACCGACCACTGTAGATACATCCCTGATAATACCTATTTAGTACCTGATTTATTTATAAAGGATTTTATTCTTTTATTATTATTTTTACATTTGCTCTTCAGACCCCTTTCAATAAAAGATAAGTCACTGGTATGAAAAACAAGTAATTAAAATTTTTACAATGTATATATATATATGTATATATATATATATATATATATATATATATATATATATATATATATATATATATATATATATAAATTCCCAAAAAGGACAAGTAACAATGTACTCGCAAATTTCCAGAAGAGTGACAAGAGTAACGGCCGGGGGGAGTTGCGACCCCCAACACTCCGGTTAAAGCTTTTTTCCGCCATGGCAAACGCTCCCGGTAGCTGATACTCCCTACCCTATATACTTCATGACTCTTATAAAACCGTAAAAATTACATACAAACATATACACTTTCAATATTATGTAAATCTTAAATTTACTACTCTATGCTAAATCAAACCAAAAAGCACCCTATAAAATATTTTTAACTATTAATTTAAAATACTAATGTATATAGGGTAGGGAGTATCGGCTACCGGGAGCGTTTGCCATGGCGGAAAAAAGCTTTAACCGGAGTGTTGGGGGTCGCAACTCCCACCGGCCGTTACTCTTGTCACTCTTCTGGAAATTTACGAGTACATTGTTACTTGTCCTTTTTGGGAATTTATACAGGTATACACATGTAAAATAGCAGCATAGCGCTTTGCAAGTTGTATTATAAATTATTTTTTGCTTTTAGCTTTTTAATCAATTCAACAAAAATTGTAGCAATTTTTCAGGTTTTATATTATATATATATATATATATATATATATATATATATATATAAAGCAAAATTCAGCACGATGTGGTCACGGGTGAATTGCAAAATTTTGTGGCTGAGGATTTACACTTATATTTCAAAAAAATTTTTACCAGTATAAAGCAGTAATACAAATAACTTCTTTGCAAATCAATAAGCATAATTTTACAACCCCATAGCAGAAGGGTGATGGACAACGTACATCGCAGATCGATTTTAAACCTCTGCAGAAAAAATTTTGGCTGACCTTTCAGATGTTTTGTACAAATTAGCAGATATGAATAAGTATCTGTTTTTATATTAGGTTTAAGTCGCTGGTAAGTACAAAATTTTGCTTGCAGCTGATTATGATATTCGAATTTCAACCCCTGATATGCATATGTTGTTTTATTTAACACAACAGCCTTAAATAGTATAAAGATTTTTAATTGGGCTGACACATGTTTGACAAACAGTAACAAAAAACAATAGTTTCATTTAACAAAGTAAAATTACATAAAGTAATGCATGATTATTAGAAACCTCAAATCTTTACCTTAAATTGTGTAAAGATTTTCAATTGGGCTGACACATGTTTGACAAACAGTAACAGACAACAACACTTTTATTTAATAAGGTAAGTAAAATTACATAAAGCAATGCATAATTACTAGAAGAAACTTACTTTCTGAATTTCTACAATTTTCCCAACTCGTATATCTAATCTAGCTGGAGAAATTGGAGCTTCTGCCACAACTTTTCCTTCTGCAATTAAGAATTGAAATTAATATCGAAACTTACCTGAAATTTTATTAGCCAGTAAAATAATTAAAAAAGTGTGACAATTTTCTTTCCAAGATATTTAGAAAAAAGTGAAATAATTATTTATTTATAATCACCCGTACTAGAGATCTCAAGAACCAAAATTTCTACTCAGTCTGGCTCATCAACACTACTGCTGGAATAAATTTTCGAATGTAGAACCCAAGTCTAGCCCCAAACAATATTTATTCACTGTGTCAAAAATATGAATTTGTACAATTTTTGTATTCAGAATTAAGGTAAAAATTGGTTTATGAACATTTATCTTTACACAGCCGAAATCAGCAAAAAGTACATGTAATCTATTAAACTCTTTATATATTTCTTAAACATTCAATGCATCTGGCGTAACCTGATTCAAAGTTTTTACTACAAACTAGGCTCAAATCTCTTTCAGCATTTAACTAACTAAGAGAAATATCACCCAAATTAGTTTATGGGCCAGGCCTAAGCTCATGGGCCACACCTGAGCCCATGCACCCTTCTTACTTGTACCTTCGCAATTTGATGCAAGATCCAGATTTTCAATGGTTTGGTTCTCTTGTCTCTCAAAAAATTTTACCAATTCTGATTATATGGAATATAACCTCTTAAAGCCATTCACCGATTAATTTTCACAGTGCATGGGGAATGTATATGATAAGTGTCATTACATATCAAATCAACACAAAAAAGTGACATTTTCAACCCGACTGACAGCGATTTTATTCATTTATAAGACACCATGCAAAATTTTAGCCCCCAATTCTCATTAGTTTTTTATTTATAAAAATTTGAAGTTTGGAAAATCTGGTAATTTTTCATGATTTTTGACATATTCACATGTTTGTATATTTTGACCTAATCAATGTATTGTGCCGAAATAAAGCTTATTTTGTAGCTTAAGGTATGACCTTTCTTGGGATATGTAATATGACTCTGCAAATGATATTTTTCATTTGAAGGTCACTTGATTTGAACTGCGAAAAAAGTGGAACCTTAATATTTTCAATATATATATATATATATATATATATATATATATATATATATATATATATATATATATATATATATATATATATATTATTTCTATGTAATTTGTAGGCAAATTTTAAGTTAGTGTATTATGAGTTACTACTTCTATTCTATCATTGGATTTTCAATTTTAATATTTTATATATATATATATATATATATATATATTGTTAAAAAATTTAAAATAGCTGGATTTTTATAATTCTTTCCATAGTATCATATAATTCTATTCATAGTATCTTATATTAGCCAGTCATCTCCATTTTTTTTTTTTTTTTTTTTTTTTTCATTCACTTCCCACTTCAGCATTACCTTTATTTGCCCCTCTTTTTAGTAGCTCTTTTTGTATATTAATACTTTTTCTTTACATTTCGCTTCACAGTTTTTCAATTCTTATGAATGGCAACAGTAAATGGTTTTTTATTTTTTCTTTACGAATGGCAACACTGGTCTCTTCTATCAGTGTTCCCTCGATCCCTGTAATGAATCGTCTGTACACATGCTGTGCTTTTTCCAGGTATTCATTTTTTCTTTTTTATTCCATCTTTATGTATGTCGTCCAAGTAGAAATAGTTCATAGATTTAATCTATCTATTTCTTCAGAAACATACATTTTTGAGTTTGCTTCTACAAAAAACTTGGACATGATTAGATTTTTGTAGAGGTTAACAATTCATGATTTAGGCTTAGAGCCTCGTCCACGTGTAAGGCGTTTGTGCTTGATTTCGTTTGTTATACTTATTTCGATTCCATACCTTTGTATTATATTTTTCATTGACTTGTTGATTCGATATTAATTTTTTTATTTTTTCCATATGCTTGAGGATTAATTGATTTTTACATTTGTTTTGTACCCCAGTTAGATAGTTGAATTTAGTTTAAGTTTTTCTTTTTTTGTTTCCATACCTTTTAATTTGGTTGATTTTCTGTAACTTGATAGCTAGTGTTTTGTATTTTTAATCCATTTGATTGATGATTTGCTGTATTATATTTTATTCTGTGGGTGTTTTTAAAAAGTTAGGTTTATCGTGTTACATCTTCTTACTTTTCGTTCATTGGATTTTCAAACTTCTATTATTATATATATATATATATATAATAATAGTTTGGAAGTCCAATAAAAGAAAAGTGAAAAGCTGTAACTCGAAAAACCTAACTTTCTAACAAGCCTACAAAATGAAAGTATAAATCAGCAAATCTTCAATCAAATGGAAAAAAATACAAATTTCGAATCATCAAGTTAAAGAAAATCATCAAAAATCAATGGTATGGAATCGATAAAAGAAAAACAAATTAAATCCAAGCATTAATGCTATACACATGGACAAGGACTAGGCCTAAATAATGGATTTGTTCACTTCTCCAAAACTCTTCATCGGGTCCAAGTATTTTGTCAAAGCAAACACAAAAAATGTATGTTTTTGAAGAAATAGATAGATTATATCTATAAACTATTTCTACTTGGACAACATACATAAAGAAGAAAAAAATAAAAGGAAACAAGAATACATGGAAAAAAACACTACAAATGCACGAACCTATCGAACCCGGGAACCCAGAATGAAGAGACCAGTGTTGCCATTCGCAAAGGAAAAAGAAATGATCTACTGTTGCCATTCGTAAGAAATAAATAACAGTAATGGGAAAAGGCAAGTAAAAGTGATAATATACAATCAGAGCTACTAAAAAGTGGGGCTAATAATAGAAAGGCTAATGTTTAAGAGAATGTAAAAATAAAAGTATTATTAATACAAGAGAATGGAGATGTCAGGCTAATATAAAAAACTATGAATAGAATTCATGAAAATCCAGCTAATCTAAATGTTTTAACTATACCATTTACTAAATAAGAGGGATATTTATATAAATTACTGGTAAGTTTTAGATAATTTATATGTATAGCATGAAATTTTTACAAAATTTTTATATTAAACAATAGAATCGAGTTGCAGGAATTAAGTGGTAAGATTTTATTAATATTAAAATTAAAATAGTCTTTTTTATCATATAAATTAGTAACAATTCTATTAGAAGGTTCAATAATACGATTTAAATCCAAAAAAATAATATTATTACTAATAGTAGCTTCATTAGAAAATATATTTACATGGTGTCCCAAAAAGATTGAAACACGTTTTAATTCCTTACCTGTTGGTGATAAGTGGAATGTAAATTGCGAAATGTTGAAAATAAGGTAGGAAATAAGATTATGTTAATGAAACAGTCCTCCCATTAATTTTAAAAAAGTTACACATTTTGAATTTTTATACGACCCCCTTAGATAACTTTCAATCAGAAATTTTTTATTTTTAATGCAACAAGATCATTAAAAAAAAAAAACACATATCTGTATCAACTGAATTATGATAAAGGGAAAAAATCTGACTTATGCCACTTTTCTGTACCATGTAAAAGGCTGTTTCAGTGAAAATAGGGATCATAAACAAATTGACAATAGAAATTGTTTAGATCAAAAATACATCAATGTGTCAAATTTTTTTATAATAAATGCATTTAAATAAAGCATTACACAGACAGAGATCATATAAAGCAGTGGTACTCACTACGCGGCTGGGCATCCTATGTATTATCATCTAGTTTTATCTTTTTTGTGATATGTCACACATTTACATTTCTAATTTGATATATGGTCCCAATTCACAATATTCAATTATCAATTAAATATAACTCACTCAATTTTAAAGATACAGATATGCAGGTTTTTTATGATCTTGTTGCCTTAAAAATAAAAATTTTCTGATTGACCTAATTTGGCTAAGGGGGGCCGTATAAAAATTTAAAAAGTGCAACATTTTGAAAATTAATGGGAGGACTATTTCATTAATGTAGTCTTATTTCCTATCTTACTTTCAACATTTTTGCAATTTACACTGCCCACTTATCTCAAACAGGTAAAGAATTAAAGCGTGTTTCAATCTTTTTGGGACACCCTGTATATATATATATATTGTTGATAAGTTATTTATCTCTATTATACAAAAGTTTAAAGTTAGGAAAACCATGGACTCATCGTGAATAAAAAATTCTAGAGTAGCTATTCGAAAAATGTTGGAAACCACATAACAACATAATTGATTAAATAATTCTTAAATAAACATCATTATACTTAACAAAAAGTTATACACATTTATTAATGTGCATATAATTTTATTCTTTTTTGCTCAGTTTAAAAATTTGAAAAATAATGTAAATATTATTACTTTCTTATACTGTATAATATAGTATAGAGAAAGCATTGTTTTCGCGAAAATTTTCGAATTCGAGATTTCGATACCAATATATGTTTTAGGATCTCCTGAACACATTTTGGCTATTTTTGGAAGTGATTGTCCATCTGTCTGTGATTGGTTTTTTTTTTTTTTTGTGTACACTGTGTCAGTCGAGTTGGAGGCTGTGCTGATGTGACATGGAATGATGCATAAAGGAAATGAAGTGTGGATCTTTACATGCCTGAATGATATTTTGATATCTTAAAGTTCTTCATCTTCAAATATGATGCAAGTCCTTATTATAAAAAAATAACTGATCATAAAGTATTGTTACATTTAAACTAATAGTAACTATAGACAGCAGCTGATTAACAATTTCAGAGGTCCTATGCTAATACTTATTCGAGGGTGGGGGTGGCGGCAGGGCGTGGCATACAATGGCATTCTGTCATCAAAAGTTACCATTAAATTTGGGATGTTTTATTTTAATAAGAAGGTTCTTTACATTTTTTGGACCTATCTATTTGATCAAGGCACTGACTAAATTTTGAAACTTATTGTACATGTACTTATACTTAACATGTATTTATACTTACATACTATATTGTAAAGGTATCAATGTTTTAAACACCCAAGAGAAGGTATAATGGAGAATAACTGTGATCCCGTTACTTCATCACTATTTTTAAACCCTGATTTTTGATACAGGGTTCATACTTAAATTGGAAAATAAATTTACTTGAGTTTTCTAGGTTTTTTTAGCAAACTTTTAGAGTCTGAACCATGGCATTGTGTGGTATATAACCCTTTTATTTAATGGGAAAAAAAAATTCAAATTTAGCAACTGATAAAAGTTTAAAAAAAAAAACAAAAAAAAAAAAAAAAAAAAAAAAACAGTCAATTTGATAATACAACCATAAAATTAAATTTTCAAAATTAAAATTTTGGTTTTAAGGATAGTTAATGGGGAGTGAGATGTTTTAAGATGACAAAATAAACATTCTATTACCACATTCTAATTTAATCTTACCATGGTTTTCAGGTGAAAATGCAATTTTCTATGTGTTTTCCCCTGATTTTTGAATAGAATTTTAATTCCCTGAGGGCAGGGTGTCTAATAAAAATTTAAACCATTATTCCTTCTGTTTTTCAGAGGAAAAAAAATGCTAAATCTCCAATGCGTTTTCACCATTTTTGTGTGTGAAAAATACAAGGTTCTATATAAGTGGTAAATTACTACAAAAGCACACTTAATGCTTTTAATTTGCATACAGATGAATATCTAACAATTGTTAATTTTGTGTCTCTTGAGCTTTAAAATATAATACATAAGATATAAATTTTTTGTAGTATTTGTTTAAGATATAATCTGTTCTACATATTTTTCACCTAAAAAGTATTTTTCAACAACAATATTAAATGTAATTCTGATTTCACAAAAATACAAATTTGTCATTGTCCCCCCCCCCCCCCCCCCATATTGAGTTCAGTTTTCATATCCTAAGTACATCACTAAAAACATAAATATTGAAAATAAATGGATAAAGCTTAAGTAATTATGATTTCTTATTTGGAAGGGGTGGGGGACCTTATTTATAAAACTTTAAACAATAATATTTTGAGAAATTGCTTATATGTGTTTCTACCTTAGAATTGATAACATCAAAGATGTTGTCCAAAAAATCGTCTTTTTCATCCACTAGCAAAATGCAGCAGAAGTAGACAGAGACCTGTTTTCGTCATGTTTTGCTGTTCTTGTATCAGTTGCCGACCTTTATCTGATAAGTGAAGGTTGTATGTCTTGTGTGTCCTAACAAAAAAGACTGTGTTTTGCCTTCGAAACTGGTCAATATGTTTAATTGTGTTGTATATGTTGCTATTAATGAAGTTATTTTAATTATGTTCTTTAGCAGCAGCTGAGCTATACATAGAGAAAATAACAGTTCGAAAGTTTTAGAGTTAATAGCAGGGTTGGCTGCTTTAAACCATTGTGTTTTTTAAACAATTTTTTTGGTTTAAATCATAGATTTTCATTTAAAAAACAAAACATAAAACACCCAGGTTTTTTTTTCTAACCCTGGTTGATAAGGAAAAAAAGGTGGATTTCTCAAAACTGATAACACACAGAGCATAAAGAACATGTTTCCTGTATTTGAGAAGATTGCAGCTACTTAAATACACTGAAAACTAAAAAGGGTACAGTTGTCAGTATAATGGTTATATACTATGTAATCTTAAAAGTGAAATTACTGAAAACTAGACATTTTTCTTGCAAGCCATCACATATTATGAGAAAGTAAAAATAAGATCTTTCTAAGTATAGTGAGAATTCTCTTCCAATGATTCAAAATTAATGAGCTTGATTAAAATAGCATTATAAAGACTTTATTATTAAAGTATAATTTTGTACAGATATTCATTGAGCACAGGAACTTTGCAATAATATCCTTAAATATGACAAAAAATATATATATATTGAAGCATACTTTTATTTAGGGGTGGGTAGGCCTTTTCTGAAAGTTTCTTTAACTCAGGATCTTCAAATTTCTTTCGGATAGGAGCAAGTAACTTATTCAGATAGTTTTCTACACTAGCTTTCAGATCACCAGGATGGAGAGCCTAAAATGGAAAAAATGTGCCATTTAAGATTGCGTATTCATAAGAGTAGATTAAGCGATATTTTATTGATTTTACAACTTACTAAACTTCTGAAGTCTGCTTCTAGAGTTGTATAATCACTGTACACAGAATTTCCTCCATTAGCTTCATCTCTATGAACAACAAAATCTAAAAAAATATGATAAAAATATTTTTTTTTTTTTTTTTTTGTAATAAAAAGAAATTATCATCCAACTTTCATTAGCAATTGCTCTTAACACGCTGACTGTTACATGAGGCAAATACAACTTATGCTGTATTGAAACTTTAATGGGATGTTAGCTTAATATAGCCTAGTTTGAAGTCTGACTTTCACACTGTAGTTTATCTATGATTCACACTACTGTGCTATACCAAAGGGTAGTGGTTCGTAAACTTTAAAACTCGGTTCATAAACTTTTAAACTCAAGAACCCCTTAATAATTTAAAAGAATTTGTAGACCCCTTGATATCATGAATTGAAATAGGCATGCATATTTAAAATACTAAATATAAATGAAATTTAGATATAATAAAATAAACATTTAGTTTGTACAAAAGAACATTTATTAAGATGAAAATTTAATTATTAGTTCAGGAAATTTGCATAAGATGCATTCCTATTTCATCTCATGCAATTTTACGAAGTTTTATAACATATACTTTTAGCATTATTCACAGTCCCGCCTTAGAATTCTTTACAGTTCCTATTTTGAAAATCACTACAATAGGGATTAAAAATTAATGGCATCAGGAACAATTTCAGGTATTTTTATGCATAATTATAACTTTTTAAATATAAATAAAATGCAATTTGTTTTTTTACAAAAGGTGGCAAGTAACATGTTAAAACTCGTAAGTCCCTGAGTTTAATAATATTTTCTCTAAAATAATTATTTTAAGTGAACTCACTAATTTCAGAAAATCCGAAAGAAAAAAAAGAATCTAAAATATATACCGCAGAATTCTGGCAATAAAACTTTGAAATAAAATAATCTGAATGAAATCCGAATTTGAAAAAAAAAATCGCAAGAATTAAAGAATGATTATAATAGAATTTACTGAAAGAAGAAAAAAAAAAAATGAGTGGGATTTGGGGGGTCATAATAGGACAATCTGTCTTCCTTTTCCAACTATGAAAATAGATGGTTTTGAAATTAAATGGAGGTATTAAGATATTGAATTCATTCAACAAAACTGTGATTACATGTTACATGTGATTACATGTTACAACATAGAACAACAACAACAAGTATAAAGAACTTGCAACCAAAATAAAAGCAAAAATTAACATCAAATACCTTCATTTTTAAACAGAGGAAACAGAACGTATTTCACGAAAGCTAGAACACCATTTTCTTCCAGATTTCCTGGTTCGCAGAATGCTTTCTTAAGCTTTTTCTTCACCGCTGCAGGACTGTCCAAAAGATCAATCTTTGAATCTTCTAAAGATGAACTCATTTTGCCCCCAGTGAGACCAGGAACTGAAATATAGTAAAAAAAAAAAATTCTAAGTATCTTTATAAATTAAAAATATTAATAAAAGTAATATTAAAAAAAAAAAATTGTGATCTGTCCAACACATGACTTTTCTTCTGGGGGGGGGGGGGGGGGGCAGTAATAAATTTTCATGGGAAAACAATAACACATGTTAAATCTTTCTCAAAATTCAATCTCACCAAAAGTCAATACCTATTGAGTTTCAGTGAGACTATCAATTGACTACCAATAATCCTAGTACTATTGTTGATACTGATTAGAAAAGTATCCCAAATTTCATTGAAATTCCTCAATTCTTTTGAGAGATATGCTGTTTGTGTAACAGCAACATTTCTAATACCTAAGCAATGACTTGTGGTATCCCCCTGGATCAGTGCTCCTTAACCATGTACGACTGGTGGTAGAGGAGAAGATGACTTGTGATACGTGGACAGGGGTGCACAATATACAGTGTACAAATTTTACATCTTCTGGAGAAAAAATGCAACTCATTGGGATTTTATGTGACAGAAATTTAATCAATGGATCATTTTAAAAACAACTCTTTAGTCAACTTTTGGATTAAACAAAAGAAAGATTTTAAAAACATTTCAGAAAAGAAATATTTTAAAAACATTTTAGAAAGAGCAATTACATTTTAATGCCATTTTGATCAACATACTTATGTGAAGCAAGATTTTCTTCAACTTTTTCACTTTTAAAGGGGTTGTATATTTTAAGAAGGTGGCAGAAGAAGAATATATTATATGGGGGTGATAAGGGGGACATTTTGGTATGTTCTGGATATTACATCCTTCAGACTTCTGTTAATACTAAAAAAGGGTTAACATATTATAATTTATGTTTTAAACAAAATTATAATGAATGACAAATTTTATGAGTTATTACATTCCAAAAAATAAATGTGTGCTATACAAAAAATGAATGCTCTGCATCCCCTTCAGCTCTGCAGAAAAGCCAATAATACCCCCCCCCCCCTTCATACCTCTATGCAATTTCATTGGACACATAACTTTAAGCCAGAAATTCCATCGAGGTAGTATTATATGGAGAGAGCTTAAAGGTTACAATCGGTGTCAAAGATAATGGCAAATGTAGTCAGGATGAATTTCCCGAGAACCCGTTTTCTCCCGACTGTGATCCTGTACATTTTAATAGCGGTTTCTGACAGAGAGCATACTTGAGAAATATAAATGGTAAAATAATGGTTATGCACTACTGTTGTACTTACGGCTGAAAGGAAAAGCATGTAAAAGAAGGACTTTACTCTTTTCATAGCTAAGATTTTTTTTTCATTATATATCTTACAAATATAGTTAAAAATAATTTTAGCGTTGTGCATTTCATTTGGCTATCAATTTCATTGCTTTTAATCAGGGTGGATAAAAATCATGATTTTTTTAAAAAAATCAAAAAAATCGGATTTTTTTGATTTAAATCAGATTTTTTTGATTTAAATCGGATTTTTTTTATTTATATTAGCCTTTTTCAAAATCAATTTCTTATATTTTTCAGAGCAAAAGATAGGTTAGACTATATTAATGCACTGTATAATTTAAAAAAATTTAATTGAATATATATTAATATAAGATTAAAAAAATATATGCAGGGTTTAAAAAAACCCAAAGACTTTTTAAATAAATAGGGTTTTTTTTAATTGGGTTATTTTATTCAATTTATAAATCTACGCTATATCAATTATATGGAACTATTATGCGGTTTTAAGTTCTTTATTTGAATTTATATTAATAAAGAGCTATGGTATCTTAAAATCTATTAGGTTTGATATAATGAAGGACTTGAAAAAAAGGGAAAGGATTATGACAAGCTTATTAAAAAGTCAAGATTTTAGAGAAAGATGATGTTTTTAAGTATTAATATTTAATAATACCTTTTTCATTTATATAATAAAAACGTACCATTTAACAGGTAATTTCATTCATCTGAGTCTCTTAAATGATTTTTTATTAGTACAAATTTCTAACACTGGAAATTGGAAAAAAAAAAAAGCATGAAAATACAAATTTAAGTAAACAGTAAAGTAATACAGCAGACTCTCGGTATAATGACCCTCTTTTTCGAGACCTTTCCAATATATCAACCAGAGACTTTGGCCCTGGATGCATCCTCATAGATGTTATGTGTGATCTTTATAACTACCTTTGGTTATTCCGACCCACATTCAATGGTCCCGCTGGGATCATTATATCGAGAGTCTACTGTACAATGTTTATTTTACAAAAAGCGTTTAGGACATAGTATTTAATTTAAAGCTTCGTACAGAAAAACTAATTTCCCAGCTTTTTCATCGCCCAACTTATTTCTAAGAGTGAAATGTACTAATCCATATGTAGAAAATATACATTCCACAGATGCAGAGGTAGCTACTGCAGTAAAAAGTTGCTGAATAGCCTTGGTGATGATTTTGTTGTCTGTAGAAGTAGCTACACAAACAGAATTAAAATGTGTTTTGCACCATCCCAAGGGTGACATTTGGGAAACAACATCTTGCTCAAATAGAAAATTATAAAACGGATCAGCCTTGCCTAAAAACTTCATTATTATTGGCATAAAACTTGTCGTATACTTTTCAATGGCAAAGGTGAATGCTGATTTTTTCTCTGTTTCTGTCAGCTTGCTGCCACAATATCGAGGGTCCAATAAATACGATAAAAAGTGAGGAGCACCCAGTGCTTGATTGCAGCGGATGGAAAAATGCTTCATGTTTGTTTTATCTATTTTTTAATTCAGTCAAATTTTCTTCCAGCTTTTTCCATATGTGCACAGCTGTGGAAATGGAGCAGCTATCTTTTTGCACTGCATCTAAAGATAGGGAAATCGGTTCAAGCTTTTTGAGCATGTCTTCAGCATTTCTTTTAATTGAAAAATTCAGGACTCTGTTGTACACAAGGCTATCAATTTTATCTTTGAATTCTTCACATATTTTTATCAACTTTGATCAATGTTTTATGTAAATGGTCAAACAGTCAAACAAGGTATTCCATCGAACATCTTGAGGCAAAACCAATTTTTTAGCCACCTTTTTCTTTATATTTTGCTGCAGCAAAGTGGTTATTCCTAAAATACTTTATAATTTGAACAATGTGTTCTTTCACATTCGGATTCAGTCAAATTAGGGCTATTAAGACACACGCATATGGGAAATGTTATCATTATAACCCCCCCCTCCCCCAATTTTGAAGGACATAGAAGCTATAGTTACATATCGAAAATGTACAGAAAATGAAGTTTTATCATTTCTCAGTCAGGCACTTCAAATTTTACAGATGAGGATTATGATTTGTTAATGTGGAAATAAACTGTTTTATATTCTTATCAGAGGTGGAGCTACAATTTTTCTCAAAAGTTTTTTTTTTCTACTGTGATCAAGAGCAAAAAGTACCAAAAAGCCTTAGTTTTTGTATTGTATAGGTTGGGGACTATCGAATTGAAGAGAGGGAGGGACAAAGGGGATAATGCCCAGGGGCCCTATGACCCTAAGAGACCTGAGTGATTTTTTAAGTCCTTAAAAACTAGGTGAGGGTAGGGATTGGTGGGGGAGCCCAATCTGCTAAACTGCTTAAGGGCCGGTCAATCCTTATCCCAACAATGTTTGCTATATTGGTATACGCCAGCAAAAATCACAAAAAAAAGAAGGAACCAAATTTTCTTATTTCTATGGTAAAAATTATTACAGCACATATAAATAACATTTCAAAAGGTATTTTAAATTTTTGTAGCTTGAAATATGCATGTAAAATCTGTATCGCAACCATTGATCCCAATAAATCAGCACACAAACAATTAAAATGTTAAATATTGTCTAGCTACGTTTTTAGATAGCCGACAGAAAATCTAGATAATTCGAGATATATTTTGAGTGATTTTTAGCTATAAAATTAGAAAATAGGTTGGCAACACTGGTCAGTTGTCACTTCATTTTATACTCCAAGCAATGAATAGTGTTATCTCCACTGACCGAGAGTTAAGGAAAGGATTTCAGTTTTTTTTTTATATACTCTAAAGATGTCTAGATGTGGAATTTTATTATTTTAAACATTTATTCTGTTCCAGGTTATTTTAGCATAAAAATAAAAAATAAACCCTTCAAGAAATGATAAAATTAAAAAATGATTTTAATCAATGATTTTTTTAAAAAAATCAAGTGATTTAAATCATGATTTAAATCATGATTTAAATCAAGCCGATTTAAATCAAACAACCCTGCTTTTAATGTTGTATTATTAAAAGTTTTGCTTTATTTTTGGTGTTTGTGATATTGCAGAAGACTTATAATGTCATTTTAACACTTTAAAAAACATTTGGAGTACTTTGTACCACATACACCCCAGCAAACTGGGGTGTATGGGGTTCCCCTGTTGTCCATCGATGGTAACTTTAAATTTTATATTGGCAGTACAAAACGTACTATTGGTATCCGTTTGGCAGAACATACTAGGGCTGTCAAAGGTGGTAAACTTTCTACAGCCCTTGCTCATTTTGTTGTTAAAGAAAATCCCGGCCCATTTTTGAAAGAACTTTCCTTCTTATGCGTTGTAATAACCCTCGTAATATTCTCCTTTTTGAGTCTCTCTTTATTTATGTTTACCGCGAGTCGATTTGTAATTTTGACCCCGTTCAGATTTTAAGTTATGCTTGGCAACTCATTCTCGACTCCATGCAATTCAAGTCTCTTCATAGTTATCTTTGACGTCATCCTCTCAGGGATTGGACCTGATTGCCCCCATTTTTTAAAATTTTTTGAATTTGAAAACTCTGTAATAAAATTGTAAACTTTTACTGTTTCTTTCGTGATTTATGCTCGATTTTTTGAATCTGTGCAAAATGTTTTGTATTTTTGGATTCTCCTTAGATAAACGTAAGTTTATTGGTAAATGTATTTATGCAAATTTGTCACCTTTTCTGGTCTATATATGAGCGATCATTCCTATTTTCATGTAGTCACTGATAAAGATCATATTTTTGCTCGAAAGCGTTCTGGCCTTTTTAAGTTTTGTACGTCTTAAAGAAGTGAAATAAAGACCTTCTATTATAGTTGTGTGCTTGTTTCTACTATATTTATTTATTTATAATTTCTTCCATTTGATATCAAAATTGCAATGTCTCAAGAACATGATACAAGTTAAGGTCCCATAAAATGATGTTATTTGCTTTCATATAAAATGGCAACTTCCTTAACATTTTCTAACATAATTACTTTTACAATGTTTTTCAATTAAAAAAAAAATTGAAAATTTGAGGGTGTTTTCTTTTGCTTTAATCTCCCAAAAAATCAATAGATCATTTTATAAATTTCACGGAATTTCTCCAATATATCATGTTGGTAATGTTGCTTTGTCTGATTTATTCTGAAGATCACTCTTAATTAAGTAACACTTTGTGCAAAAATAAGGAAAAATTCAAACAACATAATTAAAAACAAATTAATAAAACAAAGCAGTATGCAACTGTTCTGAGGATATGTTGGACCCCCTTCTTTAGTGCAAGATAGACTGACTAGTCTTAAGTCAAAAAGACAAAATGGGTATGAATGAAGAAACAGATATATACACCCGAGTTATGGATTAACACTCCACCTGAGAGAGCCAATCAGAAAACAGAATGAAGAACAGCCCAATCAATCAGAAACAGAGAACTAACACACAAGATTGGACTACCCCAAAACACAACCGAAAGACAAGACGGGGGGGGGGGGGGGGGGGGGGGGGGGGAGAGAGTACAAACAAGACAAAATTAAAACAAAACAACAAGCAAGAGAAACAAAACAACAACCCTATAAGCTAAGACATAAGCAAAAATGGAACAGAAAAAATAGAGTGGGGTGCAGGGAAATTGAGTATTAGACATGTCATTAACCAAATTACTAGAATTTTTCTGTATATGAAGAAGAATATGGTCTTAAGAATTGTGTATTCATTAAAGATTTGCCTATTGTTATACATAAAAATTTAACACTCTTTTCTTTTTTTTTGCCTTTAAAACTGGTTGATATCTTATTCAACCATTTTCGGCTGTTGACTAACGATTATATTTCAAGATTATTCTAACTCTTTTCGGATTATATTTCAACTCTATAATGATATATCTATCCAGCAAATAAAATCAGCCAGTTTTTTTTAAAACTTACTTTTCATTTTTTTAACTACCAAAGTGTCTTTCCTAATATTAAAAATATAAAGTGCTCCAGTTCATGTCTCTAAAAAGCATATTGGTCATAAAAATTGTTTATTCATTGAAGATTTGACTGTAGTTATGTGCAAAAACTGTGCATGTTTATATTTCAATGCAATACTCACCCATTGGATTCATCAAGTGAATTCTTTTAGTATAACCCAGCTGAGGAAGATACTGAAAACAAAAAAGTAAATAAATAAAGTTACATATAAATATACTTGATGAAATCATACACAAATCTATATCATGGTTATAAATGTTATTTCATAACTAAAGTTTGTTTCAAGTCACTAACAACTTAAATTGTTTTTTATGAATTAGAGCATTGAAAATGACTCAATTTCTCACTTTCCAACTATTGTTCACTGTGCTAAGAAATCTCCACTTTAAGTACTGAAGGCATAACAGAAAGGTGTGTGATGTGCCTTTAAAGAAATTTATTGAAATTTGCTTTTTACTGAGTAAGTGGTGGGGGATGGGAGAAAATGAAGTTCACTTTCAGGGGAGGTATGTATGACAGTGAATAGATAAGAGATCCATGCCTGAGATGGTTATGCTGCCTACAGTCATTTACTTTGGAAGTGATATACACATACATATACAGGGTGATTAAAAAAGATTGGCCAAACTTTACGAGGTGTTAGTACACACCAAACCAACCATTTTTCATCATAGTTTTCCAAGTTGGAAATGAAACATAAAGGCATTACAGGGTGTTTACTCGTTGGGAAGCGATCACTCTACAAACTTAAAAGTGTCATTCTGGTTGTTATTTTCTGGTTGAAGAAGAAAACCACATATGAAAATTTCATCTGGGGAAGAAAAAAAAACCCTTGAATCTGAAGAGGAACTCGTCACCAGAATTTTGACTGCTGCTGCTGAAGTGTGCAATATGCCTGGTCTGTTCAAAAAAGTTCACCAATCCCTCCATCGTCGCTGTGAGACGTGCATTTAGGTGGACGGTCACTCGTTTGAGCAATTACTGTAATTATTGTTTATTAAATGTAATTTTATAACTTCTGAGTCATTCTCGTGTTTTCGCCTCACCTCATCGGATTTACTATAAAGCACCCATTGGAGCCTTTACAATTCATTTTCGACTTGGAAAACTATGACAAAAAATGCTTGGTTTGGCGTATACTACCACCTAGTAAAGTTTGGTCCATCTTTTTTTAATCACTCTGTATATATAATTAACAACAGCATTTTATTGAGAGAAAATGCACAATATCCATGACATTGCCCTACTCCAAAATACCAAGTATTAGATGTTGAACTTGAAAAAAGCACAAGAAAAACATATTTAAAAAAATATATGGGAATTGGTTTCTATATAAAAACCACTTTGTCTTCAGGGTCTGAAGCAGCTTGCATGCAAACCAAAGCACTCTCTAAATTTTCAACTCTATTCATATAGAGGGATATGAAGTTTTATCACAGTGAAGCCTGTCTATGATAACACGCTAGAGCTCTGGGGAAAATACTGTTATAAACAGCTTATCGCTATAGACAAGTTTGATATGCATATATACATTAGTAGTCATAACCACGGAAAACATCATTACAGTCAGGTTCATTGTTATAGGTAATATCGTTATAGCCGAAGTTTCACTGGACATAAAGAAAAGCTAATATCTCTGCTAGTCTGTTAGGTTTGGTGGGAAATTTTGCTGCACAATATTGCCATCAGGGTAACTTTGGGGAAATGTTATCAAATCTATCCTTGAACATTTAATTTCTTAGAAAATCTCTGTGACTTTTGTGGGACTTGTTATATTTTGAATCAATATTTAATAAGTTTGTAGGACAGGTATGTTTCATTAGGGAATTATGTTTGCATTTTGTTATGGGTCATATAACAATTTTTTTAAAATTAGGGTGTCATATAGCAATTAAAAGCATTGAGCGGAAGAAAGTGTGTTGTCCACATTGGAGGTTTTGGGAGTGCAAAAGCTTCAGGTGGGTGGAAATTTTTTTACATAACTTTGACATGCATCCTTTCATATAACAAGCATAATTAGTTTACATATTGAAACTACATTTTAGCAGAATGGTAGATAATTCACTATAATTGACATTTTTATAGTCTTTTATACAGCCTTTTGTGATGAAATCATAAAACAGTATTATAAAAATATCAGAATCTGCAAGGGCTCTATTTAAAATCATTAATTAAAGCATATTGTAAAATAAGACAAATTTTATAAAGCCAAACTATTCAAATTTATACACGACAATATACCTTTTCTGAAAATGTGAAAATTTTCCTTTGGTCAACTCCACCAAACTGGGCATCAACTTTAAGATACTCTTCATCTAATGCCTACAAATAAACAAAGATCAGAAATATACACAAAAAGTTACATTTTCTAATGTTAGTAAAATCCTATAAATCACTCCCATACCTGCCAACCTGGGAAAATAGGAATGTGTAAAATTTTGCGTGAATGACATTTATAATAGTTTTTTTAAACTACACGCGCAAACGACATTTCTAATGAATTTAACTATGTACAAGTACCTGCATTAAATACCAGGCATAGTACTGGTAGAATATGAAATTTCAGAACACCAATTTCATAAAATTTCAGAACAATAAATTATAAAACAAAAAATATATAAAGGTTTTGTCCGGTGAGAATTACTTTATAATGAAAACAAATATTAATGTTTGGAAAAACACAGGTTTTCACTAAAGAGAGTAACAAATATTGATCTTTAATAAAAAAAAAAAAAAAAATATATATATATATATATATATATATATATATATATATATATATATATATATATATATATATATAGCACTGAATTATATTCCTGCCAAAATGGTTTCCTTTTTCTTTGCATAATCATTGCTTTAATACCACTTTTTGGAAAATATCCCTTCACAGAGTTCATACCCATTTTTTAAATAGAAAAATTTATATTGGCAAATATAATTAAAAAATTAACATTCATAATTAGCCATAATATGAGAATAAGCTAGTTTAGTCTATCTAATATGCAACATTTAAGACGGAGATGGATGGAAAAAGATACTAACGTACTCTCGGCAATTCACGCGAAGTAACTGAATTGCGAATCACACTGTTTATGCGAAAATAATTAAGAAATTAACCATAGTAATTAATCAGAATATGAAAATAAGCTAGTTTAGTCGATCTAATATGCAACATTTAAATAATGGAGATGGATGGAAAAAGATAGTAACGTACACTCGGCAATTCACACGATGTAACTGAATTGTGTAATCGCACTGTTTATGCGAAAATAATTACGAAATTAACCGTAATAATTAATTAGAATATGAAAATAAGCTAGTTTAGTCAATCAAAAATGCAATATTTAGAAGATTGAGATGGATGGAAAAAGATACTATTGTACTCTCAGCGATTCATGAGAACAAACTGAATTACGCAATCGCAGTGTTTATGCGAAATTAATGAACAAAATAACATTTTAGCGATTTATGCTGAATTAGACAACCTTTAAAGAAGTATATTTATTACTTTCATAAAATAAGCGATCGAGATCTTAATTTACATTACACGTGGCCGTAAATCTCCGTTAACTTGATTGGCATTACCCTGCATTCTATTATGGATTTACTACGATCCTGGGAATGGTAGATATCAGTGCTAAAAAAGCAGAAAATCGGTGTTTCCGAGGAATTATACCATGTCTAGTTAATTGGTAAATTTCAAACAAAAAAAAGCCGGAGAATTTCGCTGGAGATTGATTTCCTAGTAATGTTAAAAAATTCAAATAAATGCGGAAATTCGTAAAATATAGCAATATATGCATAAAAGCGTAAAGAGCAGTTAAAATGCGTAAAAGTTGGCAGGTATGCACTCCAGTTCACTTCCATTATTTTACCATACTTTAGAAATTAATTAAAATGAAATATTTGAACTAGTATATAATATATATTTAGGTTTTTAACATCTTCAAGATCAGCACATTGCTGGATAACTTTGCAGAATAACTGCACCCAGGATCAAGCTTATAAAAAGACTGCCATAACTACCTACTTTTATTGAATATCAGTTTAACAAGCATAAAAAAGTCAATTAATAAAATTGAAAGTGATAATTAAGAATAAGTAATTAAAATTAATTACTTTTAACAATAAAAAGTATAATAATCAAATTACAGTATTTATGCAGAGTTATATAAGAACAGAATTATTACAAGAATATTAATCTTTTAAATATTAAAATTCTAGATAAGCTATAAAACTCAGTAGTGTTCTGTAAAATCCAGTCAAGAATTCATAGTTAAATATTGCTTATTGCAACAAAATTATGTATAAACAGAAACAGAAATTTTTTTTTTAATTTGTTTTTCCTGTCATATGAAAAATACCTTGGCAATTTGTAAAACAATTAAGATGAAAGGGATCGCTGAGAACGTTGAAATTTTAAAACTTTCTTTTTTTTTTTATTGAGGTGTCTAATAAGCTGCCCCCCCCCCCCTCATCACATGGAATGTGAATAATGAATTCTACACATGTGTATTATTATGAGTCGGAAAAAAACTGTGATTACCTTAAAAATTCCAATTTCCCTGATTTTATAGGTTTTTTTTGTTTTTTTTTTAGGAATTCCCTGATATTTCCCGAATGTTGATATTCCATGATTTTCAAGTTCTGTAGCCACCCTGAACAATAAAAAATAACTTCAAAATAGTTATTTAATCAAGATCATTTCATGTTCAATATTTTGCCATAGTTACTGAAGTGTAAGAGCTATACCTTTATTTCAATAATAATTGGGAGACAAACAGAACTAAATACTATTAAATATTAATGTTTGAAAAGGTCGCACTACAGAGATTGAAGAGTACGTCAACAACAGATACTGAGCATTAAAAGACACTAGAGTGCAGATGCTCTGCATGGGTACAGCTATTCAGAAGTAAAAAACGATAGAAAACATTCGGAAGAAAGTCAAAAATTTTCAAATGCATATCTTATTTTACTAAATATTCTCTCAATAAGTAACTTTGCAACTGTGTACAAGGTTATTTTGTGCCCTTTTAAACATCCAAAAACTTTAAATACTAGAAAACAAATATGAAAGCAATTTTAACCATATTTAAAAGATAATTTCATTGAACATATTTACTTACCTACCCTGTGTTAAAATTTAAATCAAAATTCTTAACTGTTGCCACTTACAATCTTCTTGTATTTGAAGTTTTTGAATATTCTTAGGTGCAAAATAACCTTTTTGTACATAGTTACAAGGTAATTTATATAAAAGAACATTTAGAAAGTTAAAATGTGCATGCATCTATTTAGACAGGGGATTAAAGTTTGGTAATTTCCCAGACTAGGCACCCCTTTACAAACCCCATACCTTGAGACTTGAAAATGTGCATGTGTTTTTTGTTGGAATTGCACATTATTTACTTCTTCTGGTTCAATAGTGAAATTTTATTATCTTAATGACATATCTTATATTTTCTCATTTCTGCTTTCTAAATGTGTTACATAATACACTGTGGTTCATCGATTGTTCTTAAAGTTTTATTATTGATGTTTGTATATGCTGCATTTAGTAAAATAAAAATGCATTTTTAATATACAGTTACTATAGATTTTTTAATCTACAAAAGCTAGTAGATTAGAATTTTGCCTTAAAATTTTTGACAAGGGGGAGGGAAATTAAACATTTTATTCACTGCCATTTCTATACTTTAGCAAGTGAACTGTAACAAAGAAAAAAAAATAATAATGCAATCATCAGAAGTTATTTATTGTTTGGTATCTTGAAACCTGATAAATGCCACATTGTTGAGCTCAATACTTCAAATTTTTTTTTAAGTTTTACTAGATTTACACCGAAGAACAGAAATTCGAAGTGTGTGGGGGAGATTAGCCAGTAATAGGTAGGAATATTTCTATTTACAAAGAACTTAAACTCTGATATGCTAGAGATCAAATGCATTGTTGCTTACATTGTACAATTCTTTTTTTTTTAGGTACTATGGTGACTGGTGATTAGAATTCACCCAGCCCTCAATCAAACTATGGATTAAACCAAATCCCTGCATATTAAATTTTGAACTAATATGAAACACAGGCTGGGAAAGTTGATGTTTTGAAAGAGATTAAGTTCATACTTGAAGGCCCGGATACATAAGACTACTGAGGAAAGGGTGTTCCACTTGTTTTACAACTTCTGCACCGGCCTTCTTGGCGTCATGTTCTGTAACTAGAGAAGCTAACCTGTACACATCTAGAGTATATTCCCTACAAAGAACAAAAATAAATTATGTTAAACTACTTTAAATACAAACATTTAATTACTTTGATAAAATATTTAAATTGCTGGCATCCATAATTTTTAACACTTTACAACAAAGTTGAAAAGTGCTTATGACTTTGTTCATTCTGTCTGTCTGTCTGTCCATTAGCACGATAACTGCCGTAAAAATGACAATCAAAATGAAATTTTAGTATGTTGTTCAGACGGTCTGTAGAACCTATGGGAATATAAATGAATAATATCACCCAATTAGTTTTGGATTGAACCCGGGTCGAAAAAATGAAATACATTGAGCCCTATGGGACCTAATTTTTCAAACATTTTTTAAGCGGATTTAAAATTCACAAATTGCTTCGAAAATTTTAGGTAATATTCAAATTGTTCCATAAAATATATAAAAAAAAATTCAGCGAAATATATTCAGTAGTTTTTTAAATAAAAATTAAAATAATAATTACACCTCTTATATGAAACGATCAAGTGACCATGATATGAAACGATCACATGACCCACTTCAAAATGATATATGGCATCCATCTTGTTTCAAAATCGTGATTTTTTTAAGTTCTTTTTAATTCATATTGAGTGTTGTATCCGTCTTAAAACTACTTTATTTTTGCTTAAATTCTGTGCATCTACATACTGAAACAACGCAATGACAATATATTTGAGTTTAAATGCTCATCTAAATTTGATTATTTCTAAAACTAAGCCTATTTTTCACCTATGTAAAATGTAAACAGCAAAATATATAGAATGAGTTGTATTAGAATTCCTGTATTTTTTTAACACAAAATAATTTAGTCCATGGAGTCTGCATGGCTGATATGAATGAAATATTAATTGATTTCATAAAGAGAAGGACGATTTTTTTCGATGAAGTTTCAAGCATAGAGTTTAATTTTTTGTAGCTCCATGGTCTGAAACAAAATGTTTAAATAAAATAAATTATTATAGTATTGTGATGAATGACATGAATGGGAGAAAGTTATGAATGAAATCCTGTTTTTATAGAGAGATCCAGGCATGTTATTTTTTCTATGATGTCATTTGAATTAATTTCAATTGTTTTCGATGAAGTTTTCAAATATAATAAATTATCGTAGTATTATGATAATTCTAAAACTATTACCGAGGAATGTATAACATTTTAGAGATGTTTAAACCAGGCAATTTATATTTCAATGCCGTCATTTGAATGAAGTTCATTTTTTTTATGAAGGTTTAAGTTTTCAAATATAATAAATTAATGCAGTATTGTGATAAGTTTCAAAATATTACCGAGGAATGTATTGCATTTTAGACTTGTTTAAATAAAATTGCATTGAAGTTGGAAAGTGTTTCATAATCAATGCTTTAAGCATGATTGATCTTTCTTGTTTCTTATATATAAAACTAAAAAATGTACTCAGCATTACCCAAAAATAAATTATGTTAAACTTATGCAGGGATTAATTGCATTTATTCATTCAATGTTTAAAAAAGTGTAGTCACCCATTGTAAGGACATCAGGGTTCATACTCAATTTTGAAAACAAAAATTAAGGAGTTTATAATGGCATATCAAATATTTTTAAGGAGTTCATAAATAACACACTCAAATCCTCTGCTTTATATAAGCATTATTTCCCAAAGAAAAATATGTTCCAGAAAAATTAATTAAAGCTTGTGCAGTTGCTTAAATTACAAATTTCTTTAAATAATACCAATATACAAGTGATACCAATATACAAGTGATATACCAATATACAAGCGATATATATCAATAACTTAAATAAGTGTCAGATAAAACAAAAATTCGTATTGGTTTAAAAGCAGGTAAATCTGTTTTAAATTTTTTTTATTAGTTTTACAACAGACCAATGCACAATTCGAATGATTTGTAGCAATCAAAATTCATTTAGTCTTTTTTTATCACAAATTTACATATATAAGAATTCTGTACAAGAATAAACAAATGCTCACAAAATTTTTATTAATTTTTAATTTTTATTTATTGTTTAACATGTTATCAATTAAAAAAATATATCTATATAATATGTACTGAACAGGCTGAGTGAGTGAGTGGATGATGTATCAAAATTATCAAGCACTTCCACTATAGTTAGAATCTTGGTTTTGATGTGATCCAATCCATCTCAGCTTCAAGGCAAAGAGAAAAAATCTAAAATTCCAAAATTTTGAATTAGAGGTGACGGTTCAAAGGAATAATAAAGAAACTTAAAACCTCTTTGCCTAATTATCAATCACTTTTACTCTAGTTAGGATCTTGGTTTTGGTCTCATTTTCTAGGTCAACAGAAAAATCTGATATTTCAAAAAATTTAAATGAGAGGCGGCGATTCAAAGGAATAATTAGACAATTCAAAACAAATGTTCAAACTGATCGAGTACTTTCACTTGAGCCAAAATCTTGGCTTTGGGCTCATTCGATCAGTTTCAGCAAAAATCGAAAATTCCAATTAGGTGGGACGATACAAAGGGGTTTAAAAGGAAATTTGCATCATTATAGCTCACAAAATGTGCAGCAATAAATTTTATTTTTGTTTAAAATTGAAACAAATTCTGATATTCAAAACTTTCATTAAGTGTGTAGATTAATATATAGATTTTTATTAAGTTGAAGATGTTACACTTAGTGGCCACTAGCCATTAATAATGGGCGAAGCACGGGTGAAATGGCTAGTTTTAAAAAAAGCTCAGCATAACAATCATTTGAAAACCTGAAATATTAAAAGAAAAAAAAAGCAGGTTTGCGATTCAAAGCATTACATGAGAAAATTAATTATAAGAATCATATTTCCATCATTATTAACTCATAATATTTGGTTAATTATGCACAATATATCTGCAAAATTAACCATGATATGAAAATAAGCAAGTTTAGTCTGCCTACTGTGTAATAATTGAAGGATGGAGGTGAATGGTAAAAAAGATGCTTGTGGACTTTGTGTTGCATCATGATACAAAATGAACTGCTCAATCCCACCATTTATGCGATAAATTATTTCTATTTTAGTACAATATTTATTCATTTGTACTGGCTATGCATATAGTTCACATAAGCAGGAGCTCCAGCCATTCAAACTGCTGGTCATGTCTTAGGACGAGTCGGACATTCTGGGTCTTCCACATAAGCAGGAGCCCTGAATACAAAAAACAATTGTGTTTGGAGAGAAATTCATGAGCTGCACAGACCAGATTTTTTGTAAAACAAATATTTATTTTTAAAGTTAGACTTATTTTTGAATACATTTTTTGCTGGGGCTGACATGCTTAGAGAAAAGTTGAAAAACATTATATTCTAGAAATATTTACCATTTCAATCTCATTAAGATGCTTGACGCCTTCAATCCAATTAAACTCTTGCAGAAACCCCTAACCACAGACTTAACTCTCACTCTTCTTCAATGTTTTGACTTGTCTGACTCAACATTTGTATACTTCCTGAAAACATCATTCTCCCTAATGAGGAGGAAGCCTAGTCCTCTAATTCAAACAATGATATTGGAAAATATTGGTTTTAGAGCAAAAATTCTTAAAGAAATCAAATTTTCAGAACTGTTTATCCTAAATTGACACCAAACAAAGACTAATTGAACAAAAGTTTACCTGATACTATTATCTAAATTGTGAGTATAATCCAATCACTTAGTGTTAATACAAATTGCAATAAATTATTTTGTTTGAAACTGGGGTAATTGGCTTCATCTCAAAACCAGTTCACTGTGACCAAGCATGATTTTATTTAATGTATTGAATTGAGGTTGTGTTAGTACAAGTTATATAAGTATGGTAATTTCTGGTAGACATGCCACTGTGGCTTTAAGTGTTAAAAAGTTGTATTTTATCAGATGCAACATTTTTTATGTCAATTTTTTCCTTTTCTGAATCCAATAAAAGGAATCTAAAAAAAAGTTAAACTTTTTGACACGATTCTTCAAATTTGTTCTATTTCAAAATACTAACACTGGTAATTAATCAGAAAATGTGTTTTCAGTTACAAAAGAGGATTTTATTTTTAAAATCAGGAAATAAAAGAGTAGTGTTTCTGCTAGACAAAAGCCAGGGGGAAGGATGTAAACACATACACACAAACACTGCGCCGGTTGTCCAAATAGTTGCTCAAGTCCTCTGGATGAGTCGGACGGCCAGGGGTTTCCACACAAACACTGCAGAACATTTCATTACTGTCTTTTTCAAGCACTCAACCAAAAAATTGTGAATTTTCAAGTACTGTCAATGCCTTGCAAATGGTTATCTGAAATTAAAGTACTTTCATATTTTCAAGCATCCAGACATACGTTGCAGGTTTAAGCCAGTACCAATACTGAAACATTAAAACATATAAGTTTCTGAGAAAAATAAGAAAGATTTTTTTTTTCAACTTAAACGATAACCTTTATTAATTTATAGTCACACTTGATATTTTGACTTTTTCCTTAAACATATAAAATGCTTTAATAATTTAAAATTTTTTTTTTTAAATTTAGTTAATTTTTCCTTCCAAAAAAATTCGGGAATAATTCATGTAAATTTGTGAAATTGAATAGAACTCAATACTTGGTGACTTGAAATGTACCTTATATGCAGGTTCTGCAAATATCAACTGGGTCGATGAAGCTTGAGCTCAATTTAAGAAATTTGAAATTGGCTGGATGATATGACTAAATTTGGTTTTCAAAAGGTTCCATAAAGGTTTTCAAAATTGTGGCACATAGTAAGTTTTTTTGCTGCCACTGCAGGTATCAGTTTTTCCAAGCATATGAGTGCACAAAAAACACAAAACCTGTCCATGGATGTTGCTATCTGCAATGGGAACATAATCTTCACTTCCGTCATGTTCTTTTATGGCTATAATCAAACTTCAAAAACTTACAATTATGTTTAATTGTCTACTGCAACAGGATAAAATAATATTATACGGATATTTTTTGATATTTTGGAAAATGAAGACTAAACTTCAGATTTTTCACGTTGTTTACAAATGCCGGTCATTTGACCGGTAGGCCATTAGGCAGCGAGCTCTCCAGTATTTCTCACTGATTGAGTTAAAAGTCAGTAGTGCAGGGTACTCGTCCAAATGTTTTCCAGACATAGGTTGTCCGAGGTCACATAAAATATAATTCAGGGAAGCAGCAAGTCCAATTCGATGGAGATGAGCCCTGAGACAGTCATGACCAGTCAAAAGTCTGAACCTGGAAACTGCTTCTTGTTGAGAAGCCTCTGGAATGACTGAAATGTTCAGATTTTTCATAAAGTAGTTAGTTAGCAGTGTGTGGGTGTGCGTGAGTGTGGGTGGGTGGGGGAGCTAGGATATATTATAAGAATATGATTGTTTTAATCAATTGATATAAGAAAAGATCAGTGAGAAAATAAATAATTACTTGGTAAGCTGATAGTCAGATCCTCTGATAAACTTGAGTTTCTCAAGTGGAACCCCAATTGATTCTAACATAGCTTTAATTACAGCTTCATAATACTTTTCTCGGAGATCTAGGAGCTCCCAGGGGGCTTTCATATTATCTAAATAGGCATGAAGATCAGCAAAAAGAATGGTCACCTGAAAATATGTTAGTTCAGAATTAAAAAATAAATAAAATTACTAATTGGTAAAAATGCACTTTTGTTAAAAAACATTTGAATTTCTAAAACAATTATGATAGCTATAACTTCATAACGAGTGCTCCAGAACAAGTTTTTGTAAAATTACTTTTAAAATGTTACCATTACTATGTTTAGTAAGTACTAGGTAATGTTATAGTTTGCCAAATTACAAAATTTTAAATTCAATCGAATGTTAAGCTAAGACAGCAATAAATGCTAGCAAAAGAAGAGAAGTAATTTGTTTATGTAGATGAAAATACCTATGGATTGGCTTGTGTTGCCAAATGTATGGAAATAAACTGTCATTCCATCACCACTTTTATTATTTGAATGGAAAAGCAAAAGAATGTAGTAGTTTATCAGGTGGAATTGAGGTGTTATGGCCAAAATGTGAGTAACTTTTCAGACCAAATTAAGTTCAGCAAATATCAAAATACCTGAAATTGTCAATAAACATTTACTTAAGCATAAATCATTAGTATCTTTATATATACAGGGTGTCCCAAAAATATTGATCTAGGCCTTTATTTTTTAAATATTGATCTTAGATATCTTAAATAATAAAAGGCAATGTCTGTGTGTCTGTCTTATACACTATACGTTCAGCGACCGCGCGCCGGAGAGCTACGAAATTTGGCAATCGAAGACCCGGGAGGGTGGGAAGGGGACACGTGAAAACCGATTTTTTAAATTTGAATTATTTTTTTAGTTATTTAATGTTTTATGCAATTTCGACCGTTTTTTGCCCTTTTTCCTCCACGATCCAGACGTCGTAGACAAAAACAAATCACACCAGAGGAAAGAGCAGACAATTGCGAGTAAAAATATATCAATTTGAAATTTCAATTTCAATTTCTAATATTTTTTAAAGATTTTAAAACAAAAGTCACTTTTGGCTCGAAAAAACGATTTTTGGTTTTTAAATTCTTGCATAGTAAAAAGTACTCATAATTTCGACTAATAATTTACATTTTTAGAAAGGTCAAAGATCTGGCATTCTTACAAGTCCAATCTGGTCAAGAAATAATTATAAATATTCACAGGATCGCGATTTTAATGACTTAAGGATTTTCAATTTCTCGGCCAACCGCGTTTTCATCCGTTGAATTATTTCCCCGTCTCCATGGAGACCGCCCTTCCAGTTGTAAATGAATTAAGATATGTGTTGTATACAGCGGGGAAAATGATTATATTTATATGATATTTTAATTTATGGATATTTTAAATGGATATTTTAAATAATTTAAATGATTGAATTATGGTGGATTGAATTGTGGTGATGTATTTGAAATTATTATATTTATGTATTTGTAGAACAATATGGATGATTGATGGAACGTTTTAATTTATGGATATTTTAAATGATGGAACGATGGATATTTTAAATTAATGGATAAATAATAATGATAAATAATAATGATAAATAATAATAATATGGATACATAATAAGAATAATAATATGTATAAATAATAATTTTAAATGATGGTACGATGGAATGAGGATGATGAAATTAAGAGCTAAGCATATGGTCATTATAAAATTTAAATTAGCGTGCGGGAAGTTAGAACACGGGAATTGCACTTGGTAGGCACGGGTTCGATTCCTGCCACTGCCTAAACTGCCTCCGTGTTCAGGCAGTGTACGATCACATTAAACACGTGGGTCCGTAAATCCTTCCGAGAGGTTGTTGGTAGGGGAAGGAGGGTACGGTCCCTGTGGATGCCTCCCCCACTGGGTCCCCATCTAAATTGGGTGGCACTACCCAACCGTTCAAACAGTTACCTTACACATACACCTTCGGGTAGGTCGGACGGCCTGGATCCAAGAAGAAACTCAACACAGTTAATTATTTATTATCCTTAGAAAAAGTGTTATGAAAAGCTTGTTAATAGCGCTGATTACAGAAAATTCTGTCTAGTTCTAATTTTCTTTTTTTTTTTATAATATGTATTGCCACATAAAATTTCATTACACCTCACATTCGCATAAAGACATCTTGTAAAAGTATAGTTGTCTATGTGAAAGAAGAGTAAAATAAATAAATTAATAATTCTGATATCCCGAAAATGGCGCGTCATAATTTCTAAATTTAATGGCATCTATTCATTTCAGATTAACGGTATTTAAAAAGCATTCACGACATTTTATTTTTTATGATTTTTTTAAAAGAAAGTTATGGAGATTGTCGCGAAGTCGCAGTAGCCCAGTGGTTAGCACGCGGGAATTGCACTCGGTAGGCACGGGTTCGATTCCCGCCACTGCCAAAGCTGCTGCCGTGTTCACGCGGAGTACGATCACGTTAAACATGTGGGTCCGTAAGTCCTTCCGAAAGGTTGTAGGTAGGGTAAGGAGGGTACGGTCCCTATGGATGCCTCCCCCACTGGGTTCCAGTCTAAATTGGGCGAATAAAAAGAAAGTTATGGAGATTGTCGCGGAGGGAGCCGTTGCCCAGTGGTTAGCGTGCGGGAATTTCACTCGGTAGGCGCGGGTTCGATTCCCGCCACTGCCAAAATTGCTGCCGTGTTCACGCAGAGTACGATCACGTTAAACATGTGGGACAGTAAGTCCTTCCGAGAGGTTGGTGGTAGGGGAAGGAGGGTACGGTCCCTGTGGATGCCTCCCCCACTGGGTTCCGGTCTAAATTGGTTGGCACTTCCTGGCCGTCCAAACAGTTACCTTACACCTTTCTCGTAGGTCTCGCCAACGAGTTTGCCACGGTCGGAATTTGCCACGGTCAGAATTTTCAAGGGTAGCGAATAGGCTGGTCGCCAAAGGCGGCTAGTATATAATATATTACAAAGTTGCGTAGAAAAAAGTACAGAGTTTTATGAAATCGATAAAAATTTTCAGGGGTTTAAGAAATACAAAATTTAAATTTTTATACGGCCCCTGTACAAAAATATTACCAATGAGTAAAACGTGCTCCATACACTAATAAGGTGATGTACAAAATTTCAGCATTTTATCATAAAAAATCCCAGAGATATGTTTAAACAAAGTTGGTGAGGGATTAATCACAAATTAAAATGTAAATGTTTACAGCAAGAGTGCAAATGCAAATGATACAACGCAATGCAGAAATACATCATAGGCTTGTTATCAGGCGAATGCAGCTCTGTATTGGCATGGATGGAAAACATTTTGAACAAGCTTTGTAATCTTTGTGTAAAGTTATTATTTCTACACAGTGTAGATATTCTTGCACCTATAAATAGCAAAATTATTATTTATTTTTGTAATCATTGTTTTCTTTCGTAATTTGTGTATGACCCCTGAAACGCAATCTACGGACATGAATTTTCCCCACTGAAAACCCAAGTTCATGCATTGAAAAGTGGTTTAAGTCAGCAATTGTGTCTTTTCATATCTCTGGGACTTTTTATGATATAATGCTAAAATTTTGTGCATGATCTTTTTAGTGTATGGGGCACATTCTACTCATTGGAAATGTTTTTGTACAGGAGCCGTATAAAAATTTAAATTTTGTATTTCTTAAAATTTAATTCTTTTGAAAATTTTAATCAATTTCATAAAATTCTGTACCTTTTTTTATGCAACTTTGCAATTTATTATATATGTCTAACATCAATATTTAAGGAATAAAAGCCAAGGTCAATGTTTTTGGACACCCTGTATATATATATATACGCTTTTTTTTAGGCAATAGATAGAGACTTGCAATTTGGTACACAACTCGATCGTTCGATGAAAACCCCTGGACAAATCGAATTTTTCGAAAATGTTCTCTAGAAGGGGTGCTCCACACCAAAACGTTCAAAAAGTGAAATGATAGGAAAGCATACTTTGCCATAAGACAGAGACTCCAAATTTGGTATATAGGTAAATCGTTTGAAAGGAAGAAAGTATGCAATTTCAAATTTTTAATATTTTCTACTTAAGGGGGTGCTGCACACCAAAATGTTCGATTTACCGAATAAATGAGAAACGGCTCCTTTAAAATTTGATAGAAGCTTGAAATTAGGGATACGGACTAATCATTTGATAAAAACACCCAAGACGAATATAGTTTTTCAAATACGTTCCTTAAAGGGGGCACTCCAGAGGAAAACGTTCGAAAGGTGAATTGATAAGAAAACATACTTCGCGATGAGATAGATTTGAAATTTGGTGTATGGGTAGACAGTTTGGAAGGAAGAAAGTGTACAATTTCAGTTTTTCAATATTTTCTACTTTAGGGGATGTCGCCCATAAAAATGTTCGATTTTTGGAATGAAGTAGAAACACCCCTTTTAGAACATGATACAGGCTTGATATTTGGTATATGGGTGAATCACTTAATAGAAAACCCAAGAAGAATGGAGTTTTTCAAAAATGTATATTTAAGGGGGATGAGCACTCCACAGAAAAACATTCGAAACGTGAAATGATAGAAAAAGCATGCTTTGCGATGAGATAGAGACTTCAAATTTGATATATGCGTAGATAGTTAGAAAGGAAGAAAGTGTGCAATTTCAGTTTTCCAACATTTGCTATTGTAGGGGGTGCTGCACACTAAAATTTTCGATTTAATGAAAAACGCCTCCTTTGCAATGTAATAGAGGCTTGAAATTTAGTATATGGGGTAATCATTTGATAAAAAAAACCCTAAGATTATTACAGTTATTCAAAAATGATCATTTAAGGGGGTGCAGCACAGAAAAACGTTCGAAATATGAAGTGATAGAAAAACATGCTTCACAATAGGACAGACATCAAATTTGGTGTACTGGTAGATAGTTTAAAAGGAAGAAAGTGTGCAGTTTCAGATTTCCAATATTTGCTACTTTAGGGGGTGCCGAACACCAATATGTTCGATTTTCGGAATAAATGAGACACGTTTCCTTTCAAATGTGATAGAGGCTTGATATTTGGTATATGGGCCAATCATCTGATAAGAAACCCAAGGTGAACAGAGTTTTTCAAAAATGTTCATTTATTATTGGGCTCCACAGAAAAACGTTCGAAAAGGGAGATGATAAAATAATATGCTTCGGGATGAGATAGACTTTAATTTGGTGTACTGGTAGATAGTTCGAAGGGAAGACGTGCGCAATTTAAAATTTCCAATATTTTCTTCATTAGAGGGTTCCGCACACTAAAATATTCGATTTGCCGAATAAATGTGAAACGCGAATTATTAAAAAAATGACAATATTCAGGGGTTGCTCATTGCGAGACCGTTGATTTTCAATGGGTATTCGGCTAGTATATATATATATATATATATATATATATGTATTGACCTTATTATATAGTCCTATATATTACCTTTCAGATTTCCAATATATGTATATATATATATTTATATTTATATATATATATATATATATATGTGTGTGTGTGTGTGTGTTACAATTTATCTCTATTATTTCATTATATATATATATATATATATATGTGCATTTTTGACAGAAATATAGCCATTGCATTGCAAAGTGAAAATATTTTTAAAAGTTTGAGTTCTCTCATTGCTATATTATATTGGATATGCATTTTTACAGTATATATAATATTACAAAATTACAAATATACAAACATAAAATAAGGTTATATTAATATAGATAGTAAAACAAAAATTGAATTTGAAAAAGTTATTAACAAATTAAAAATTAAACATGAGCTTACTTCACAACCAGCTTTCAGAAAATCGGCAATTTTTGACATAGGCACAAAATAGGCAACATGTGGTTTTCCTGTAGTGGCTGTTCCCCAATATATTTTCAGGTCCCTCTCTTTTAGAATTTCAACTACTTTGTCTTCTCCTAATACTTCCTATCAAGAAACCAAACACTTTAAAACCATAAATTGACAAACACTTTATAAATTATTATAAAATAATAATAATAATAATAATAATAATGCTACAAAGGTTTGCTTACAAAATATTGGACATTTTCAGTACTGTAGAATTCTTAGAATACCCCTCACCTGAAGATTTAGAGACAATTTTCATATTCTATAAAATTTCAGTTTATAGGTAACTCCTATTCTTTACAGTTTTTAAAATTTCATAGAACTTCTTATCCTTTTTTTTTACTTGTATCTTCATTATTAGACTTGAGTTATCACGCCTGAAGAAAAGTTAAGCAATGCAATTGAACACAAATTAATAAACAATGTATCATACAGATAGATGTTTCAAGGATATATTGGATCTTCTTTTTCAATGTTGCTTGTTAAACACGGAGTCTGAATATCAAATATAAGCATTTTGCTTCTTTTGTCTTTTTGATTTCATATTTATTGATCTCTCTAGCACTGAAAAAGAGAATCCAACACATCCTCAAAACAGTTGTATCCTGCATTGTACATTGGTGTCCAAAATTATCTTTACATACATAAAAGAGTATGATGAAATACCCAACTAATCTGATTTATTTTTTGGGGAAAATGAGCAAAAGGCAAACCTAATTATAATTATCCAATCCAATTTGATCAAATTGTTTCCGATATGCAAATCTTTAGTATCGCGACAAACTGTATGCAGAAGGCTTAAGGGACTTTTAAGGACCACCATAAAAAAGATAACGAATTTTTGAATTTCTGTGAGAAAGGTTAATTTACCACAATTTTAAAAATTTAAGGATTTAATTTGTAAAACATGAATGTCCAGGTGAAAAAAGGAAATCCCTACATCAATAATTGTAAAATATATATATCATGAAATTTTACCTGCAAATTTCTTTTAATTAAATCAAGCTTAGTGTCAGGTGACACATGGTCTCCATTCATCTGAATCTCCATGTCAGAAGTAGGTGAATACTGCGACCTAGAATATTGGAAAAAGGTACAACATAAAATTCTTGGATTTTGTTTTACTGGTTGCTGTAACAGAATACAATAAAATTATGAGAAATTTTTTTTCACTTAAAATCATCTATTTTATTTTGCCACAAGATTTTCAGTCTTCAACTACAGCTGTGTGTATGCTTAAGCAACAAGCAAAGTTTTAAAGCTGTTGAAGGTGAAAAATATACAAATAATGTAATATTATAATCACCTGCAACTGTCATAATGAGTTGTGAGAAAATAAATGCCTTGCATAAAAAATATAGATTTGGTCCTCTAAAAATTAAAAACTCAATTGAACATTAAGCATTTTTAAGGTTCTTAAATTAAATTTATAACCTTAAGATTTTAGGGGTTGTGCTGTCTTAGAAATCCTTTGCAAAAGACATCCCTCCTATGGCAGAATGACCAGACCTATGTCTTGCTTAACATAAATAGATTTTCCTCAAATTCCATTTAATAAAAGTAAATTTCTTTGAAACAGGTTAAGATTTTATCTCAAAATCCAAACTAATGCAAATGTTGTCCTAATTACTAAAGACTCTGATTAGCAAACTAAATTCAATTGCATGAAAGCAACAAAGGAACTAAAAATATAAAATAATAAAAGACTCTTTTGTTAAATAAAAGGACACACATGGGCCCACAACTGAAATTAACAAGATTATTGAGTTCCAGTAATGGTTGCACCATCTGAAAATTTCATCCACAGAATATACAAAATTGTAAAAATAATTTTATTACTGACCTAACATCACCAAAAATATAAAATATATGAAAATTGATACAAATATGGTTTGATAATTATAATAACAAATATGTTGTTTAGTAACAGAAGGAAAGATTTGCCTAATTTTGAATTATAAATAACATTTTAATTCCTCTGTTCTTGTGACGCTATTGACATTCTGCTTTAGAAATAAAACTATGATGCAATATTAAACTGCTATATATAAATGTTACATAATGTATATTAATAGCATGGCATCCTATTTCTGATTATGTTTAATTGATTGTTTCCATGGGATAAAAATGCTACATGGGAATGTTTTTTGCTCCCATACTTTTTTTTACTAGAAAATGTGCCCTGCATTACCCGGAGGTTAATGCAGGGATTAATTGAATTCATTAATCTAAAAAAATAACAAAATATATCAATTTTATTTATATAAATTAAAAATTGCATGCAATTCGATTAGGCAAGCACAACAGGTGTGATATCTTCAGAAACTTTTGGAGCAAAATTAATCAAAAAAATTTTAAATGCATTTTGTCAGAATAAAACCTAGTAGTGTACAGGGGCCAGAGGGGCTGAGCCCCCTCCTCCCCACAAGAGGTATACTCAACACCCTCCCTCCTGATAAAAATATTTAAATTTTAGCTGTGGTATGAAATTTCATACAATATGTCATACAAATTTTACACGAAAAACTGCTTTTTCATATTTTTTTTGTAAATTATTTCATTTTGTACAGTATAGAAATAAGAATTTTTAGTGGCTGAATTTCTTGTTATATTAATGACCATAAATTTATTTACATATTTAATTTTAAAATATTCAAAATATATAAAAGCTTCAAAAATTAAAGTTTCACAGTTAAGATATTCTAGGGTTATGCATTATTAACTGATAATGTATTACTCCAGAATGTATAACTCTAGAACTTTGTTATATATTATCATGTTATATATGATGAGTAATTACAGAATTAAAAAAATCTGATATACTGTATTTAGTTATAGCTAAAATACTTTTAAATACAACTATTTATTTAAAGACTAAAATTTAATATTTGAGTGCCTTTCCCTCCACTCTATTTCCACCCCCTAGCAAAATTTTTCTAGTAAACCCCTCCTTTAGTACTGTTTAACCCCCCCCCCCCCCCTCTTGAATTTCGTTTCTGGGCTGCAAGGCAGCCCACAAATTTGGTCAATTAGGTTTTCAGCTAGAGTGGATACATAAATTGCACAGACAGACACACACAGAGACGTCACGCTAAAAATAGTTTTTTCAGGTTCTAGAGTGCTCAAAACGTGCAGATCCGTCGAAAACTCAAGTTGTGATTTTCGACACGATTCTCATACTTTCCTTATACATTACAATGCATTATAGGGAAAGTAATAATAAACAGCAACTGTATACAACATACCCAACAGATGTTTCAAAAGTTCCTAGAAAATGACCAGGAATGAATAAGTTGTGCGTCTACGATTTTACGATTGCATCATCATCTATTTTTTGGAGCAGCGCCAAAAGGGAACAGCTGCATAGTCATTGATAATTTGCCTTCAGCTACGTTTATTGCAATGGAAAAAGGAAATTTAATGTAAATTTCTTAAAAACGTCTCATTAATTGAATAGTAAATAAGAACTAACTTGGAAAACAGAGCAAAAATACAAATTACATAAACCACGTAATACTACTGCTTAACTGTATATTTTTGAGGGAAAATAAATAAATAAAAATAAAATAAAATGAAATTTAACAACCAAATTTTATATGCCATTCATATATTAATAAAATGTAAAAACCCAAATTGACTCCCACTTCTTTCTCATATACTAAAATTATAGAATTTTCAATTAACCGCCCACACTAAAAACAAGTTTTGACTTATTCTATGTCATTATGTCTACCTACCCCGTATACTTTAATTGAAAGGATTTACATTTCCGATAAAAAAAAAGGATAAAACATAAAATAAGAATAGCAATTTAAAATAATTATTCTACCGTAAAAAGTAAGTCTGCGTGTCATTCTGGGGTAAAAGCGAACACATAAATGGACAAAAAAAAAAAAAAAAAAAAAAAATAGATGACACTTAGCCAATATTTTAAAACATACCCTTTGTAACGTAAAATGTCGCAACTAAACCGAACACGTTACACTTTCATAGCGTCAAAACAAGGATTATGACCCGTCAACGTCAAAGTGGAAGTCAGCCAGTAGTATCCCTTCTAGAGACAGGCGCGGTTCCACGCAAGAAGGAGGTGTGTCGTGTTCCCATTTGGAACGACCTCGATCATGACTTGCTAAGCAAGGATTTGTGTAGGAAAAGTTACCATAACGATTTACCGCATTAATGTCAATTAAAACCGCATACTTTAAATAATTTAAAGGTTGTATTAAAATAAGAAGGAAAAAAAAGTGTTGCATAAGTTTTGCATGTCCGCAAAAAAAAGAAAGAAAAATCTTTTCTATAAACTCGTGAATCTGAGAAAGATTCTCTAAACTCACAAAGTAATAATAAAGTCGCGAACTATGCACAATAATGCAGGTATGAACATAATGAATAAAAAACGTTTAGCGAGTTTTGCTTACATAGAAAACTAAAGTAACAAATAGTATAAAATGGAACGAATTATCCGGCGTTGTCCGGGTCCTAAATAAGGGCCAGCTACTTAAATAATATAACTCAGTTTCCAAATCATTTCCCATCCAAATCGCCATAAAATGCGAAATTCTCAGTTTAAAGAGCACAGTATTAAAAGAGCTCCACAAACGTTGAAAGCTTTAGAAAAAAAAAAAAAAAAAAAAGCGAAATGATTCTCCGAAAGGAATCCACCTTCTGATGGCGTGGCTTAAATCCCGTTGTCGGATGGACATGCGCAGTAGGCAGGTCTAAAAATGCACGGTACTTTGCGGAACATCGAAAATCTTACAAGTTCGCCAGCTTAAAAAAAAAATCTATCACTTTTTAAATGTGGAGACCCAACTTTTTGTGATACTATAGAATTTTGCTAATATTCGTTTTTTTAATGCGGCGAAATATATGGCATAAACTAAATAATGCAAATGTCAATACATTTAAAAATAAAAATAATAAATATGCAGAAACTGTTTTACGGATGCGGTTCAAACATCGTTGGAAAGAACATTTTTCGATCTATCTTCCGGTTGGCGTCAAGAAGGAAACAAGTCGGAATATTTTCGGTCGCTAAGGAACCTATGTGTGCGAATATCGCTCAACATTGTGCTAAAACATAAAATAACTAAAAATCGCATTCAAATTAAAAAATATATATATACAGAGAGTCCCAAAAAGATTGAAACGCGCTTTAATTCTTTACCTGTTGGAGATAAGTGGGAAATGTAAATTGCAAAACGGTAGGAAATAAGACTACGTTAATGAAATAGTCCTATTCATTTTCAAAAAGTTACACTTTTTAAATTTTTATACGACTCCTTATAAAAATTGGATCAATCAGAAAATTTATATTTTTAATGCAACAAGATCATTTAAAAAAAAAAACCGCATATCTGTATCTTTAAAATCAACTGAATTATGATAAAGGAAAAAATTTGACTTACCCGTGCATTTGTAGATTACCCGTACTACGTACAATGAGTTTCGACAATTTTTGCAAAAATAAAACGATGTAATAAATTGAAAATATCAATAATCCCCGAAATTATCAATAATAATGTTTAAACTTGAAGAGCGTAATTGATATTAGCCAGACAAAAATATAATGACAATGAAATTTATTTTATATACATATCTTCATTATTCAAATCGGAAAAGATTTAATAAAAATCGTCTGCCGCATAAAAGTATTGGATTTAAAAATCCATTGCTAAGCGACATATTATTCCCTTCAAATAAATTGGTGGAAAAAATATTGTCTGCATAATGCTATCTCTATGGAAGGTTTAATTGTTTGTTTTTAATTAATATCTAAGCAACTCCTGGTCTTAGAAACTCGAGACATGGACTAAATTTTAAGTGGAGCTAATTCAAGGCTACCTACAAAATTTCATTAAATTCGGTTCAGCCGTTCTCCCGTGATGATGAGACAAACAGATTTTCAATTTTATTTTTATAGATTAAAATCATTTAATAAATGTACTATATTAATTAGCGGGCGGTATAAATTTTTTCTTATACGTGTTAATTATTATCAAGATAAATTTGCATAAAATATAAGTTAATTTGGTATTTCGAAACAGTATTACACGTAACCATTACGAAACGAAAAAAAAAATTTAAATATACAATTCAACGCTAAAAGAATTATGCCGTGAATCTTATACAACACTAGCAGCATACCCGTTCTTCGTACAGAGTATAAAATATAAAAAAAAATTATAATTCAGAATCATATGCAAATTATGTCAAAATATTAAATTTATTGCTCCTAAAGAGAAGTTTATGAATATCTGTTCTCATCATGCAAAATTATCGTCACGGGCAGATCTGAAGAATAAAACATCCTGGCCCCTTTCGAAAGCAAATTTACAAAAAAAAAAAGGAATTGAATCAATATATGCAAAATGAAAGCATTAAAATTGTATAGGACCCGTACTACTTATACGCGAATATTAGAAGATATAACCTGTATTAGTAGATTACATGTATAAATTGAAAATATCAATAAATCCGTAATTGATTCCAATATATGCCAGAATGAAAGCACTAAAATTATATGGGAATATATAAATATATATATATATATATATATATATATCCCCATACTACTTATATTGCCACAGATTAGAAAATATGCCTGTATGTTAGTAAAAGATTACTCTTATTACAATATGAGTCTAAAAAATCTTTGCCGAAATAAAACAGATGACATTATAAATTGAAAATTTCAATTATCCCCGTAATCTTTATACCAGAAGGTCGTAATTGATTCCAATATATATCAAAATATATGCCTATATACCTGTACTACTTACATTCTCGTAGATTAGAAGATAACACGTGCATTTATAGAAGATTACTCGCACAACGTATAATATGTGAGTTTCAACAATTTTTGTCATAATAAAACAATGGTATAATAATTTGAAAATATCAATAATCCCTGAATCAATAATCCTCGAAAATATCAATAATAATAATGTGTAATCTGAAGACCGTAATCGATATTATCCAGTCAAAAATGTAATGCCAATGAAATTTATTTTATATACATATCTTTATTATTCAAATCGGAAAAGATGTAATTAAAATTGTATGCCACATAACACATTGGATTTACATCCATTGCTAAACGACATGATATCAGTTGCTTCAAATAAATTGATGGAAATCATATCGTCTGAATAATACCATCTCCATGAAAGGTTTGGCGATATTTTCTTCAATTTAGCGATAACTTAAAAAATCGTCAAATTTATCGCCAAGTGGGACTGTAAAACTGATAGTCCCATTTTGCGACAAATTGACGAAACATCATCATAATATTATCCCCTAACAAAACACAATTAATTTCATTTATTAAGCGCAATTTTATCAATTTCATGACATTTTTATAGATTTACAAACATTTTTATCAATTTGGTGATATTTTAAAAATTCGATAAATGTGTTACTAAGTAGGATGGATAGACTGACCCACTAATGCTACCGAAACATCATTTCAGTACTGTCTTCTAAAAAAACGAATTTAATTTCATTGATTTGTGTCGTTTTTAGCAATTTGGCGATATTTCCGTCAATTTGGCAAAGTTTAAGAAAAGTTGCCAAGTTAGCGATATTCCGCCAAATTCGTAGCTCTGAAATTGCAGATCTGAAGAATCCTGATCAAGTTTGTATATACTAAATGCAAATACTAAAATTGTATTAGAAGATATACCCTTTCTACTCTTTTTCTGTTTCAACAATCGGATAAATGAGTTTATTGGTAAACACAATATGAGTTTATTAGCTAAACACAATATAAAAGCTTAAAAACTCTGTCAAATGAAAGTAATGTACGCAGTCCGTAATTAATATAATTAAAAGAAAAATCAAACCGTTCATTTACAAAATATATTTTTACATCTATTTATTTATTATTCAAATAGAAAAAATAATAACAAATATTAAGAAACACATTTAATTTAATTGCGTTGCTGAGCAACATAATATAATAAAGAATCTTCCTCATAAACTGCGAAATTAAATAACCATTTTATCTCTTCCCCATAAAATGCAAAAATAATAACCATTTTGATTTCTTTATACTTTCCATTGTTTAGTAAATGCTTGACCACGGAGTTAGATTTTCCATTTAAATTCATGTTTCAGATAGTGACTAATTAATGCAAAAATCCTGCACTAAGCTCAGAAATGAAGTTTTAATTCACGTTGACGTTTTAAACAAACGATTTTCATCCTTTCCGTTTGGATAAACCACGGAGTTAGAGAGTAGATCTCCTAGGATAAAGTTCCGTTTTTTATTAATATCTCGACAACCCCTGGTATTAGAAACTCGAAACTTGGGTAAAATTTATGGGGGGCTATTTTAAGGCTACTCACAAAATTTCATTAAATTCGATTCAGCCGTTCTCTCGTGATGATGAGACAAACGAAATATTCGTTTTTCACTAATATCTCGAGAACCACTGGTTGTGGAAACTCCAAACATGGACTAAATTTTAAGTGAGGCTATTTCTAGGCTACCCACAAAATTTCATCAAATTCGGTTCAGCCGTTTTCCCGTGATGATGGGGCAGACAGACAGATTTTCAATTTTATTTATATAGATTATTTTGCGGAAAAAGAAGTAAATGCATTGCATTAGGTAGGGAAAGCCATGTTCTGCCCACACCAGAATTATCTTAATGATGGCGCTTTTTTTTTCATCAAGATCAGACGATGATTCAGGAAAGTGCTTTTTCTTTACTGCATCCTTGTCATAAGTGGCAAAACTGGATTCGAAAATACTTCTTTGTTAAGAACGGAAATAACGTTGAACAACGAGTTCTAAAATGTAGGTCTTTTGAATCACAATTCAAAAAGAAAAAGAAAATCTGATGTGGGCAGCACATGACTTTCCCTACATAATCCAATGAATTTCACAGCGAAATTGTGATATACAAGATGAACAAATCAACACAACTTGAATTGACATTGGACGCTTTTGTGGCAATTCATTTCGAGCAGCTAACTTATCATTCTGTGCAAAATTCTCATCAAAATACAATAGACATTCAATAATTATCCTACGCAATAAACAACTATTGGTGAAATCTTTGGCGTCAAAATACAAAACTATTACAAAAAGTATCTTCTCTCGTGAATGGAACGAACTAGATCCACGTGAATGACGCAGATCTGCTGCATAATATTGCATATGGAAAGTGAACAAACATATTTGACTATATTTACTCCTTCTTTAATTTTATCTCAATCTTTTGATGAATGCTTTCGAAAAATGTGCAACATCTCGAAAACGGTTCGTGCTAACGTTCTGAAGTTGGCGTCATTCGTTTTCTGAGAAAAAACTACGTATGAAATTATTATTTATTTAACAATGTTAAAGATCCTGAATTTTTAATATCTTTTTCAAAAATGCATTCGAAAATTGGGAGGGGGGGGGGGGGGTGTTTAAAAGTAATAGGGTTCTAATATTCATTAAATGTAATAATTGTACTAAATTATTTTCAATACGCTTCATTTGTTCGTGAGATATCGTGTCCACACACATTCCCTCAAAAACGTTCGATTCGAGTTCAAGGTTGCTTGAAGCATACCCTTTCGTGGAAAACTCGACACACTACATAGCTTAACTTTATACTGTGTATGCTAGGAAAGTAAAAGGTATCTTTAAACTTATCTCTTTCCATCGAGATAAATACGGGTGCAATTTTAAAACCATTGTAATTCCTAATTTAACGATTTCGTTTTCTAAACTTATAAAAACTGTGACCAGGAAATTCAGTTGAATAAGTTGTTAGCAATTTTTGAAAGCAAAATCGATTTGCTTTCATAAAACTGTAGAGAGAGAAGATCTACTGGACTTTTTCATATTTATATATTACCACTATGTTTAGGTCTACTTATATCACGATGATTCAAATGGTAATAAATAGATGGTTGGTTTCGTCGCTCTATGGTTTTTTATTGCACACGAGGGTTAATTTCTTCTTCGATCCAGACCGTCTGACCTACCAGAAAGGTATAAGGCATCTGTTTGGACGGCCGGAATATGCCACCCAATTTAGACCGGAACCCAGTGGGGGAGGCATCCATAGGGACCGTACCCTCCTTCCCCAACCACCAACCTTTCGGAAAGACTTACGGACCCACATGTTTAACGTGATCGTACTCCGCGTGAACACGCGTCACCTCCGATAGCTATCAGAGGTAACGCATGTTCGGCGTACATGGCGGCAGTTTTGGCAGTGACGGGAATTGAACCCAGGCCGTCCGAGTGCAATTCCCGCGCGATAACCACTAGGCTGTCGCGCCTCTGAGGGCTAATTTGAACAGACTGACTTTATATGGTGGTCTAAATAACTACGAACACCAAGCAAGCAAGGGAAATTATCATTTAAAGAAAACAGAATTCACCCGTTTCAAATCCTAGGCAAAGTCGGGTATATCTGCTAGTATTTTATAATAAGCAAAAATGTTCGTCCTTTTCACGTTGCTCTTTCAGCATTGCATCAGCCAACGAAAAGTGCACTGAGGCAACAGGTGACACAACACAATATTCCACGCGCAATTCATTCTATTTTTGACGATTTCTTGGTATTCCATGCGTATTATTTTAGCTTCTTTTTGCAAATATAATTTACTTTATTTTCTGGATCCCTGGCGTTCCGAGGGCCAGACAGCTCAAGTGCCCGCTTGGAGCCTCCTGTTTGATGAGGGTCTCAAAATTTTGTACTTTATTTTTATTGGACCTCTCTTGTTTTTTTTAGACTCACTAGTGCATAAAGATAGCTAATCCAACGTTTTCTTGTATTTTATCTAATTTTGCATTTTACCATTATTAATTTGTGTATTTGTTTACAGTTGTTTTTCCAACGCTTTGGTTACTTTTTACTTTCCCTGCAATACATGGTAATGTATAGGGAAAGTATTGGAATCATACCGAAAATCACAACTCGAGTTTTCGACGGATCTGCACGTTTCGAGACCTCTAGAATACGAAAAAACCATTTTTAGCCTGACGTCTGTGTGTGTGTCTGTACAGATTTTGTATCCACTGTAACTAAAAAACTAATGGACCGAATTTCACAAAATTTGGTAGGTATGTCACTTATGGACGAGTCTGGTGTTGATTAGTTTTGGGTACGATTCGGAATAAAAGAACCCGCCTATTTTTGCGAAATGGCCCGCAAAAGCTTGTATCCACTCTAACTAAAAAATTAATGGACCGAATTTCACAAAATTCGGTAGATGAGTCACTTCTGGGTTACTCTGGTGCTGATTAGATTTTGGTACGATTCGGAAAAAATAACCTGCCTTTTTTTGCAAAATGGCCCGCAAAAATCGTCAAAATCTAAACTAATATACTCAAATATATCCAATGAATGCTCGTTTAATACTATGTTTTAGCGACGACAAGAATAAGACCAACCCCATTACACAAGGACTGGCCGTTCTCGAGATATTTTAGTTTTTCGTATTTTCTCTACGCCACCTTTGAAGATAAGTCCGGTTACCGAATGAGAACGAAAATTGAATTAAAAGTGAAATAAATTTAATTAAAATAGAGAACGTGAATATAAGTCTGCAGGGAAAGTCATGTGCTGCCCACATCAGATTTTTACTTTCCCTGCAATACATGGTAATGTATAGGGAAAGTATTAGAATCATGCCGAAAATTCTCAACTCCAGTTTTTGATGGATCTACATGTTTTAGGACCTCTAGAATACGAGAAAAATTATTTTTAGCGTGACGTCTGTGTATGCAATGTATGTATCCACTCTAACTCAAAAACTAAAACTGGTCCAAATTTCATAAAACGGTAAGTAAGTCATTTGTGTGTGACCCTCAGGGATCATAGCAGATTTTCTAAAAATTTTAGGTAGGAATTTAAGGTATTTTTTTCAAAATTTTAGGAAAATTTTAGGACCTAATTTTTATTATTTCTATTATTAGTACTGTTTAATTACCGTTCTTTTCATTAATTAAAGGAGAATTGATACAAAAAACAAACATCATTGAAAGAAAAAGGTAATCTTTTGAATATTTTTCGTATTTAATTTTTCATTTTAATGCTCTGTAGACTTGAAAATTAAAATTATCACTTAGTATCCAGTGACCACTTTATCACAGGTATTTTTTGTGTAAATATATACATACATACACACTATATATATGTATGTTAGAAAAATGTTAGTTTAGTTTTCAAACAACTTTATATAAACAGAAAAAGAAAATCTTAATATAATTAACAAAAACAGAATCCAAAAAGCTCAAAATCACATTTCAAATTTTTAAAGAATTGTAAAATAAAATACGGCCGTAAGAGCAAAAATCTAGCTGATAAGTTAGTAGTTATTGCATGTAATGTACAAGGATTGCATGCACCCGCGCAGCGGGCGGGCTTAAAGCAAATAATGCTAATAAAAGCCATTTATTTTGGGAAAAGTGTTTATCTGTTAGCCTTGAACCCTCGTAGTGGGGTGGAACGCGATTATCAGCTATTTCAAATCTATGCAAATTGCATGTGCCCGCGCAGCGTGTATATTGTTATTACATGCAGTAGAATTGTCGTTATTGCATATATCGTACGTGGATTGCATGTACCCGCTAATAAAAGACGATTCATTTTATACGCAGCAGCTGTATTATTACTCGTGTGCCCGCATTGCGGTCGGAAGCGCGATTGACAGCTACTTAATGAGTTAGCCATAACTTCCGCGCGTAACTGAGGTGTGTGATCGACAGCAACTTCATAAACTACATCATTAGCCGTGAATTGCGCATGTTGCTACATCGTTAGCCATAACTTGCGCGCGTAGCTGAGGTGTGCGATTGACAGCTACTTCATGAACTGCCTCGTTAGTTATAACTTTCGCGCGTAACGGAAACGATCAACAGCCACTTGATGAACTATATCGTTAGCCGTAACTTGCGCGCGTAGCGGAGATAGATAGCTACTTCATCAACTGTACCGTTAGCCGTGACTTGGCCGCGTAGCTGAGGTGTGCAATTGACAACTACTATATCAACTGCACCGTTAGCCATCACTTGCGCGCGTAACGAAGGCGTGCGATTGACATCTACTCCATGAACTGCACCGGTAACCACGATTTATGCGTGTAGCTGAGGTATGCGATAGACAGCGACTTAATGAACTGAACCATTAGTTATGACTTGAGCGCATAACGGAGACGTGCGATCGACAGCTACTTCATGAACTACATCGTTAGCCGTAATTTGCGCGTGTAGCTGAGATAGACAGCTACTTCATTAAATGTACCGTTAGCCGTGACTTGCCTGCGTAGCTGAGATGTGCGGATGACAGCTACTTCATCAACTGCACTGTTAGCCATGACTAGCGCGAGTAACGAAGGCGTGCGATCGACATCTATTCCATGAAATGCACCGCTAGCCACGATTTATGCGTGTAGCTGAGGTGTGCGATAGACAGCTACTTCATGAACTGAACCATTAGTCATGACTTGAGCGCGTAACGGAGACGTGCGATCGACAGCTACTTCATGAACTACATCGTTAGCCGTAACTTGCGCGCGTAGCTGAGGTACAAGATCAACACTTCATAAACTGCACACTTAGCTGTGACTTGCACACGTAACGTAGGTGTGCGATCGATAGTTACTTTATAAACTGCCCCGTTTATAAAGTATTTATAAACGTTTATCGTCGCAGAAGTGCACGATCGACAGCTACTGCAAGAAAGGTATTGCAAGTTTAAAAACTTTTTTAAAAACAATAGGGCTGGTCGCCGAAGGCAGTAATTAAATAATATGAGGGAAATAAGTTATCCTATATTTCATCAAAGCTACTGCAACGCGTTAATCTAGACACAGCTTCAATCATCCTCTGTTTTGATAGAATCAACAAAAACATATACACAAGTTCCAGCGGCTCAAAAGAACTCTAGTCCAGAAAACTATATTTTTGAATATTGGTTTTTGAGCAAAAATTCTTACAGAGTTCAAATCTTTGGTAATTTTCATCCCAGATGCATACTAAACATGGAATAATTTGACAAAATTTTAAGTTCAAAAAGAAATGAAAACTGTTTAAAAGTTTTATCTGTTGGAAACGGGAATGTGTTTATTTAACATTCTTCACATTTCTGCTCTTTCATTGATTTTTAATTTATTTTTTATGGGGAGCGTGGCGATCCAATTGCGGGACCTCCCTACTATGCCGTATTTTATTTTATCCATTGCTTTTCATAAACTGCTATGTGGTCCGGGCCCCTACGCAATGCATCCTTTTGAAGAGATATCCTTTAATATCATCAATGCCTAGCGAGGTTGCTAACAGCAGACAAAAATTCCTTCTCTACTCTCCTGTTTTGACATGAGGTTGATCAAATATTACGTAATGAGGGGCGTAAGAGAATCATAATCCGACTAACTATATTTGTATTATTGGATTTACACCTAAAATTCTTCAAAATTTTTGCACACAATTGATTCCCAACAAAGAATAGTTGATGAAAATTTTAACTTTGCAAAGAAAGAGAAACTTTGTGATTTATCTAGTAAATATGAAGAAGCACACTATTCAACAATCAAACCCGTCTTTTTCTATTTTATTTCTTTGAGAAGTTAAAGGCTTCTAGGTTTGTTAGCTTGCACTGGAGATTCCCACTCCCACAAAAGAATCTCCCCCCAAACTCCGGTCATAAATGATCACGTGGGTCGCCATTCGTCTTGCGATCGTATTTCACTAAAACCGCCCGAGGACGGAGAGGATTTAACCATTGAGAATCGGCGATTTTGTCGTGATTGACACTTTGTCGTCTTTGTAAAAGATGAGTGCTATTTTGAACAACATTTTAATTTCTGAAGTTTTTTTAAACATCGATTGCCGTATGAATGGAATGCATTCGGGCGATAGTAGAGTAAATTTGGCGCCGCAGCAAAACATTACAAAATTTTAGGATGATTTAAAAATTTTAGGTTAATTTTAGGAATTCAAGGGAAGCTTCAAACTTTTAGGAATTTTAGGACGAATGCGATCCCTGGACCCTGGTGCTGATTAGTTTTTGGTACGATTCGAGATAAAAGAACCCGCCTTTTTTGCGAAATGGGCCGCAAAAATTGCCAGTATCCACTCTAGTTGAAACACTATAGATTAAATTTTACAACATTTGCTAGATACGTCACTTGTGGTAACTGGTCTTTGGTAGATAAGCCCTGGTGCTGATTAGATTTTGGTGCGATTCGGGAAAAAAAAAAACTTGCCATTTTTTGCGAAATGGCCCGCAAAACTCGTCAAAATCTAAAATAAAAACTACGTATGCTCAAATATATCAATTAAATGCTTGTTTCACATGTAATATTTAACGTTGAAAAGAATATGACCAATCCCATGACACTAGGACTAACCGTTCTCTAGATATTTTAATTTTTTCGCATTTTTGCTACGCTATCTTCGAAAATAAATCCAGTTACTGAATGAGAACGAAAATTGAATTAAAATTGCCAATTCAGTGTCATTTTAAATAATTATGAGTGTTATTTTGTGCCATTTAAACTCAATATAATAAATTATTGAAGAAATAAAGATAACGTGAATATGAGTCTGCAGAGAAAGTCAGGTGTTGCCCACAAGAGATTTTTTTTTTTCTTTATTGGAGCATATTGAAATCATGATCCAACGTGATTTGGTGGTTTCAATGTAGGCTTTGTAGCATTTTATATTTGGTCTTGTCTTTTCGAATTTTGATATTTTACGATTTCAGAAGAGCTTATGGACCTCGGCCTAAAATCATTTGCATAATTACTATTCATTCTACCTGCCTGATCTCTTAACCATGGATGGGCCTTTAGGTATTAGAAAAACTATTTTTATATAACCAGGGCCGGATAATCCATTGGAACAAGATAGTTTCTAGCCCTAAAATACTTTTACATCATAAACAAAGGCCCCAACATATTGTTGAACCGGGGCGAGTTCAAAATTCTCTGCCACAACCTGAAGTGAAATGACTGACGTAATCAATCCGAATTTAATTTTTAACTTATGAAAACAACCTAAATAGTTGGATAATTGATTTTTCGGATTACCAATTTTCGAAATTGTGACGTTTTTTGTTCAGATGAGGTCTTTCATAAAAGTTCGCTTGTGGCCTCAGAAAACCCCGGAGCGCTACTCTTTCTGATAATTCTATTCTTGTTGCTTCAAGATTAAAAAAAAAAAAAAAAAAAAAAAAAAAAACTATATATATAGGTTATGAATAAAGATTATAGCATTATTTATTTCCGGGTGGATAAAAACCTAAGCAGCTTTCTAACATGGTACGCTATTGGAAGGAGAGAGAGAAAAATATAATGCACGCTTTTTTTTTAAATACATACATGCATTTCCTATTTTTGAAAGAAATAAAAGGAGGAAAAAAGATAAAATCTAAACACCAAAGTCGGACAATTATTAAAGTGTGTACAAAACAGTATGTTTTAAGTAGAAAGCGATTTATATATTTTTTTTTCCATTTCAGATTAAAAATATTTACGTCTTTGATAACTTTTCCGTGGAGAGGTTAAAAATACGACTCTTGGATTTCGATCGATTGGCATGATTGAGTATCCATCTATACGAAGCAACCCTTTTTTCCAATGACGTCTGTGTGTATGTTCTCTTCAGTGGCATATCTGCCAACCTTTTGCAATGAAAATTCAGAAGATGGAAAATATATATATATACACGTGAAGCGACATTTTAAGGCGTAAAAAGATAAATTCAGAAAATTGAGAATAAGAATTAATTTACTTATAATTTAAAGACATTAAATTTAAAGACAGAAACAACACTAATTAAGATAGACAGAAACAACTATCTTAAAGACAGAAACAACACTTTTCTTATATACATACAATCTAAATAGTACATTTTAAAAAAAAAGTCAATTTTATTTAATTTTTTAAGTTGGTACTAAAATTCGCAATTTTTGTTACAAAAAAAAAAAAAAAAAAAAAAAAAAAAAAAAAAAAAAAAAAAGAGGATGAAAATTCGCAATTTTTATTTTTATTTTTTTTAAAAAAAGGGGGTGGGGAGAAAATTCACAATTTTTATCAAAAACGAAAATATTTCAATGACGTATAAGCACGAACGAAACTGATCCAAGAATGCTGTTATCTACATTGGGAGCGCGATCCTCTTCGGGAACTCTCCGTATACAAGGGTTCTAAATAAGGATCAGCCGTAAATCTATTAAATTTTCCTTTAACCAGGTATAGATTTTAACAAAAGGTTAGACAAAGAGACCGGACATTTAACGAACCGGTTAACGGACAGTTAACAGGTTAAATGTCCAATCATTAATAAAAATCTGCTCAAGAATAGCAATATCACACGATGGCAACGTGCACAGCCACTGCGCTGAGACAAAAAATTCCACAGCTGTAGGTGTTTTCATTCGCTAGCAAATATCTAAACACCTGAATACATTGATAGATATGCATGAAGAAATGCGAATTGCGAAATACGAAGCAATACACCTACATTTCCAGAGTGAAAAGATTTCGTATTGAAATTCTTTATTCTATTTCTACTTTCTCCACAATACATAGTATATGTAATAGGAAAGTATTGCGGTGGGTTTAAAATTATCTGGCTGTTGGATTTTGATTGATTTGCACGATTTGAATGCTAATCAACTATTTTATTTTTCAGTGATATCTGTCTGTTCGCATGATATTTTTCGAACAAATTGGTACAATCGGATGAAATATGACATGATATGCGAAAAGTGACGCTGATTTTCGAAGGTGAACAAACCAAGAACCCTCAACCTTTCGAATATTTTTTTCACAACATACGTCGAAGAAACATTATAAAGCACAATTAGGTATACAATTGTTACGAAAATAAATATTTAATGCCATTTTTTTTATTTAAAAGCGAAAGATATCACCTATAATACGCTGACATGCGTCGTTTCTAGGGTATTTCATGTTTTTGATTAAAACTGGAAAAAATCATAAAAAATAAAATGTCGTGAATTCTTTTTAAATACCGTTAATCTGAAATGAACAGATGCCATTAAATTTAGAAATTATGACGCGCCATTTTCGGGATATCAGAATTATTAATTTATTTATTTTACTCTTCTTTCACATAGACAACTATACTTTTACAAGATGTCTTTATGTGAATGTGAGGTGTAATGAAATTTTATGTGGCAATACATATTATAAAAAAAAAAAGAAAATTAGAACTAGACAGAATTTTCTGTAATCGGCGCTATTAACAAGCTTTTCATAACACTTTTTCTAAGGATAATAAATAATTAACTGTGCTGAGTTTCTTCTTGGATCCAGGCCGTCCGACCTACCCGAAAGTGTAAGTGTAAGGTAACTGTTTGAACGGTTGGGTAGTGCCACCCAATTTAAACCGGAACCCACAGGGGGAGGCATCCACAGGAACCGTACTCTCCTTCCCCTACCACCAACCTCTCGGAAGGACCCACATGTTTAATGTAATCGTACTCCGCGTGAACACGGCGACAGTTTGGGCAGAGGCGGGAATCGAACTCGGGTTGTCCGAGTGCAATCTCAGCACGCTAACCACTGGGCTGTCGCGCCCTATGTTGAGCTTGCAAAACAACAGAGTATAATACTATAGTAATCAAACTCTTATTGCTAGGAAAGTAGGTGAGGAAGCTTAAAAAAACTTGGTCCGGGACCAGCCTGAAATTTTCTGAGAAAAATGTGGCCCGGGTCGGATTTAAACACTGTCTGCTTGACCCGACCCCGCAGCGTGTGATCTGAATACCCGACTCACAATGTGGTTTTATTTCGAAATTCTATTTAGTAGACTTTAAATGTAGCGATAGGCACAATTTTCTAGTTTACAGTTTGTACTCTGCGTTCACGCACGTATCCGGTTACTCTCAATTTTACGAAATTTTAGAACATACCGCAATATTTTATCGTATGCCACATGCAATACTTGAATGGTATACTAGTAAAAATATTTCATTAAGTTAAAAGAACATAAACAAAAAATTACTAAAGCAGAATATTTGCTTAATAAAATACAGAAGTTAGTGTAGAAAGCCCAGACCACACGATCAATCCGAAGGTTTATGGTAGCTGTTTGTGTGGCCGGACAGAAGTTAGTGTCGAAAGCCCAGACCATCCGACTCATCCTAGGACATAGAGCAACTTGGTGGATGGTCGGAGACAGAAGTTAGTGTGAAAGCCCCAGGCCGTCCGGCTCGTCCATCACAGAAGTTAGTGTCGAAAACCCAGACCATCCGTCTCGTCCGAAGACTTAGAGAAACTATTTGAATGGCCGGAAGTTAGTGTAAAAATGTTTAATAAAAAGTGTTTAAAATTCAAAATATAAAATAACAAGTTAATGTCACAAGTCATTGTTTAATATTGGGAATTTTACTTTAACTTCAGATATACATTTCTTGTTTTAAGGCAATTTTTTAACAACTTGATTTATGTTTGTTATTGGCTCTCGTCAACATCAACTGTGCCCTTTTACAGAAAGCGCTAAAATTTATGATGTTATTCACAAGGATACATATTTGCGATATTATTTAAAAACTCTAAACTTCGATTTTATTTAAAAGTTCTAAAATTAACTTTTTTTTCAATGAAAAGTGCTAAAGTCTGCGATTTTATTTAAAAGAGTTAAATTTCACAATTTTCATTAAAGTTGCTCAAATACGTTTTTTAAAGGCGCTAAAATTCGCAATTTCACTTAAAAGCAGATTTTTATGAAAAAGTGCTAAAATTCGTGGTTTTATTCAAAAGTGCTAAAATTTGAAATATTATTTAAAAGTGCTAAAATTTAAGATGTTATTTAAAAGTGTTAAAATTGGCAATTTTATTTAAAAGCGGCAAATTAAGCGACATTACTTAAAAGTGCTAAAATTCGTGATTTTACTTAAAATCTTGAAAAGAGCATGATGTACAGTAGAACTGCAGGCGAGGCTATCGGACTGTATGATGAATGCAAAAAATTCAGGAATTTTAGGACGATTAGTGAAATTTCAGGCATTTTAGGATGTAAATATTTTATCAGGAATTTTAGGACAAGTACTACCCCCTGCCAACGAGGTGCAGACCCCTACGATGACGACCAAGTAGACTTTCAATCTACGCCACAGTATACCACAAAGTATTTCCTTTCAGGAGCAAAAAGCTTCAGACATATAAACTTAACAAGAGGACCCAGAAACAACCCAAGACCTTGACGAAATATTCCACAAAAAAAAAAATTATCAAAATGATTTCAGTATTTTAGCGAGGAAAAGAAAGATAAGTTCTCCCCAGTGTCTAGCACAGATCTGCGTGGCTGGAATGAGGGCAGACTAATTGAATGAGACGTGATCCAAATTCGCAAATGGGAAGAAGATTTAAGAATAATTTTAAATATGACTTTCCTTGTCAGTGCAAGGCCAAGAACACGTGCAGCGAGTACTTTCCCAGCCAATCCCAAAGTAAATTCTTATTACTTTTCAAAAAAAAAAAAAAAAAAAATTGACATAGTACTCATATTTTCTAAGGTTGCTACACAATATACGCAGTATACAAGGGTGCTCATAAGGGAGGGCAAAAGGGGGCCCTCTCCCCGGTCGTTCAAGGTCACAAAAGTGGGCATCAAGCTAGTGGATGTTGTACATCTTATCCTTGTGTTTGAACAAAGGATGTCAGTAGTTTGCCCTCTTTTGAAAAAAGTTGTATGGGCGCATTTTTTCTATGTAGTATTATACGTGGCATTATTATTCCTGGTTAGAAGCAGAACATTCGATCCGAAGACACTGAACTGTCATTTTCAAGGAAAATACATGAAAAGGGCTATAACATGGTCAATTGTGTGCTAAGTTTCAGCTCTCTGCGTGTCTTGGAGCAGAGAACGAGTCAGTAAAAGGTGACGTGCGTCAATGACATGAAAATTTTACGTACGACTCATTAGAACATTTTATCTGAAGCCACTGAATCGTAATTCGCGGAAAAAAAAAAAAAAAAAATCAGTCTGTATATTTAGGAGCCTTATTTAGATGGCGCTTCAGTATTTCACAGTACGTAAAACTAGCAATTGCTGGGTACAGGAGCCTCATCCAAGATTTTTTTGACCAAAGTCCCCTTGCACAGTAGGCTTCAATACAAAAAGATCTTATCAGATAGAGTGAGCTTCTTCTTTGTTTAGTATCTTTAAAAGCATGGTCTAATTGCTACTCGATGGCTCCATAGACCCCCTTGAATTTGCCAACTGAAAACAAAAATCCAAAATCTCCAAAAATGGCATTGAAATTGCAGATTAATAATGCACAAAAATGAAATAAAAATAATTCGCATTATTAAAACGATCTTCCAAACGGCAACTAGTATTAACAAATGTGTGGATCTGCAAAATATTATCCTGTGTCATACAACCCTCTTTTTGCAGATGAGATTGCAGTTGAGTTCTGATAAAGTCTAGACGCTGAATTTGCTAAAATCCTTCTATTTCACTTTTTAATTACGAAAGAGTAGCGAATTTTTTCCGTTTAAAGTTATAAAAGCCGATAAAATTGATTCGAATATGGACGAAACGATACATTTTCTTTAATAAATGTTTTCAGTTATACTATCTAAAGAAAGTATTTTTTTTTTTACTTTCCTTATATACATAATGCATAAGGAAAGTATTGTGACGGGGTCGAAAATTCGAATTCCAGTTTTCGACGGGAGAGCACGTTTCAAGCATTCCTGATCACGAATCGAACATTTTTGAAGTGATGTCTGTGTGTGTGTGAAAGTATGTGTGTGTCAGTGAGTCTGTGGAGACGAAAACTGACGAACGAAATTTGGTACAAAAATCACAATCCGTAAACACTGAAAGCCTGCTATTTTTATAGGCAATCGAATGTTCAGAATCCCCTAAATTTTCGAGTGAAATTTTGAAAAAATCGTCAAAAAATCAAAACCGCTAATAAATTTACGCAAATAGACATTTCTTATGTAATTTTTCATTAGAAAACGATTGACATAAATTTTAGAACGCTAACATGAACCGTTCTCGAGATGTTGCACATTTTTCAAAAAAATTATCAAAAGTTATATAAAATAAAAAAAAAATATTTTCTATTGAGAAACATGTTCACTTTTCTTATGTAATACCATACGATAAATTGGGTGACATCATTCTCGTGGATCTAGCTCATTCCATTCATGAAAAAAGATACTTTGAGTAATACTTTTGTATGTGAACGCCAATCGTCATTTATCTGCTGTAAGAATAACTTATTTCTCCGTCCATAACGCTTGGCGAGACTTTGGCGACATTTTTAATTGTTGTCAAATTAACAAAAATCTCGCCAAATGGATAAAAATGACGCTAAATCAATGAAAATGACGACTCATTGAAGAAAATTCAATATCTTGGAAAGAATATAAGTATCTACTATAAGAATAACATTTTTTGTAACTGTAAAAGTAGTAAATTCATTGCATTATATAAGGAAAGTCATGGGTTGCCCACATCAGATTTTTTCTTATTTGATACTAATATTTTCACTATTACATAGAAATCGCACTAAAATTAGGATCAATATATATTCTATTAAAAATATATAAAATCGAAAGTCTCTCGGTTTTTTTTTTGTTTGGCACTTTAATTTTTGATCGATTTTATTTTTTTTACATTTGGCATTATTATTTGTTTTATAATTTTTGGATAAGAATACTGAATAGACGAATTTTTAAGCATGGCATTGTTTAACCAGTGACGTAACGTAACAGATAAGTTCGAGCCCTCCAGAAAATTTAATTTCTGTCGCCTTTCCCACTCTTTCCATGATATTTATAGTAATTTTTCAGTTTATTTTGGCGGACTCCCTGCATTGTAGGCCTGGGCAGGTCTATTACGGATCACGATGTTATGTAACAACGGAAATCAATTGGTTAAAAGAAATTTCATCTGTCCAAATAATAATGCCAAAAACAACGTAAAATTGAGGTTTTTGGGGGCCTTGGGCTATGAAGCATTGAGGCCCCATATTGGGGACTATCTAGCACGAGATGTGCCTAGTACCTTTGGGGATAGCAAGCTGTGAAAGAACTGAAGCACCGCAATGGGGCTTTATGATCGGTATTGGCTTCAATAAGGTGTTTCTTTTCATTGAGGGTCCTGGGCTCTATTTTTAAGGTTTTATATTTACTTTAAAATGAACATTAAACTTGTATTTATTAATTTTATGCAAATACATTAAAATGAATTAAAAGTGCTAATAAAAGCTAAAACTCATAAAAAAGAATATGACGTCCTAGGAGCTCCAACAATAGTCCACTTAGGATCTTTGGATCACCTAAATCCACCAATGAGGCAATTTGAAAATTTTGTGAATAACAATGCAGTGGCATTGGCAAGGGGGATTTGGGAGTCATCCTCCCCCACCCCTCCCCAGGAATCATAAACCTTATATACCCATAGTCCAGGAACCCATAGAAGTTCGTAGAAATGATAGAGAAATGGGAAACGAAATATTTTGTTACAACCCACAATTTTTTCTTTTATACTACGCTACGTAACAATGATTCATAATTCTTTTATAATTTGTATATTCTTGAAATCAGCAGCAACACCGGTACCTTCGATAAATGGCAATATTTTAAATAAAATGGTTGGAGTTACATTCCGAAGAAAAAACAAAAAATAGATCGACATCAGTAAAATAAGACAGGGATTACCAGCGGCCTTTTAAGGTCAAGGTCTTGCAATCAATAAAATGGTTTTTGCAAGAAAAAATGCTACAGTGCTTGATAACGATAGACAGTTTACGGACATAATTACTCACATAGATATTGCTTAAGTTGTGATAAGATAGAAGGAAACAGTTTCATGCAAGTGAAGAGATGTGGTATCTCAAAGTTTATCAATGAAGATACATACATACAGTATAGTGCAACACATGACTCATTTCAGAATAATCTCACTGCAGCGTCACCTCGTCATGGAGAGAGGCACGAAACAGGGGTTGGGTATACATTTCTGCCAGCATTCCCCACCCCCTTACATTGATACGAAAAAGCTGGTATTTCCTATTTATGAAATGGGTGGGTTGAAAATTTTACTTTTATTCTTTACTATAGCTTACTTTCGGTTTTTTACTTTAACTACAATACATGGTAATGTATAGGAAAAGTATAGGAATCATGTCGAAAATCGTAACTCAAGATTTCGACGGATCTACAAGTGTTTCTTTCAGTTCAGGACTTTTTGGACGGGGGGGGGGGGGGGGGGGGCGAATGAAATTTTAGAAGCAAATTTACTATTTGTCCTATATAATATTTAAATGCTTTGTCGCATAAATAGAATCTAGGTTAACATAATATATCCCGGGGGGGGGGGGGGGGGCGAATACTCGGCTTTCAGGCATACCCCGGAGACATGCCTGAAAGAAACTTTGTCTACAATCTACATATTTCGAGCACTCTAGAACCCAAAAACTGTTTTTAGCCCGACGTCTGTGCAGTGTACGCATTTACTGCAGCTGAAAATCTAATCCAACAAATTTCACAAAACTAGGCAGATAAGTCATTTATGAGTTCCCTGGTGCTGATTAGATTTTAGTACAATTCGAAAAAAAAAGAACCAGCATCTTTTTTTAGAAATGATCTATAAAAATCGTATGTAAGAAACGGCTGTATTTTGCGAAATGGCCGGCAAAAAAAAAAAAAAAAAGAAAGTGCTATAATCCAAATGTACAGATTAAATACTTGTTATATACGTAATTTTTGACGAGGAAAAGAATAAGACCAACCCCATTACTCTGTGACTAGCCGTTCTCGAAATATTTTAGTTTTTACACATTTTTGCCATCGTTTCTGGTGGGTCGGACGGTCTGGGTAACAACAACAACATTTTTGCCATCCAGGGGCGCGGTAGCCCATTGGTTAGCGCGCTGGAGTTGGACTCGGTAGGCCCGGGTTCGATTCCAGCCACTGCCAAAACTGCCGCCGTGTTCATGCGGAGTACGATCACGTTAAACATGTGGTTCCGAAAGTCCTTCCGAGAGGTTAGTGGTAGGGGAAGGAGGGCCGGTCCCTGTGGATGCCTCCCCCACTGGGTTCCGATCTAAATTGGTTCCGTCCAAACAGTTACCTTACACCTTTCTGGTAGGTCAGACGGTCTGGGTTTCAACAACAACAACATTTCTGCCATCCGGCCATCCAAATGGCTGCTCAAGTCTTAGGACGAGTCGGACGGTCTGGGTCTTCCAACATTTTTCCCATGACACCTTTGAAAATACGTTCCTGTTACTAAATGAAAACAAAAATTGAATTAGGGTGTAGAACGACAAATGAATAGAGGTTCTAGTACCCTATTGACCTCTAGCGTGTATACACGATACGGGGGACATTGAGACATACAGGTCCCGTATGCTGTTCTACGTCATCCACATTCCACAGTTGTAAGCGTTTGTTTGATTAAACTCGTAGGCTGTCCAACTTGCCGTCCCAAGTGATCCCAGACATGCTCGATCAGTTACAAATCTGGGAATCGGGCAGTAGGGAAGGGCGGTAATGTGGTGGAGGCATTCCTGTGACACCCTTGCTGTGTGTGGCCGAGCATTGTACTGTTAAAAAATGCCTCCTGGGAGCCCTGTTATGAGTGGCAACACATGGTGCTGAAGGATGTCATGAACCTGCTGCTGAGGTGTCCTAGTTCCGTAGATCAATATTAGAGGTGACCGAATGTCGTATATGACGGCACACCATACCATCACACCAGCTGTGGGAGCGGTGTGCTGCTGTAAAGCGAAGGCAGGATAGAGGCGTTCACCATGGGGCTTCAACACATGGTTGTCATCACTGCCCAAACTGAATCTTGAATCGTCGCTGAAGACGACCTGGTTCCATTCGGTTGCGGTCCAATCCCATCAAGCGCGACACCACTCCAAACGTAGGCGACGTGGGTAAGATTGGCAACACGTAATGGGCGCTGCGATACCAAATGTTCTTCAGCCAAGCGCCTCGCGATTGTACGGACAGACACAGGGGCCCGTAGTGAAGGTGCAGCCTGTGTCCGGATGGCCGACAATGATGCAGTTGGCGCTGTACGTGCGTGCCCGATGATATGATGGTCTTCTCGACTATTGGTCTGCCGAGGGCATCCTGAGCCTGGCCGACGTGTATGCAACCTCGCTCTCGTTCACTGGTCCCAACACCTCCACACAGTAAAGTCAGAAAGACATAGGTAGTGGGCTACTCGCCGAGCTGACCACCCGGCATCCATCATCCTGATGATTTTCCTCTCTCGAACTCCGACAGCTGATCATATTTCTTCAGTGGTGGCATTATGACATCCCTAATGAAAATGCGTCCTTCAGCAACAGATTAAGTACAGGAAAAAAGCTTCTGCTCCAGGGAGAACGAAGTTCAACGCCCTCTAGTGGCATTAAGCAAAGTGCAATCACACTGCATTTCTAATTATTTGCATATCTGCCTGACACGTACCTTCATGCAAAGTTTCATTACGATCCCACAATTACTTCTTGGTGCTGCTGGGCTGTCAATAGTTCCGTGGATCAATATTAGGGGTGACCGCATGTCGTATGCGACGGCACCCCATACCATCACACCAGCTGTGGGAGCGGTGTGCCGCTGTAAAGCGAAGGCAGGATTGAGGCGTTCACCACGGTGCTTCCCACATGGTTGTCATTACTGCCCAAACTGAATCTTGGTTCGTCGCTGAAGACGACCTGGTTCCATTTGGTTGCGGTCCAATCTCACCGAGTGCGACACCACTCCAAACGGAGGCGACGGTGGGTGGGTGTCATTGGCAACAAGTAATGGGCGCCGCGATATCAAATATTCTTCAGCCAGGCGCCTTGCGATGGTACGGACAGACACAGGGGCCCGTAGTGAAAGTGCAGCCTGTGTCCGGATGGCCGACAATGATGCAGTTGGTACTGTGCGTGTGTGTCCGGTGATATGATGGTCTTCTCGGCTATTGCTCTGCCGAGAGCGTTCTGAGTCTGGCCGACGTGTATGCGACCTCTCTCGTCCACTGGTCCCAACACCTCCACACAGTAAAGTCAGAACGACCCAGGTGGCGGGCTACTGGCTGAGCTGACCACTCGGCATCCATCATCCTGATGATTTTTCCCCTCTTGAACTCTTGACAGCTGATCATATTGTCTTCAATGGCGGCGTAACGGCATCCTTAGTGAAAAAGCGTCCCTCAGCAACAGATTAAGTACAGGAAAAAAGCTTCTGCGTACTTTTTTTCTGCTCCAAGGAGAACGAAGTTCAATGCTCCTCTGGTGGCATTAAATTAAGCAAAGCGCAATCACGCTGCATTTCTAATCATTTGTACATCTGCCTGACACGTACCTTCATGCTAAGTTTTGTTACAATTCCACAATTACTTCTTGGTGCGCAAATTTTTATGGCAATGAATGTATGTGTATGAATATATATATATATGTATATATATATAAATATATATACATATACATTTATACATATATATATACATTCGTTTTTTTTTTGTTTTTGCTATGTTGTCTTGGAAAATACGTCTAGTTACCAAATGAAACGGAAATTGAATATAAAGAGCAAATTCAGTGTGATTTCAAATAATTATTTGTGTTATTTTGTGCAATTAAACTCAATTTAATGAACTACGTAAGAAATTAAGAAAAAATGAATTTGAATTTGTAGGGAAGGTCATAAGCTGACCACATCAGATTTTTTGTTGTTGTTCTTCATAACAATGAGAATGAAAGAATTAATGTGACTCATTGAAACAATAAAACGGAGATAAAAAAAATCTTACTTTAAATGGAAAACTTATACTTCTGTCAAAGTCTAAAATTAAAGGTAATAGTTTTGTTTCATCATAATGCATTAAAAATATTTACAAAATGCATTGAAATCTAAATTAATTTGTCATCCTGTCACCATAATTCTTATCCTAAGCGAGGGAGGGTGATTTCCTCTGATTTAATACTAACTTAAAAAGATAGATTTGCTTGAAAATTTTTAGTTGGCAGGGGATTTAAAACTACCCCAAGATCCTCTCTTAAATATGCCCCAATCTACACATGTAAATTGGTGAAAAAATGATGACTTCCACATAAAGGGTATCAAACCAGCAGTGGATACCTTTAACGATTTTCTAAATAAACCATTAAAAAATAAATTATCATTAAATAGTTTTTACACCTTTGTTATGTATATTAGTTAATTTATCAGCTATCAACTTCTTACCTTATTATTTTTTTTTTATTTCATTCCCATAGAATTAAAAGAAAAAATCTGATATGGGCAGCACATGAATTTCTTTATATAATGCAATTAATTTATTTTTTTACTGTGAAAAAATTATTCAACGTTATAAACACAGTACTGTTGATCTTAATACACATTTTTTCGAGAGAATAGAGATTTCAAGTTTTTGACGGGAAATCTCGTTTCAAGCATTCCTGAACACAAATCAAACGTTTTTGAGATGATGTGTGTGTGTCTGTAGGGACGATATCTCACGAACGAATAGAGCTATTCGAACGAAATTTAATACAAAAATTACAATCTGTGAATACGGGAAGCCTATTGCTTTTAAACGTAATTTAATGTTCAGAACCCCTCTAAATTTTCAAGTGAAATTTTGAAAAAATCATCAAAAAATCAAAACCTTTAATAAAGTTATGTAAATAGCTATTTCTTATGTAATTTTTCATTAGAAAACGATTGAATCCCAATAAGCAATATAGTCCATATATTAATATATTTTAGTAATTAATAAATCAATTTGACGCCATTTTTATTAAACAGGTGCCATTATTGAAATTTTAAAGACATTTTCATTAAGTAGGCGCTATTATTGATATTTTGACAACATTTTCGTCAATTTGGGGCCAAATATTACAAGTTGACGATATTTCGTTAGATTATTCACCAAGCATTACAGACAAACGGAGAGAAGAGAATTTCTTATATACTAGAAGGTGTGCCCGTTACATGATGGAATTCAAAATTTGCAAAACATTGCCTCCCATTTGGCAACATTTTTATCACTTTTGCGACATTATCGTCAATTTGGCAACCACATTTTTTGCCAAGCATTATGGACGGACAGAGAAATAGGTTATTCTTATAATATTTCCAAGATATTGAATTTTTATAAATTAATTGCCATTTTCATTGATTTAACGTCAGTTTTATCAATTTGGCAATATTTAAAAAAGTCACCAAGTTGGCGACATTCCGCCAAAATCTCGCCAAGCATTAAGGCTGGAGAAATATGTTATTATCTTTTCTCGTGAATGGAACGAGCTAGATCCACGAGAATAATGTCACCTAATTTATCACATGATGCTACATATGAAAAGTGAACAAACATATTTCACAATAGTTAATATTTTTATTTTATTTTATGTGATTTTTCGAGACATTTATCTGAAAAATGCGCAATATTTCCAGAACGGTTCAAGTTAGCGTTCTAAGGTTTGTATCAATCATTTTCTAATGAAAAATTATATAAGAAATGGTTATTTAAGTAACTTTATTAAAGGTTTTGATTTTTTGATGATTTTTTCAAAATTTCACTTGAAAATTTAGAGAGGTTCTGAACATTAAATTCCGTTTAAAAGCAATAGGCTTCCAGTATTGACGGATTGTAATTTTTGTATTAAATTTCGTTCGAATCGCTCCATTCGTTTGGGAGATATCGTTCCCAGCCCCATAGACACACACACATCATCTCAAAAGCATTTGATTCGTGTTCAGGGATGCTTGAAACGTGCTCTCTCGTCAAAAATTTGAAATCTCGATCCCCTCACAATACTTTCCTTATACATTATACTACGTATATAAGGAAAGTAATATATAGAAAACAAGCCAATATATTCAGTACTAAACACCAAAATTCTAGTTGTGGACTCCTAAATTTCAGTAATAGACACCTGCAGTTTAAAACGAAAATAGTTTTGTATTTTAGACGAAACCACTTTACTTGTTTAGTGGAATTTCCACTGATTTCTCACCATACAATTTAATCACTTTTTAAGATCATAAAGTTTGAGTACCTTTACAAATGCATCCACTGCATATATACTTTTATGTAACAAGTATCAAGCCGGCTTGGGGATTTTTATTTGTAACTTAGCCAATTGCCCAGGTCCTAAAGAAACACTCACTACATAATTAATACAGATAAGGATAACACCACTAAATTTCCAAATTGCCTATTTTGAATTAAAATCCTTCCCACCTTTCATTTCAATCCGAATCCTTCAGTTTCAACATATGTGAAAGCCCCAGGCCGTCCGGCTTGTCCAGAGGACTTGGAGCAACAAAATGGAAGTTTCAACATATGTGTAGTTCTAGTTACATGTAACAATTGGCCCACATGCACACAAACATCCATTGTGCCCTATAGCAATGCCTACTTTGGGAAGTCAACCGCTAACCGGAGAAAGAATGAAAAAGAAAATTTCAATTTTTATGCTTTTAGTTGAAAATTAATAGAAAATCAGAGAACAAAGTAATTTAAAAAAATGTTTTGTTAGAATGTGTAGATATACACCCATATTTTTGCCAAATGATAGATTTATGCTAATCTTCCTTTTTCAGATGCAGCAAAGTAAAAAATAAAGCATTCATATATTGATGTATTTAAAAAATAAATATGATGGAATTGTCCTACCCATTCAGTTCAAAGATCGTTAGAAAGAACATTCTTTAATCGAAATTCTATGATAATATTTTTGATTGCTAAGGGATTGATGTGTAAAAGTCACTAAATGATGCTTCAACGTATTATAATAACTAAAAAACTAATTCAAATTTTAAAAAAATCTCAGTAAGATCTGGGTCACTGAGTACTGGGACTTCAGAGTTAGCACTTCAAATTTTATGGTTGTCTGAAGCTTAGATTTTTCACTACAGACGACACACACACAGAGATAGACAAACATCGTTTTTTATTATGCAAGATAGTCAATTCTAAAATTTGTAGCCACAGATTTTATTATTTATAAGTTTTATTATATCTATTGTTTTCTTTATAAAAAAACTGATACTTTCCTTGTAATAATCTGGAAAATAAAATGAAAATTTAACACAAAATAATTTAAGTTATTTTAACACTATATTGATTTGTTACCAAACTTCACCACTTTGGGTGATTGGCAGCACATGGCCCGAGTATAAAACAGCTAAAAAAGAGAAACATTTATACAAACAATGCAATGGCCTGAAAGGAATGAAAAACAAAAAAAATATTTCTCATTATCCAATAATAAATATATTGTTCTCATAAAATAAAGGATTAGGTGCATTGAAGGTTCCTAAAAGAAATTTATAATATTAAGATTTTGATAATTGTGTTGCTTAGAAAAGTAGTTTTCATTAAAATCCTTTTAGAAAAGTAGTTTTCATTAAAATCCTTTGAGAATCTCTCTCTTGGTAGGAAGACAATACCTGCTTCTTGCTTAATCCATTAAAACTAACTTTTATTAACTATCAGATGACAGAAATAAAGGTGTTTTATATTCTATTGTACTACCTGATAAGGAAAGTGCACCTGCCACCCAGTGAGAAAAAAAAAATTGACTCAAAAGCTGCGAGAAGAAGAAGAAAGAATAAAGCCAAAGCTTTTGAGTTGCCAAAGATTTGTGTGTCTTGTTTTGATTGCAGATGGCATCACATTTTTAATGGTAGGAAATGTGGAACTATGTAATAGTTTTATAAACACAATTTTTACATATTCTAAATATTATTTTGCTTTGAAATTATGATAGCATTAGTTTATTCTATATTTAAATGCCATTTAAAATTGTTTATTAAAAGAATATTTAAAAATATTTCCCCCTTTTTTTTTACCACTTACTTCCCCCACTTTTTAACTGAAGGTAGATATATTTATCAACAGACAGTATATAGTCTTGATTTAACACACTAAGGTAAGGAAGAGTATGTGCATTTCTGAAATTCACAAGACCAACTTTATGATGCTGTCAAAACCTTAGCATCCGGAACAACTTGAATGAATATCTTATTATAGTAAAGTTGTTACTTTAGTTAGTGCTGGTTAGTTTGAGTATTTTTTTTTTTTTAATTTTACCTTAAAATAAAAAAAAATGGCAGGGATACACACTTGTTCTGGTAAAATGGGGTAAATGTGTCTTGAGCAGATCATTTATATTGTTAAAGCTTAATAAAGGAAAGTTAGATATGCTCTAAATCTGTATTTGATAGATGATTGTTTTACCTTGAAAGGTTCTGGAATTATAACATTTTTTCTTAAATCAGAGGTGAGCATAGGCACCGAGTTTTCAAAATCTCAGGGGGGGCACAATCCGATAAAGTTTTATAAAAGATTCACAAAGTTGATAAAGATATAACCACTTACAAGGCCGCCTTGAAGAAGGCAAGCATATGTCAGTTCGGTGACTACAATTGGTTCGTGGTCATTTTAAGCCCCTTCTTCAGGCCAAAAGAACAGTATCCACCCTTAACAACCGCCAAGAACGAACTGCCCAACGAACGGCAGTAGTGGTTGTTAAGAGCTCATACGGTTATTTTGTCCTGAAAAGGGGGGATTATAATGCCATCGAAGCAACTGTAATCACCTAACTGACATATATGTTTTCCTCAAGAAAGTTTTGTAAGTTATTGTCTTACAAGCAGCAGTTTTGGAGTGAGATAACCGGGTGGTTAAGTCACGGGGATTGCACTCTGAGGACCCCGAGTTCGGTTTTCGGCCTTGCCTAAACTGTTCCTGTGTACGAGCACGTTAAATTTGTGGGTTTGAAAGTCCATCCGAGCGATTAAATGGCATTGTCTCGGCGGTCTAAACAGATATCTTACACCTTCGGGTAGGTCGGACGGGCTGGGTTGAAAGAAAGATATCAGCAGTTTTATTTATTGTACGATAAATATTTTTAATCTTTTTAGACCTATTTATATTTGTAAGCTAAGAGTTGATTAGGAAAATCCATATAATTACTATGCATCAATATTAAAATATATAATAATTACAATGGATTTTACTATACAAGAATTAACTAGTAGCAAAGCTGTTAATTAATAAAAAAAAAATCTGAAAGTTAATACACGTTAACGTTTAATATCAACTCTTAACTACCTATCAGGTGATTTTGACACAAATTAAAACAATGAACCCAGCAATAATACAAAAGTATCCAAATACTATTGTCTATATTTAAATATTTTTAAATTAAATATGTAAATAAATTGATCATCACTATAACCACACATTCAGCTAAATTAAAAAATCTTTAAAACAAAGCAATTTATAAAAAAATCTCATAAATAATATTTTTATGCAAAATTTGGATGACATGTTGGTTGACATTTCTTATCACAACTAAAACTTTAATATTTTTATCAGGGGTGTGGGCTGAGTATACCTAGTGTGTGTGTGTGTGTGTGTGGGGGGGGGGGGGGGGCTTAGCTCCCTCTGGCCCTTGCCTGACTACGGTGCTGCGTCAAACGTCCGGTGCTCACCAGGAATTTACCCACGGGGTATGCAGATTCAAACGGAATGGATGCCACCTGTAAAGACAGCACTGATATATAGAATCCAGGAGTAATTACAGATAAGATCTCTTTAGGTAGACAAAATAAGTCATCTCTACTTCATGGTAATCATTTAGTTATTACTGGAGGGAAACAGCTATTTTTTTGAAATGCTAATAACATGGCTGTAAATATTCCATTTTTCTTTGAATTAGGTGGTCAGTCAAAAAAGTTCTGGTACCCAGGTGTTTTTGTCATTAGCGTAAACATCTTTCCTGGGAGTAAAGATCAACTTGGTTTGTGTTCAGGGAGCTATGGTAAGGAAGATGTGAACAAGACTGAACTGTGACTGAGATGTGACATTTACGTTGATAGGATTTTCCTTCAAATATTTTTATGTTTAAAAAACTTCATTTTTTATTATTTAGTAAAATATGATGTTAGAAAAAAATGTTGAAATTTCCCAGAGGGGGCAAAGCCCCCTCTGGAAAAGTTCAGCGGGGGCTCGTGCCCCTCAGTATATATTAGTATATGTAGCCATTTAAGCTTCACTTTCATATGCTTAAGCCTTAAATGTCAACTTTCTCAAAGAATTAAAAATAAATTAACATTACAAGACTTATTTTTTGGAATTCTCCAGCAAAATTTTTTGGAACTCAATCCATCTGACTTTATTACTAAATTTGTATGTTTACTGTTTAGACTGATGGTAAAAGTAGCATCCACACTGGCAAATTTTTGACATTTAAAAAAGACTCTTATTAATAGTATCGACTTATTAGAGTTTATACTATTACCTGAAGCACAACATAATTAAAAACTTATAAGTAAAGCCATATAGATTAGCATTATGATACAAATTGATGCTTTTATTGAAGTTTGACAGGTCTAACCATAAAATTATAAAAATGCTTATATACCAGATAGACATTTTTTCTGTTAAAATAAAACTGTGGAAAAGTAGTTTCTTATGATTTATGCTAAAAAAGCGTGAAAAATTAATTTAATTATAAAAAGCAACATCAGCATGAGACAAAATAAATTTGAATATGAAACAATTAGATCAATACTTTTTAATTGGAAAGAAAACAATTTAAATATTTATAAGAGTATATAAAGAGCGACTTTTATATTTGTAAATTACAAAATTGAAATCTTAAATATGCTCATTTCAACTACGATTTCATCATTAAGATAAATTTCTATGCTTCACATTTTAGTAAATATAATGCAGACACAGAGTGATAAACAGTACAGACTTTATATTTTGATCTTAAACTTAATTTGATCAACTTTATATAGATTAAATAGTAGTCTATTTACATAAATTTACTTACTAACGTCACACGCGGAATCCAATTTCCTCTGAAAGACCGAAAAAGCAACAGGAATGTTGTGTTGCCAACGTGTTCCGAAGCGAGGGAGAAAAATCCCTAGGGAAAATGTTTTTCCCTAATATGACAATTAAAATAACTGAATATTTTTTGTAGATTTAATGAAAACATTTGTGATGCGAGAAATTCAAAATTTAAACTTTGAAGACACTCTATCGTCATTTCACTTTTACTTGTGTTCCTTATTAAAATAAATTATTTATTTATTGACCATCATTTCATAATCGCTTTGCGTGAGTGGCAACGAGAGCAAATTTACATAATTTTGAAAATATTTTCAGCGGCTAGGTTTCATTGCTATGGAGCATTATGTATTATTTATTTGGAATGGTAATTAATTTAATTTGTTTTACAAACAAAAATTAAACTCACATCTTGTTCTCCATATTACTGTTCTTCAAATAGAATCAGAAAACATTTATAATCCTTGATAAACACGTATTATACTCTCCTTGTTTATCTAGATTTCTGAAGTAGTATCAATGTTAAAGGATTGATTTTATTATTTTCATTTTTTGCTTTTCTGTTAATGTGAAGTAGCCTACAGATATGTATTTAATTTCTGTCATGGATAATTCACGGAAACTTATATTTGCTTCTCATTCTCATCTTTAATATTTACAACTTTACTCCCTTTCATAAGAGTCTGATTTTATAAAGTAATTTATAAAATCATCTTTTTAATTTTGCGCAGAACACAAAATATGAGTAAGAATCTGTTGGGTTGGTGAAAAAGTTACTGGGCTTATATCATGAAGAACAATATTTTTGTAAATTTCTTTCATATTCACTGAACTAATACTTTACATTCCTTTCAATAGCATTATTTTTGGCATTATCCCAAAGACCGGTACGGTCTTGAATTTGGCGACTTTTCTGGCGCCCGATGTTGAGACAGTTGCCATAGTATCCAACCAAGTCGCAATGTTACCATGATTATGTGAGCACGAATGTAAATAAACAAACTGTGTAGTAAAATGCGCAGAAACGTAAGTGCAAAGGGACATTATTTTTATCATAGCTCGTAACGGTAAACTGACGATGATGCCAAATAAAAATTGAAATTAATCCCATTAAACATCGAATTTATATTTGTAATGAACATTAGTTATTTAGAATACATTAATAGCAATATATATTTAAAGATTTCATTTGCTAAAGTGCATTTCAAGTGAATATACACTACTAATCATTTTTATCATAGTCTCTAAGTAACGTTCTAAAGATGTATACATTTACTAGCAAATTCTGCAATGTATATGCGAGTGAGTGGAAGATATGTAATGATTTTTCGCAAAAAAACTCGTGTATATATTTTAATGAAAGTTAATATTTTATTTTCCGGTTAATTAAAAATATCCATCAAAGATAAATTTAGATATATCCTACAAAAATTAGAGGTTAAACGAATGTAAGTTTCTAAAGTAATGTATATGTATATATATACACATATGTATATGTATATATATACGTATGTATATATCGTAATTCAATGTATTTGTCGGAGGTCGCACGTAACAACAGCTGTTTGTGCAACAGGTGTTCTGTGACTCATAGAGTGATGTAGCAATTAGAACATGGATCTACGCCCGCTTCGCGAGCTAACCTCGCTACGCTCGCCCGCTAAAAATACATCACAGAATCCGGTCCCGCTGGCTGTCGGAGGTCGCACGTAGCAACAGCTGCGTGTGCAACGGGTGTTCTGTGGCTCATAGAGTGATGTAGCAATTAGAATATGGATCTACGCCCGCTTCGCGAGCTAACCTCGCTACGCTCGCCTGCTAAAAACATCACAGAATCCGGTCCCGCTGGCTGTCTGAGGTCGCACGTAGCAACAGGTGTTCTGTGGCTCATAGAGTGATGTAGCAAATAGAACATGAATCTACGCCCGCTTCGCGAGCTAACCTCGCTATGTTCGCCTGCTAAAAAACATCACAGAATCAGGTCCCGCTGGCTGTTGGACGTCCCATGTAGCAACAGGTGTTCTGTGGCTCATAGAGTGATGTAGCAATTAGAACATGGATCTACACCCGCTTCGCGAGCTAACCTCGCTACGCTCGAGCGCTAAAAAAATATCACAGAATCTGGTCCCGCTGGCTGTCGAAGATCGCACGTAGCAACAGCTGCTTGTGCAACGGGTGTTCTGTGGCTTATAGAGTAATGTAGTAATTAGAACATGGATCTATGACCGCTTCGCGGGCTAACCTCGATACGGTCGCCAGCTAAACAAACGTCACAGTATCCTGTTTCCCTGGCTGTCAGAGATCGCACATAGCAATATCTATCTGTGCAAAAAGTGTTCCATAGCTCATAAAGTGATTTTCATGTTACTTCCGCGCTTCAAAATCTCAATCAAACTCAATCTAGAATAAACCACGTACGATTCCTTATACGTAATGTGCATTCGCTCCAAAAACACGACAAGCCCACGTATAATCATCAAACTCTTCCGTACTATCATTCCTCTCACACAATAAATAGCATTACCCACTTGCAATCAACCCCTGATTCACACACCATTTAATCACATTAATTTACCACTATCAACCAAACGATCAAAAAGAACAATACTAAATCTTTCACTCTTCACAGCCATTTACTACACTCAAATGAAATCAAAGAAAATTTACCAATACTTGTATTTAAATCTTGTTCCCAAACATCTAATTTTAAAAGATCAGTACAATAATTCATAATGAGCATAAAATAACACAAATTAAGACAGTTGCCAGAGTTATCAACTCGCAAGGTTACCATGGTTACGAAGTACGATGAGTTAAAGAGTTACCAAGGTCGCTACATAGCCATCCGCTTATCGCCGATTTGGCACGATAGAAAAAAACAACCGTACCGGTCTTTGGGATTTAGCCTTATTTTTTATTGGTTGAACTGGAAAATAGGCCCCCACTCATTTTTCAAAGTACGATTCCGCGACAAGTTGGCGCGATTCATCGGGTTGCAATTTCATTTCGTATACTTCGCCAATTCTGGTAGCCCACGGCTTCTGGTAACCCACTGACATCCAATCAGCGCTCGGCTGTTTGGGAATCTGCATTTTAATAGACAGTAATAGTCTTCTGTGTATTTCATCAGACCTTTTTCGATCGAATTCGTTGACTCTTGTTTTTACAGATCTTTTTCGATCGATTTGCAAAGATTTAAACACGTATAAACTTTTTGGAATACGTATTTAAAACATTCCTCGTAATTCATGGACATTAACATTTTACGCAAATTTTCAATAAATATGCAGGTTCCGGTGTTAAATGTACGTGTATTTTCAAGAAAACATGCTGCGGTGTTGAATGTACGTGTATGTTCAAGAAAACGTGCTGCGGTGTTGAATGTACATGTAAGAAAACGTGTTCCGGTGTGGATGTAATTAAAAATATGGATATCCGTTACATAAAGGTGAATTCTTTTCTTTGTTCATCCCGTGTTTTTAAATTGTCTTTTGTATTTTTCCGTGTTTTAAAATGGGTTTCTTAATTTTAAAGTATCTTTTTTTTCTTGATTTTTGTTAAAGTACAAACATTTTTCTAAGTATCGTTTTCTCTGAATTAAGTTAAAGTACGAACTTTTTTCTAAGTATCGTTTTCTCTTGAATTTAGTTAAAGTACAAACGTTTTTCTAAGTTCTGTTTTTTCTTAAATTTCGTTAAAGTACAAACTTTTTTCTAAGTTCTGTTGTTTCTTAAATTTCGTTAAAGTACAAACTTTTTTCTAAGTATCATTTTTTCTTAAATTTTGTTAAAGTACAAACGTTTTTCTAAGTTCTGTTTTTTCTTAAATTTTGTTAAAGTACAAACGTTTTTCTAAGTTCTTTTTTTTTTAAATTTAGTTAAAGTACAATCTGCCATTACGCGATATTTTTATACGTTTGCCATTACGCAATATTTTTAAAATGCACAAAAATCGTATTTTGTAATATTTTTATGAGTATTATTCACTTTTATTTATATTCAATTGCAATATCATTTAACAAAATTCCAGTTCATAAAAGTATAGAATACGACGTCATTTTGTAGGAGGAGCCTATTTTAAAACACGGGAAAATACGTCACTTCAGTTGGGAGGAGTCAATTTCAAAACACGGGGAAACGCGCCATCTTGGCGCAATTTTGTACTTAGAAAAATGAGTGGGGGTCTATTATCCGGTTTTACCTTTTTATTATACATATCGTTTTATCTATTTTAAAAGTTTTGAATGCATAATATGACTTTATATATCCAATTGAATTTTCAACCACTAAATTAGTTCTCATAGAATAAAATAATACGGAACCAAAAAGTACCATATCAGGTTTATCGGGGCATGAGAATAAGTACAATATCCCATCCAAATTGTCCTTATAGATTGTATTTGCTATCATATGAGGTATGTTATTATTTTGCAATGTGCATGTTTAATCCTCAAGTAACAGCCATAATTAGATTGCTACTAGCCTCACATAAAACAGAGTGACATACTGAATTCTCATATTGAAAATATTTTGTATATTAGTTATATTAATTTTAAAGTTTGCTTTTAATGTATTACAGGAGTTGCTGTTAAAGAAGATCAGGCCCATATAGCAAAATATTTTGACACTATTTTCCCTACTTCTCTCCAATATCAATATGCTTTAAAATTTGCTAATCAAGTTGCTTTTTTATTGAAGCCCATCTCTAAATATGTAGCATTACTCAATAAACTTCAAGAGTCTGATGTAAGATTTCCTATCTAGTTGTAAATTATTTTGTTATTCATTAGATTTACTTGTTTTTAAAATGGTTATTATTCTCAGAATTTAGTGTTAATAGACTAAATGCATAACTATGTTTATCTTGCCTTTATATATATATATATTTTACGCTAAGTCTCTTATGTCATCTGGAATGTCGAAATGCATCCTTAATTCAAAAGGCTGTTTCAGTCAAATTTTAAGCAGATTTGTCAATTTTTATTAATTATTTCTTCTTCTTGCATATATACATGGAAAATAGTGAAATTTGCAAAAAATTGCAGGCATGGGGGATGAAATCTTACATGCATTATTACCAGTTAGATATATTCAATATGAAACATTTTAAAATATAATCTATATATACTAATTGCCAAGTGTCTGTCTCATGCTTTTTTTAGGCACTTCCCGAATAGATAGATATGCAATCTGGTACGCGAGTCGATCATTCGATAAAACCCCCTAGAAAATCATATTTTCTGAAAATGTTCTGTAGAAAGGGTGCTCTACACCAAAATGTTCGCAAGTGAAATGATAGAAAAGCATGCTTTATGATGGGACAGAGACACTTCAAATTTGGTGTATGGGTAAATCATTCAAAAGAATAAAAGTGTGCGATTTCAGATTTCCAATATTTTCTATTTAAGGGGATACTGCACACCAAAATGCTCGATTTTCTGAATAAATGAGAAACTGCTCCTTAAAAATTTGATAGAGGCTTGAAATTTGGTATATTGGCTAATCATTTAATGAAAATACCCAAGATGAGTATAGTTTCTCAAAAATGTTCGTTTAAGTGATGCTCTAAAGAAAACTGTTTGAAAGGTGAATTGATAAAAAAAACATGAATCTGGATGAGGTAGAAATTTCAAATTTAGGTGTATGGGTAGATAGTTTGGAAGGAAGAAAGTGTACAATTTCAGTTTTCCAATATTTCCTACTTTAAGGGGGGGGGGGGGTGCATACCAAAATGTTCGATTTTCGGAATAAAGGAGAAATGCTTTTTTTAAGACATGATAGAGTCTTGATATTGGTATATAGGTGAATCACCTGATAGAAAACCAGATAAGAATGGGAGTATTTTAAACATGCTCATTTAAGGGGGTGGGTATTCCACACAAAAACATTCGAAAGGTGAAATGATAGAAAAAGCATGTGATGAGATAGAGATTGCGATGAGATAGAGACTTCAAATTTGGTGTACGGGTAGATGGAAAGGAAGAAAGTTACTTTCAGATTTCCAATACTTGCTTCTTTAGGGGGTTCTGCACACCAAAATATGATCGATTTGCCGAGTAAATGTGAAATGCAAATTATTCAAAAATTTACAGTTTTCAGGGGTTGCTTGTTGTGAGACCATTGATTTTCAGCAGGTATTCGGCTAGTTGGTAAGTAAATGATGAATTACACATGCAATATATATCTATATATACTAATTGCAAAGTGTCTGTCTGTCCGTCTGTCACGCCTTTTTTAGGCACTTCCCGAATAGATAGAGACATGCAATTTGGTACACGAGTCGATCGTTCGATAAAACCCCGTGGAAAAATCGAATTTTTCGAAAACGCTCTCTAGAGGGGGTGCTCCATCCCAAAATGTTCGAATAGTGAAATGATAGGAAAGCATACTTTACCATAAGATAGACTTCAAATTTGGTGTATGGGTAAATCGTTCGCAAGGAAGAAAGTGTGCAATTTCAGATTTCCAATATTTTCTACTTAAGGGGGTGTCGCACACCAAAATGTTCGATTTACTGAATAAATGAGAAACGACTCCTTTAAAATTTGATAGAGGCTTGAAATTAGGTATAGGTATATGGACTAATCATTTGATGAAAATGCCCAAGACGAATATAGTTTTTCAAAAACGTTCGTTTAAGGGGGTGCTCTAGAGGAAAACTTTCGAAAGGTGAATTGATAAGAAAACATACTTCGGGATGAGATAGAGATTTGAAATTTGATGTACGGATAGATAGTTTGGAAGGAAGAAAGTATTCAATTTTAGTTTTTCAATATTTTCTACTTTAGTGGGTGTCTCACACAAAAGTATTCGATTTTTGGAATGAAGTAGAAATACCCCTTTTAGAACGTGATAGAGGCTTGATATTTGGTATATGGGCGAATTATTTAATAGAAAACCGAAGAAGAATCAGGTTTTTCAAAAATGTATATTTAAGGGGGGTGGATACTCCACAGAAAAACATTCGAAGGGTAAAATGAGTTAGTTATCTTGGATTGTTATAGACTTATAGTGATTTTCACGAATCCCAGAAAGCCTGAATTTTGGCCTGTCCCGACAAGTAAAAATAGGCACAAATCAAAAATGGGGGGAAATAAAAAGAAACTAAAAATTGTTTTGGTATACACACAAATGGTACAAACTATGGTAGGAATTTAAAAAATAATAAAATGGTCAATCAACCCACTGTGCTCATTTCATGTGAAATGACCCATAGAAAATTTTTATGAATCATAAGCTCAAGTTTTCAGACATTTTTAAAACTGTTTTTTGATATTTTGCAAGGTATAAGTGAAACTTAATGTGTTTTAAAAATAGATTTCAGTGCTATTTTTAACATAAATAGCATGCTATCAATATTAAAACATAAGAGAATGACAAATTTTTTTGTTTACGAGTTTTAATCATTGATCTTATTTTAATTCGTACGAGGAAGCATTGACTTTAATGGCAGGTGCAAATTGTGTTTTACTTTAACTCATACCAAAAGCAGCTCATGCTAGTAAATATCAAGTGGTATGTATATGTTAACAAGTGGTATGTATATGTTAACAAGTGGTATGTATATGTTATTTACTATTGAAAATCTTTGGATTAAATATCTTTTTCCTGCCATTGCTCTTAATCTGGGGTTTATCAATGCAAATATAAAAAATTCAAAATTTTGTTATATTTGCAATGTCTACTATTTATGTATATTTTAAACATAATAGGTTTTCACCAAATACAAATGCTGAGGCAAAATCAACTGATCAATGAGATTACACAACACGATTAAGTTCTCTTAGAGTAGAAAAAATTGATCTTTTTTCTGTGTGCTTTGTCTTCTTATTGGCTGGTCGATCTTGTGTTTAACACTTGTCACCTTTGATGAACTGAAAACCCAGCATGACAGTTGTGTGGATGGCTTGTATCAGAATGTGAATTATTATTTTTTTATATTTTAATGTATGTTTTAAATACTTTAATTTTTTGTTTTTGGTATCTACATGTAGAATGTGGAATGGACAGGTCCAAGTGAGGATTTAAATGTCAAAGACATTATTTCAGAAGGCTTGACAAGCGATAACTTTGATAGTGAACCAGCCTCAAAGTAAGTTATGAACAATTTTGAAATGGTTAAATAAATATGAATGCACAATCAAATCTGTTTTTGTAAAACAAAATTTTCTGTTATAAAGAACTAAGTATTGATGTTATTCTAAAGAATTTTGTTATTTGTGTAAACTTGCTATTTCTAACTTTATTATATATGGGTTGTTAGACTGTATTATAAATCAAATATTAGTTATAAGATTTATCAATTACCTTCATTATATTTTCAAGAGCTTCGTCTAAACAAAGAATTTGTAACTCCCCAGCTGCTATCTTGGTGACGAACATGCATATTTGTTTCATAAAAACAATTAAATTCACAACATGTAAGCTCACATGCAACATTGAATTTATTTACCTTCGGTGAAAGAACCGATCAATTGATCTTTGGTGGGTTTTAGCCACCAGTCTTTCTCCTTCAAAGTGTATTTTAAGTTGTGAGACTAAATTTAATGCCTTTCCATCATTATGCTTACAGAAAAATGTCTTTAGTCCGTCTAACACTTTAAAAACTTCAGAGTAATTTCTGATGCTGACTCCTTGCTCTTGACACTCGAATTCTTCTTCAAATGATTCTGTTGCAAATTCCCTGACGATATCGGTTATTTCTCTGTTGTTTTCTTCTATCATCACATCTGTATCCATAGGAGCATATTCTTCAGACGATATGCCCACAAATGACGATAATATACCCACGAACGACCATGCGCACTCCACTTCCGTACCCTTTGTGGTCTTAGTTGAGTTTTCCCTTGAAGTAGATCCCACTGCTTTGTGACTGAGGGGTGGGGGAGTTCCCGTTACTCCTTATCTATCTTTTGAATTGCTTGCTCTTAATGTGTCCCTAGAGAATGACCATTGTTGTAGGTGCAGGTGTTTTTCTTACTCAGGCGAGTTGCAATTTTTTCTGGGAATCTATCTTTGGTATAGAAAATTCAAATTTTGATTGTGTCTGTACAGAGGTTTTAGTCTAATGGAATGAATCATTAAAATAGTGTCCGCGGCCGGATCTGAGGGTGACCGCTAATCAGGGGTTCAAAGTGCATATTGTTAATAAGTTTCCTGCCGGGGAATTTATAACTGACCGTAAAAACGGGGTGACCGTTTAGAAGGGTTTTACTGTATTAGAAAGTTATATTCTCACAAGCAGTGATAGTTCTTTCTTAGTGGTTCTTAAGAGAAGACGTTTTTTTACTTTAGGAAGAGGGTTCAATATGATCCCAAAACAATTGTAGTCACCTAATTTTCCTATGTCTTTTTTTTTTTTATATAAGGAAGTATTAGAAAGTTATATTCTCACAAGCAGCAGTTTTATTTATTGTGTAGCCATACTTTTATTCACAGAAACATCAAAGTTTGCACAGTAATGCAACAACCTATTTATTGGTCTGCTAGGTAAGCAGACCAATAAATAAATTGATCTACTTACATGGTTATTAGGTGGCTATTTTCAAGGAGTGGCCTCCTAAATTATATACTTACTTTCGTAAAATATCTTTTCAAAGCTGGAGTTCCAGTCAGAGACTGCTTACTTGACTTGTAAGAAACATATGTCTACTGCCATTTTTATCTCAAAATGTTCTAGAAATAACACTTGTAACAGACTTTTAATGGGATTACTCATCACAAAATGAACATTTAATATAAATAGTTTTATTGGTTATAGGTATCCTGAGTTACCGACTACTTTTCCGAGTTGTCGCCAACACGTACATTGGCTATATAATCCGATACGAGAAATTCGCTACAAACACAATGATTACAATAATTTAATATATAATGGGGTTTGATCAACTTTACGGTACTTATCGGTTATCTATCTCTCTCTCTCTCTCTCTCTATATATATATATATATATATATATATATATATATATATATATATATATAAAGCTAAACATGGCAACACGTAGGGATCACGCCAAATTCTGGTTTATACCGGTTGCTGATATCATAAGTAGGTGGCGCTAATTTGGAATATTGGCAACCTGTTGATAGCCGTTAGTTTGAATTTAGGGTCATTTTATTCCTGTTATACTGTTAGCTAGATTTTTCTGCTATTTTGCTGCAATGATGAAAATGTGGAATTTGCTTATGAACGAAGAAAACACTATGAGGTTCTTTCAACAGAAGGAAATTTTACCGCGACACCGTTTTTGTCCAAATGGTCATGCCATGCGGCTGCAAGTAGGCAGGAAGTGTCGCTGAAGGTGTAACGCTGTTGGTTGTCGCCATACTGTCAATCTTCGCATGGTGAATCGGTTCTTGGGATCTAGGATTCCGTTTAATGTTCATCATTGTGTTTGTAGTGAATTTCTCGTATCGGATTATATCGCCAATGTTCGGGTTGGCGACAACTCTGAAAAGCAGTCGCTAACCCATGGTCCCTATAACTGATAAGTACCGTTTTATTTTATAAAGACATTATTTTTACGAATTATATGCTGTAAACAATTCTAATGAATATATCAATGTTTGCATATTTCGTAAACAGGTTATAAATAGGCAATGGAGATTGGTGCTAAAAATACTTTTTGAAACCCATTCATTTCAATAGTCACTAGCTAAAATGTGAAACAAACTTTAAACTACACTGGTCATGGGTTTCATATTCATCTGTAAATGAGTTTAATCATGGAGATTACATCGTAAAGGTTTTTTCACGCTTGTTTTCATTAGAAAATTGTAGAAGATAATGAGAGAAAATTGACAAAAGATAATGAGAGAAAATGCAGTACTTTCATTTTATAATGCAATATTTGAACACTAGATTTGAGTAAGAATCCCATTCCTTTCCCATTTTATTATAGTTATTAGATTGATACATTGTTCACAGAAAATTCGGAGCAGCAGACTATTTTATTTTGGTTTCTTAAAAGAAAAAAATTTAACACAGTGGAATACCGACAGTATTTGTGGGAAAATACAGGTTTTAAAATGGATTGAACTTTGTTTATCTAAATGCAGAGTAACAACTCTGATTTTGAGTAAACCTTTTTTAATTCATGCCTGTCTTACTTAGTTAATTTGGTACTTTTGTATTTTACTAGATTACTGCCATGTAATCTTAGTGTTGATCGGCAGTCAGATAAAAAGCTTTTTCTTTGAATTTCTTTGTCATGTTTACGAGATGAATAACAATGCTTTTAGCATAGACCATCCAGTGTAAAGTATGAGTGATAGACATTATATTTTTTTAATTTGATTTTCATAGTTCTGTTTGGGAACAAAATGCATTGAAATCAAATGATTTTATTATGTTAAAGTAATCCATCACTGGTATCTGTTATATTGATAAAAATATTTTTTCTAGGGATTTTATCCAGAGCATCTCTGCATCACTTCATACACTTGCTGATCAACTTCCCACATTTGGTTTGTATTTTATTGTTTTAATATTGATTTATCATACTATGAGGCTTCTTATGTATTCATAATCCAATTTTAAAACTTTTTTTTAATTGAAGTATAAAATAAAGTCCAAAATATGGGCTCATCACACTTGTATGAAACATGAGTCAATTGTTCACCAGTGTACCAGATTATATAGGATCAGTACTTTTAAAGACTTGTATACCGTTTTTACAGTTTTATGACTATATTTTTTTGGGTTGCATGTTTCTTTTGAATTATCTAGATTTTAAGAAAATGTTTTGGGCAGATTTAATAAATACATGTATTGTTATTAAAAACATGGCATTTCCCTCCCCTATGCTTATGATACAGGGTAAGTACATGTGCTTAGAAACCAAGTTCTACTTAAATTTCAGATAACCATTTGCAAGGCCTTGAAAGTACTTAAAAATTAACTATTTTGGGTGAAGTCTTTGAGAGTGCTAAGAAAGAAAGCATATAAAAATAAAGCTAATCAATTTCACATCATATATTCTTTTGTTTCCTCTGTAAAGTTTAAAGTAAAAAAATCATTCTAAAATAGTATATGTGTATATTGTTACGGATATGTAAAAAGTTTCACTATGCATATTCAAAGAGAAAATGCCTTTACAGGCAACCATTCCTATTATGTGAATGTAGAGTTGCCATATATTGAATTTTGGATTGGGGTGACAGATTTGGCAATTTATCGTTAGCTTGCTGACTTTTCGAATGTACTGTAACTTTTTTGAAATAATGAATAATCTGAAAGATACCCTTCTGAAAGTTTCTATGGAGAGTATATAAAAGGAGTCAATGCTCAGTTGAAGACCAGTTAGCATGATACGAGCTATATTGAATTGTGAGATACCTCAGTGTTCTGAGAATAGAACCTACTATTTTTGTGAATTAGCTGAGCATTTAGTTGCTGCTTTATTGTATCTGATAGTTGTGTAGTGATCTTGTAAGATAGTTATCCAGCTATTCACTGTATATTGCTCCTGTTTACGCTTGTACTTTTAAATAAAAGTGTTAATTATCCAGAAATTTGGATTCATTCTTGTATTCTGAGAGTACATCCCTTATTCCAGAGGATACATCGTAACAATATAAAGAGATACCCAATTTTTGTTTAAAATTTATCTAAAAAACTTTTCGATTTAAGATTAATGAATTACTAGTGGATCTTCACCATTAGGTTTTTAAACCCATTAATTTTGTGACTCTCCACAAATGATGTACAAAAAAAGAGTGGGGCACCGGGAGACACAGCCTACCTAAGAGACCTAAAAATTTAAAAATTAGGTTTGAGATTAAAATCTTGTTATTTTATGTACTATTAGATGCCCCGCTCCTGTGCATTTACTGTTATGTTTTGAAAACTCTGCTACAATTAGGTAGTAATTTATCAAACTGTTTTTAGTTTTTTAATGGTCAAAAAACTTTTATGTAAGCTTTGTAAATGGTAACAATGGGATTAGAGTTTAATTTGTTTAAATAAAATTAAATCAAAGTAACAAACATGTTCATTGTAAAAATAAATGTAAAGTGGTCATTGTAGTTAAACCTAAAAACGTGGGGGCCTTCAGAAAGAATCTGGCTAGTTAAGGTGATAGAGGAGCACCTACATGATAGATGGAGCACCTGATAGAATTATTTTTGCTTCTTTTTCATTATCTGCTGTATCTAATGATTTTAATTTGCTGTAGACATTCAATTTAAGCCTTTGTCACTCAGAGACTTCTAAAATTTTCATCTGTTAAATTGTCAGATTTTTTTTTTTTAAGATATTTCACAGTAAATTCAATACATGTTATAAAATTGTTTATGCTTAAATACAGAGATTGTTATGTTATTGTGTTGTCCAATTATTTACAATGAACAACACAACATGTCCAATTATTTAAATTGGGCAATATAACCAAAGATTTGTCTCAGAAAATTTGACAATTTATAATGTTTTATCTATTGAAGGCACAGTCCTAAAGTGCTCCACCAAATGGGACACCTTGGGACACTGAATAGTTCTGAAAAAAAAAAAAAAAAATTATTAGTTATGTATAAGATATTTGAAGTGATTACACTTTTATCTTAAGACAAAGTTTTAATGTATATGAAGCAAATGTTTGATTAAGATAGAATATAAAAAAATACATTTAAAAATCAAAAGCTTGTCTCCAATATAGAAAAGTTAGTTAATCTGATGTTGGTGATTCATAAGTGTTCATGGAATAAAATTTCTGTGTGATTCATATATTTTAGCTCATTAATTTTACAAAATAATCAATAGTATTTGTTTGACATTTGTTCTTTCAGAAAAGGCAACATAACTTCATAGTGGAAGTATTGTTTGAAGTCCTTGAAAGCAGAATTCATTGTACCCTAATTTCGATAAAAAGGATTGCATTTGCCTAAATGTCTTATGGCCGATAGTGTACTAAAAACAATTAAAAAATGAACAAAAATGTCACATCTGGTGTAAATGCTGAACTGAAATACAGGTGTAAATGTTGAATAAACAATTGTAATGGCAATTCCCATTTGCTGTCATTGTATAACTAATATAAGAAGTTATATTTCAGATCAGAAGATTGGTGTCTGATCTCTCAATTTATATATCTTTGGTTTACTAAAGAAACACCATAAAAATGAGATTTTAGCATATCCACCACTGCTAAGTAAATGCTGTATCCGATAAAAAATTTAACTTTTCAGCATTTAAATGTTGCGGTTTTTGTTCTTGAAAGTACTTCACATTTTAAATAGAAAGTGTACAAACTATGATAGTATTTTTGTATATATATTGTTTTGTTTTTTAATTACAACTATATTAACACTATTTTTTTATTTCAGGTACATATAAATTGGATGTTCTATTAGGCTCTGATGTTATAAATAACATATCAGTTAGGTAAAACTACTTTAGATTTTTCTTGTATACAATATTATTTTTTTTAATTAAAACAATAATGTACTTTATAAGAGTCGAAGCAGATATTCTTCATTTGATAATTTTTAAATTGTAATCTGTGTATATGCAAAGGTAAAATGAAATGCATCAAGTTAAATTTAATTTGGTACTTATCGGTTATAGGGACCATGGGCTAGCGACTGCTTTTCTGAGTTGTTGCCAACACAAACATTGGTGATATAGTCCGATACGAAAAATTCACTACAAACACAATGATTAAAATTTAAAATATAATGGGGTTTGATCAACTTTACTTAACAAAATATTGTATTACATTGAATTTTGTGGCGGTCAAAACTCAGCTATTGCTGATAAAATTTCACTAAATTTATCACAACCGATAACGCTTTGCCACATAAATTCTGCAAGATATGAGTGCAAGTGCTCTCTCGCAGTGCCTTTATACTTTTTGTTAAGCCATTCTGCGGATCCCCAGAGTCTCTCTATGGTCCACATATGAGCTCTGGTTTCAGGATCCACGAGGTTATACCGATGATTTACTTTCAAATGTTGAAAGCTGGCTTCTTCTAATTCTTCAGTTTTGTAGCCACGCCAGCAATCTGAAAATATGATTGAGCTGTCCTCGATGTGTTCAACAGTTTCTTGGAAAAGCATAGTAGTTTTCCGATTAGGCACTGCCATGAGAAAGCATTCCTTGGTTTTTCGACAAGTGCCACCAAACACCCATTTCTCGGGAAGTAATCAGCCGTAATTACTTTTTTGTTTCATAAACAGAGTTTCGTAGATTTCAACGATCTCCCCTGTCCCCCCGATCTTCTTAGTAGATTGTTTCTGCAGATACTGGAAACATATTTTGTTTGACTTCATGGTGTTTGGCTTCATCGTCCCTATAACTGATAAGTACCTTTAATTTTTTACAAACATTTTTGATTTTCCATGTATATATATTTTTTAAAGATTTATAGTTTTTTTTTTTAATGTTGTTGTCATTTAAAATATATTCTAAGAAATAGTTGTTCATATCTGTAGAATTGGTTTTAGATGCACAATGAGTCCCTCTGTTTAAAGGGTTTTAGAATATAGCAAGATAAAATACATATGAATATTTAATTTACACACCAAATTCAGAATAGGGTAGTTAAAGATTTATATTTTATTTGTGTACCAAATTCACAGTTACATGCCATAATTACTTAATAAAAAGGGCATTTACATTGGAATTTTCAGTTTCTGAATGTCCATTTTAGTTTAAAATATCAGTTATAGTGTGAAATACAAAATTTATTCGGCATCTGTTTAAGGTCGGGGTTTTGTCATGACATCTTCCTTAGCCTATTTTAACATTCCTATGCAGTTAATGTACTTTAAAGAATGGAAAACTTCTTCAATACACGGGTGCGAAAACTATAATGCCATAATTTGTGTAGGTAGACATGTGATATGGGAGTACATAAGTTTAGAGGGAAACACTATGTTATGGCCAATAATGATTTTGGGAAAAAAAAAAAACTCGAGTCTTTGATTGGAAAGACTGCTTTATCTCACACTATATCTCATTTTGAAACCAGTTGATTCTTGAATTTTATATTTTATAGTGTATTAGTTTTCTATTAACTAATTTTAATTTGTTTATGCAGTTTAGGCACGTTTAGATTAGTATTCACATTACCATTAGTAAATATTTGAAATTGTTATACGAACTACAATATTTGAAGTATTGTTGTTTGTATAACAATAAATATCTGAAAATAATTAATGATATTATACCTTCATTGTTTTAAATACTCCTTACTTAGAAATTACTCTTTAAATTCTAGAAAAGAATAATCCTTAAAATTTTTGTAGCAACTTGTTTTTGTGTATTGTCATAGTATCAAATGATCCTTACATTTTTGTAAAATCTGGCTCTGAAATGTCTTCTATTTGTAGATTTTATGGTAATTTTTCAAGGTAAATAAATTAGTATTTTAATATTCTATTTTTTACATTTATTTTTTTCTAGTGATGAACCTGGCTTATCTGGTGCTTTTTATCGACTTATGCGATGGCATTCTGCATATTTTACTATACTTGTGCAGAGAGAGATTGACCAAGAAAAGCTAGATAGTTGGTGTGAAATCATAAACGCCAATGTGTTACTTAAACATGATCAAATGCAGTTTGGTCCAACACTGTGGAGGGGATCTGTGCATCTTCAAACTTCAGATGTAAGTTAATTTTAGTTCCTAACTTTTATTTTATATTTGTACAGATGTGGTTATTGTAATTGAGGTGTTATTTCATTGTGAAGTATTCTTTAATTTATATGACTTTTAAATTGAAAGGGTTTTGATGAGTTTAAAATTAAAATTTTATTTTATTTATTAAATTAAGAAAATTTAGATAATTGGTGTGAAATCATTAATGCCAACATGTTAGTTAAACATGATAAAATGCAGTTTGGGATACATGCAGTTTCAAACTTCAGATGTAAGATAATTTTAGTTCCTAACTTCTTTTTTATATTATTTGTATAGATGTGGTTATCATAATTGAGGTGTTATTTCATTGGGAAGTATGCCATAATTTATATGATTTTAAAATTTAAAGGGTATTGATGAAATTAAAATTTTATTTTAATCATTACATTTTTACATGAAAGAAAAGTCTCATATATCCCCATTCACTAAAACTTTTAACAATCAACTCTGGAATAGAATAAATTCCATTGTATTTATGGATTCTGAAAAATTTAGAAATTAGTGGCACTGCAGCAAAATATGACAACACTCAAAATACAATTGTTTCCAGATTTCAGGTTACTCTATGTATCTTTAAAATTCCAAAATTTTTTACCTGAAAATAATAACATTGATTGATAGTTGTGGGAAAGATAAAGCTCTTAGGTACACACAAAGGCGAAGATACAAGGGGCCAAAGAAGGCTCGGGTATCTTTTTCTCTCATGAACATACATAAATATTTTTTTTACATAATATTTCAATGTTCTATGGATAATTGCCTTATGCTGATGAAAATATAATAAGAAAATAAAACAATTGCATAATTGCAAGCAAATCCCAGATATGCTTTCCTAATGGAAATGTATGGCATCACCTACTGATTCAACAATTATGTTAATTTTGATCAATTCTTTATAATAATAATGTTAAATTTATTAATTTGCATCAACTTTTTTATTTATTTTTATTAGACCAATTATAAAGTTAAATCAATATATTTTTGTTTGTTGATAAATTAATGTTGATCTCACTTAACCATAGCAATAACTCAAAAGTTATAAATTTTGGGTTGTATCATTTGTTTTTTTGTGATGGGTGACATGATTAGTAGTTCATTCATTCACCTTCAGCAGCATAGTGCCATCCATGTCTGATGCCCCTAATCTTATTCCCTGTATAGAATATATAAAATATTTTGTATGTATGAGGTTTCCATTTGAAATTGTGAAATACATGCACTGCCAACACTTATTTCCACAATATTTTTTTTTATCTTTTAAAATGCTTATAAACTTGGTCACATTAAAATAAGTAAACTGTCGAATAAACAGGTTTTAATTTTTATGTCATGCATATTTTGATGATCCCATCATTGTTTGGTGGAATTTCCTGGCTTATAAATCAATCTTTCAAGAGTTCACCAAAATGTTAGGGTGAAATTGTCATCTCGCTATATGACTTGTCTTTATTTTTTAGGTTTTTTTGGGGGGTGGGGGGGTCTAAGTTTTTATTTATATACTTCAAAATACAGTAGATTTTCATGTTAAATAAACTTCTTGCTCACTATGTGTTCTAACCCTTCTCTGTTGTTATTTTATTTTTTCAGGCTTCAGAAGATATTTCTTCACAAGGTTTTGAATTTAGATTAGATGTGGCAGGAAACAATGAAAATGTCTTCATTTTTCAATCTAATAAATGTGCTCAACAAGATAATTTAGAAGTAGGTTTATAGAAAAAGTTATGATTCTTAATTCTTTAATTGATTTTATATTAAAAAAATTGTTGTTGATTTCTATTTATTAACTAAATCAAAGGTATTTGATTATGTAGTCACATTCATAGATTGTTTAAATTTTAATTTTTTAGTACTCGTATGTTTGTTGTTACACCTACTCATCAACAAACAAGAACAGATAAGATATTATGCACTAGGAAATTTACCAGGTGTTGCCTGGAATTTAACCTTTTGTGGATGGTTGGCGTGCCCGCACGTTGACTACAAACTTGCATTTAAGGACGGTCGTCACGCATTCATGTCAGAGAAAATTTTACCTTAAAGGACAGCCGTCACGGATGCACGTTTTCATATAGAACGTTTATATTTGAATATATTTATCTACTAGATGGCTTTAAATGTCCATGCGAACAACTCCCATGTATTTTGCGGATACTTGACCTTGGCATAGGGGGATCCAATGAATTATTTCTCCATCTGGAGTGGTGAAACATGGTTTTGTAATATAAACAAATAAAGCACTTCTCGTAGTTTGGGTTTTAGAAATGTGCAGCAGTGAAATTATTAGGTTATTTCGGATAAAAGAATGGCTGGGCCAGGGCGTTTTCTTTCTGTGAAAGAATATACTCGTATGACAAGCGAACCGGACAGTAATGAAAGTGATGCAGATATTAAAGATTCGTAGAACTGTGGTATTTCTGAAGATTAATATGAAAATGCAAGTGATTCTTCAGATTCTGAGCGTATTATTATTACAACGCCGCCAGCTTCAGTACCCGTTTCTGTGAATGATGTTTGAACAGAAAATTTGAAAGATCTGAATTCTTTTGAATTTTTTACCATACTTGGAATCAATCACAATATTATGTCATATGCCACCTAATTTAGATAAGGAAATTAATTTTTTAGCATATTTTTCGATGATAAATGGTAGAATTCATAGTAAAAGCAACTAACGAGTATTTTGTATTGAGATTTGTATGAAAAATACAAATAGAAAATAAGTATTTCTTTTATTCCTGAAAAAAGTAGATTGCAGTGTTTAACAGGTGATTTTTAGTAAAATTTTTTCGAGAGTTAGGCTTAGCGCAAAAAATTAGCCATTATTTGAAAACAGTTCGAAGGAGAAGCACTCCATCCTTTGGGCTACGGTAGTTCTGGAATGCTGCCGTCCGCAAAGGATTAAGATGCAAACTAGAACATATGGCACATTCTCAAAAATCAAACAATGCTTTTATGATGCTCCTGCATAAAAAAAAAAAATTGCTGCACTAACGTAATATGCTGTAAATAAGAGTGAGATGTGTGCAGTCCAGGTACTCCACCTTCATCAGCTCAAACTAAATGCTATAGTCTTTAAAACTAAGTTCTAACATAATTAAAAGCTGAGATAAGGTCAAATTAGTGAAATGCTTCAAATGGTGATTTAAAAGTTGTAACATTATGTTGCTTTCAAAACAAAGCAATAGTACTTCAATTTTAAGTGCACTCATGCTTTGTACGTTTGTAAAAATCATTGAAAAGTGCTTGGAAAAGAGTGCATTTTCAAGTGCTTGAAAGTCCTTGAATTTGTTAAAAAGTAAAAATAGTCCTTGAATTTTTTTTAAAGTGCGTAATTTTTTTCGAAAAATTGTAACGTACGCAAATTTTTAAAAAGCCACAATTTGACCCATATTTCCTGTACAATACACAGGGTTCTAGCTGTGGATCGCCATTGCTCCAAATCATGATAAAATGTTTCATTTGGTGAATATACAAATGATCGAAATGAAATTGTGAATTCAGAAATATTTACAAGAACAAAAGCAGATATCTTTACCAAAAAAAGAAAGTGTGAGATTGATTATTCAGAAATAAAGATATTGAAGTAGAAAAAATGTTTGAAAATAGATATCCACGCATTGACAGAACCCGGTAATGAATTAGCACTAAAGACTATAAAGACTAAAAAAAAATAACGATATTACTTTCATTTCAGTCAAATAGTTTGCAACAAACCATTAAAGAAAAGCAAAAATTTGTTAGAAATAAGTTCAATGATACAAGCAATTGTGATGGAATTGTGTGTGTGTGTGGTGGTGGCGGGATGTCTAGAACCATCGTAACATTGCTATTATTGCTACACCTAAAGTCTTTAAATAGTCCTTGAATAATGCTCAAGAAGACTGTATGAGCCATAGCACTAATAAAACTATGTTCATCAGGGTGTATATGGGTGCTTGAAAATTGGGAAAGTACTTGGATATTAGATTAGCATTTTCAAGGTTTTGAAAGTACTTGAAAATTCCCATTTTTTGTTCAAGTGCTTGAAAAGGGCAGAGTTGAAAGTGCTCTGCAGATCCATAGCATTGTGTTTTTTCTGAGACGTTCTGCTTTCCCTGGAAATTTCTGTAGCTGTTACGCTCTTTCTGAAAATTTCCTAAATAACATTGTTTTTATCCAAAAACTTTCCTCAACGTCTTCAACATCAAATAATAGTGTTAATTTACTATAATTTTCCTCCCAGAAATGCATACAACTTCATAATAAGGGAAAATTAATGTCCGTGAAAAAAAAAATTGCATGATACTTAAAAGTCCCTGGACTTTTTTTAAGGAAAGCATACTCACCCTAGTTTATATAATCAGAATTTATTTCGAAATCTAAATAATTATGTGCAAATAACATCAGAAATGCCTGTTCAGACAAAAGTCCGTCATTACTGACTATAAATATGTCACTAATCCCCATAGCAATGGGTATGCCCAGGTTGTGAGGTCATAAAGCACGGCAACATATGAGAGGAGAAAAGTTCCAATCTGTTCGAAAATCAAAAATACCAACTTTTATAGTTTTGTTTAAAAATTCATAGAAAAAAAAGAAACTATTAGGATGTACGGATTTAAATCCATATTTATGCTGAAGGTTACAATTGTATTAATCTTCCATTCTTGGATACAATGAATTAAAAATCAGATAACTTAAAATATGCATATTTTGATGTATTTAAAATAAAAGAATGTGAAGGAATTGTCCTATAGATTCAGTTCAAAGATCAATGGAAAGAATGTTGTGTGATCTTTCTGATGGTGTTAAAATGGAAACTGTGACAATATTTTTGATCACTTAGAAACTGATTTGTGTGCAAATCATTCAAAATTGCTCTTCAGCATAAAATAACTCAAAATACTAGTTCAAATTTTTAAAAATTAGATGATCTCTGTAGTCCTGCAGTTTAGCTAACTTTGTACCAAATTTTGCGGGTGTCCAAAGCTTTGGTTTTCTGTTACAGAAGAGAGAGACATTTTCTTACATAAGACTATTCACGTAGCAATGAAAACATTCATGACCTATCTTGTAATATTTCTTTTACTTATTGCATTCATATTTCTAATACATAAAACAAGATAATATTTTTTAGTTTTCAAATGCATTTTCATGTATGTATATAGTGTTTATTTTTTTAATTTGTATGTTTATTGATATTAATTATATTTTAATATTTTTTCAGCATGTTATTTTATCTTCTAAACTACAGTTTATTGACGAGTGTCGTTTTGCTTCAATACCTTCATATATGGTTTCTCCAATGGTTTTTCGACTGTATCCTTTTTATTGTGCAACATTATTTTCTCTTTAAATGGTATATTAAGTATTTTAGTTATTTTGTAGTAAAAAAGCGTCGCTTTTATGTCTGTCAATTATACATCTTTACACTTCACTTTCGTATATTTTATGCATAAATTGTATTTATTATTTATTTATTACATATTTTAACTTCCACTTTTAAACACTGTAATTCAATAGTTAATTTTTTTAAATACAGTGCTTTCTATTGGTGATTCAAGTGGTCAGTCTTGTTCTCTGGTGTTTTAGGTCTATATTTTTCATCACTCCATTGCAGAGTCACCTTTTTAATGTCTTGACAGAGTGAGCCAAACATTGTTCTCACTTTTTTTGTTTATTTTATTTCTTTTGTAAGCGTATCGTATATTCCTTTTGTTTTAGTTGTTTGTTTACTGTCTTTATTGTTTGAAGATATTGTGTGTTATTAAAAAAATTACTTTTCATACATTTTGCCACAGTCATTCTTGTGGGGCGCGGTAGCCCATTGGTTAGCGCGCTGGAGTTGCACTCGGTAGGCCCGGGTTCGATTCCAGCCACTGCCAAAACTGCCGCCGTGTTCATGCGGAGTACGATCACGTTAAACATGTGGGTCCGAAAGTCCTTCCGAGAGGTTGGTGGTAGGGGAAGGAGGGTATGGTCCCTGTGGATGCCTCCCCCACTGGGTTCCGGTCTAAATTGGATGGCACTTCCCGACCGTCCAAACAGTTACCTTACACCTTTCTGGTAGGTCGGACGGTCTGGGTTTCAACAACAACAACAGTCATTCTTGTCTCTCTTTCTACAGTTGAGTTTTTTCCTCAGTTTGATTTATCTTCCCCCCCCCCCCCTTTCTATTTACATTGCGGGTTTATTCCCCCCCCCCCCCCCACACACACACACATACAATAATCCCTTTAGAGGTAGAAATGGGTTTCAATCAATTTGTTTGTCATTCTGTCAATCAACAGTAATATTTAGTATAAAATTATTTGTTTATACTAAATATTTAGATACTTTGTATTCTAACCAAACATAAGACAAAAAAAAAAACCACATATGCCAAAAAAATGCTAGTCGCAGGAATTTCATAATATGTCCCATTTTCTAAGTGCTTTTAAAAGTACTATTACTATTATTGAAAAGTACTATTACTAACTGCCTGTAATGTGATTAAATATTACTTTGCTTTTATTCATACTTATATTTATTTAACAATTGTATTATTTTCATTATGATTTTCCTTACATGTATAATAGCCATTTTAGCAAGCCAAATTTACATAATAAAAAAACTTCAAGATTTGTCGAGTACTTATTGAATAAACAAGAGGTAAGTATTTTTCAAAATTTTTAAGGAATAATTTTTGCATCTTACATTTAATTTAATAGAATCTTCAATATTCATATTCATTTCTTAAACTCTGATTGTTCTATGTAATCTTTGACAATATTATTATGGGCATTGGGGATATTCTTGACTTAATTGACGTAAATTAGAAAGTATTTGCAAAATACTACCCATCTTAATCTTTGGGGCTATCTAAGGATTTAAAGCACAAATTCTGAGTGTATAAAGCAGAGTTTTGTCTTAAAAGGGCAACCAGTACTGTGAAAATTTAAACTGGGTAGAATATTTGGTGATTCCCATGATTAAAACTTGATTTGTTTGAATTTTAAACTTTTCATATCATTACTTTGTATGAAGAACAATGATAAATTCCCAGAACAATGAGTATACAGATATGCCAACCTCTGAAAGGGGCAGGGGTATAGTCGAGGGGGGACGCGGGCGGACACAGACCCCCCACCTTTTCTCCTGATCTCAAGCGTACCTCCACTTTTTATTTTGTAAGGGGACGCTCTTTTTTTTAATTTATATATACATATATAACCCCTCAGCAGCTTGGCATAAATGGAATGCTTGGCCGATGGCCTCAGACTATTATTCTTTGGCCACTCTTCCTCTGAAAAAACATATGGATAGGGATGGCGGTTATTACAAAAATAACCAGTTTTCGGTTATTTTTAGAAAAAAAAAACATTTGTAGACAAAAAAAATTTATTTACATTTTATTTACATTAAGATTTTAGAAATTTTCCAAAGCTAAAAAGCTTTAAAAAAATCATTAGAGAAATCAATGACAAGTAGTTCCTTTTATTTCTTTATCGCAACCGATATGTTGCTCAGAGTTTTATTTTTCCTAACGAGTAGAAGTACAGTACTTGATCACAAAAAGGAACAAAAGAGAAGCGCCTTTTCCAAGAAAAAAGTCAGACAGCATGGCACCCTGGCAGACCTGGGTTGGGACGCACCCCAAACAAGAATCATTTCTCGTCATTCGAAGTCGTGTGCGAGTGTAGAAATTTCTGCTTCTGTCTCTTCGATATAAAGCCTTTATGGAAGAAATTCATAACGTGTACAGTCAATCTACGAAAAACCAAAGCCAGTTATCCAGTATTTCAAAAGAGTTGGGCCTTTAAATGTTAAAAATAGGTCGCATTTTGAGCACAAGATGGGTAGCGAGCACTTTCAAAACTGTGCGGGCTGTCTGGGATTCATATAGTTCATTATATGCCCATTTTGTTCAAGCTTCATTGGATATCAATCGAAATTCCGTTGAGCGGGCAAAATTTAAAGAGCTTGCCCGACACCTTGGCAGCTCGGAATTTTTAAGAAATTTAAGCCTTATGCATGATACTCTAAGTGAATTATCGAATTTGTCTCTACAATTATAGGCATGAAATATAACCCTTTTGAAGGCAAACCATTTAATAAAACGAACAGTTCGGGTTTTAGAATCTTTCAAAATTTCAGTAGGGAATAAATATGAAATCGCCTTAAAAGCTGAAAAAGAAGGAGTTTTTGAAAACATTGAATTGACAAGCTACCCAAAACTTGCAATTATCAATCCTGGCCAGTTCCTACAAAGCTTCGTAGATAATTTGAACGAACGATTGTAAAATGAACCAACCGAAGTGACCTTATTATCCGATTTAACAATCCTCGATACCAGCACATGGCCAACAAATCCGGACATTCGTCATGGGGAGAAAGAAATAAAACGTGTATGCTCCCGTTTGAATCTTGACCATCGTACAATTATCAATGCGATGAGAGAATATATTGATAATAGAGAGATGTTACCTCTTGATATCTTGCCCTTAAAAGTGTGCACTGACACTATTCCATCTGGGACAGCTGAGTATGAACGCTCATTTAGCCAGATGAACATCATCGTTTCGGATGAACGTTCAAGCCTCTTAATTAGTTCTATTTCAAATCTACTAATGATCCGCATAAACGACACGCCAATTACTAGATGGCAACTTCAACTGCATATAAAAGTTTGGAATTCTCAGACTCACAGAATGTCAACGGACACACAATCAAGAAGAGTTGAAAAGGATAAAGGCATTTGTTTTAAAGTATCTCTATGGAAAGTACTTTGAGAAAAGATTCTTGCATTTTGAAATGAAATTAATTGATTTTTCTTTCCTGAGCTGAGAATCATATGCTTTGGAGCACAAATTTTGGTTTTTAATAAATAACTAAATAAAATTTGAATAATTATTATTATTTTGATTATATCAACATGTTAAGAGTTCGAGTTGGAAAGTAAAAAAAGAAAAAGAAAAAAAACAAAAAAACTGGATAAAATTGAAAAAGTATCTCAATACAAAATCCACGATACCTTTAGAGACTAGGGTCGTTACTCAAGACATTTTGAATGGGTGATACTTATATCGCGATACTTCCCAGCCCTATGTCAATCACAGAAATTATACAGTATTGGCTAAAATTCTTCAAAAAAAGAGCATCCCCCCACCTTTTTTTTTGCAACTACACCACTGGAAAGGGGGTCATCAGTAGAAAAATCAGGTGTTTTCAGTGAAACTGCATCGACAATCGGTAAAATTTTACGTATATTGAAAATATATTTTTTAAAACCTTCGAATAAGTTCAAAATGTAGTTTTGCTAATTTAACTGAGTTAATTAAAACTGAATGGCATTATTTATGTGAAAATAATTAAGAAATTGACCTTTATAATTAACCAAAACATGAAAATAAACTAGTTTAGCCAAGTTAATGTGCAACAATAGGAAGATTGAGATCGAAGGAAACGGATCTTTTCGTACTCTCGGCAACGCCCACGGAAGAAAAAAAACTGAATTTCACGATCATACTATTTATATGGGAAGAAAAAAAAACTGAATTTCACGATCATACTATTTATATGAAGATAATTAAAAAATTAGACTTTATAATCAACTAAAATAGGAAAATAAGTTAGTTTAGTCAAGTTAATGTGCAACAATAGGGATATGGAGATCGGTGGAAAAGGATAATTGTGTACTCTCGGCAACGCCCCTGAAAAAAAAACTAAATTTCATGATCGAACTATTTATATGAAAATAATTAAATTATGAAAATAATTAGCTTTTATAATCAACCAAAATATGAAAATAAGTTAGTTTAGTCAAGTTAATGCGCAACAACAATAGGGAGATGGAGATTGATGGAAAAGGATAATAGTGTACTTTCAGCAATGGCCGCAAATAAAAAGAAACCGAATTTCTTTTGAATTGTGTTCGAAAGATAGAATAAAACCTGCTGTGTTTAAAAGAGATAAAGGAAGACATAATATTTAGTTTAAAGAAAATTAGTTTATTAAATTGTAACTTCAAATTAATTCAAATTAACAAATCCGTCAATTAGATCCGTCGTAAACTCGAGTTGCAATTTTCGACATGATTCCAATACTTTCCCTATACATTACCATGTATTGCAGGGAAAGTAAAAATCTGATGTGGGCAGCACTTGACTTTCCCTGTAGACTCAAATTCATTTTTTCTTTATTTCTTTAATAATTCTTGAAATTGAGTTTAATTGCACAAAATAACACTAAATTTGCATTTTTAATTCAATTTCTGTGTTTATTTGGCAACTGGACATTTTTCCAAAAGTGGCATTACTAAATTCGGAAAATCTCAAATATCTCGAAAACGGTTAGTCCTAGAGTAATAAAGTTGTTCTTATTCTTTTCCTCATCAAAAATTATGTATAAAACAAGCATTTAATTGATTTTTATAGATTTTTGCGGGCCATTTCGAAAAAATGGGAGATTGTTCTTTTCCAAATCGTACCAAAATCTAATCAGCACCAGAGTGTCCCAAAAGTAACTTATCTACCAAATTTTGTGAAATTTGGTAAATTAGTATTTTAGCTAGAGTGGATACATGACATTTTGGCATGCCATTTTGTACAAAAAGGCAGGTTGTTCTTTTCCGATTAATACAAAAATCTAATTAGCACCAGAGTATCGTACAAGTAACTTATTTAGCAAATTTTGTGAAATTTGGTAAATTAGTACTTTAGCTAAAGTGGATACATGAAATTTTTACTGGCCATTTCGCAGAAAAAGGTGGGTTCGGTTTTTACGAATCGTACCAAAAACTAATCAGCACCAGGGTTATACCCAAGTGACTTACCTACCAAATTTTATGAAATTTGGTCCATAAGTTTGTGAGTTAGAGTGGATACATACATTGCACAGACAGACAGACACACACACAGACGTCACGCTAAAAATAGTTTTTTCGTATTCTAGAGGTGTCAAAACATGTAGATCCGTCGAAAACTCAAGCTGGGATTTTCGGCATAATGCCAATACTTTCCCTATACATTACCATGTATTGCAGGGAAAGTGAAAATTTGCTGTGGGCAGCACGACTTTCCCAGTGGCATAACAAAATGCAAAAAATCTCAGATATCTTGAGAATGATTAGCCCTAGAGTAATAGAATTGTTCTTATTATTTTCCTCTTCAAAAATTACGTATAAAACAAGCATTTAATTGATATATTTGAACATATGTAGCTTTTTTTTAGATTTTCCGATTTTTGAGGGCCATTTCATAAGAAAGGCAGGTTGTTCTTTTTCGAATAATACCAAAATCTAATCAGCACCAGAGTATCGTACAAGTAACTTATCTACCAAATTTTGTGAAATTTGGTCAATTAGTATTTTAGTTAGAGTTGATACATGAAATTTTTACGGGCCATTTCGTAAAAAAAGGCGGGTTCTATTTTTACGAATCGTACCAAAAACTAATCAGCACCAGGGTCATACCCAAGTGACTTACCTACCAAATTTTATGAAATTCGGTCCATAAGTTTTTGAGTTACAGTGGATACATACATTGCACAGACAGACAGACACACACATAGATGTCACGCTAAAAATAGTTTTCTCATATTCTAGATGTCTCGAAATGTGTAGATCCGTCGAAAACTCGAGTTGCGATTTTCGACATGATTCCAATACTTTCCCTATACATTACCATGTATTGCAGGGAAAGTAAAAATCTGATGTGGGCAGCACATGACTTTCCCTGCAGACGTTTATATTCACTTTCTCCTTATTTAATTAAATTTATTTCACTTTTAATTCAATTTTCGTTCTCATTCGGTAACCGGACTTATTATCAAAGGTGGCGTAGAGAAAATACGAAAAACTAAAATATCTCGAGAACGGCTAGTCCTAGTGTAATGGGGTTGATCTTATTCTTTTTGTCGTTAAAAATTACGTATTAAACGAGCATTTAATGGATATATTTGAGTATACCTAGTTCTTTAGTTTAGATTTTGACGATTTTTGTGGGCCATTTTGCGAAAAAAGGCAGGTTATTTTTTTCGAATCGTACCAAAATCTAATCAGCACCAGGGTAACCCACAAGTGACTCATCTACCAAATTTTATGAAATTCGGTCAATTACTTTTTTAGTTAGAGTGGATACAAAATCTGCACAGACAGACACACACACAGACGTCACGCTAAAAATAGTTTTTTCACATTCTAGAGGTCTCGAAACGTGTAAATCCGTCGAAAACTGGAGTTGTGATTTTCGGCATGATTCCAATACTTTCCCTATACATTACTATTTATTGCAGGGAAAATAAAAATCTGATGTGGGCAGCACATGACTTTCCCTGCAGACTTATATTAACGTTCTCTTTATTTTAATTAAATTTATTTCACTTTTAATTCAATTTTCGTTCTCTTTCGGTAACCAGACTTATTTTCAAAGGTGGCGTAGCAAAAATACGAAAAACTAAAATATCTCGAGAACGGCTAGTCCTAGTGTAATGGGGTTGGTCTTATTCTTTTCGTCATTAAAAAATACGTATTAAACGAGAATTCATTGGATATATTTGAGTATACCCAGTTTTTTATTTTAGATTTTGGCAATTTTTGCGGGTCATTTTGCAAAAAAAGGCAGGTTATTTTTTCTGAATCGTACCAAAATCTAATCAGCACCAGGGTGACCTATTCGTGACTCACCTACCGAATTTTGTGAAATTCGGTCCATTAGTTCTTCAGCTACAGTGGATACAAGCTTTTGCGGGCCATTTCACAAAAAAGGCGGGTTCTTTTATTCCGAATCGTACCCAAAACTAATCAGCACCAGCCCCGCCCACAAGTGACTTACCTACAAAATTTTGTGAAATTCGGTCCATCAGTTTTTTAGTTACAGTGGATACAAAATCTGCACAGACAGACAGACACACACACAGACGTCACGCTAAAAATGGTTTTTTCGTATTCTAGAGGTCTCGAAACGTGTAGATCCGTCGAAAACTTGAGTTGTGATTTTCGGCATTATTCCAATACTTTCCCTATACATTACCATGTATTGCAGGGAAAGTAAAAAAGAGTGGGATCCATGCATGCAGTCAGTTATACACTTTTAAAATGCTTTTTATGCCTTTTAAATGTTTAATAATCGCTGCTACAGCTTCTTTGTTGCATGCTTATGCAGAAGCTTTACTATTACAGGTTTAACAAATTGTACTTTTTAAACATTTTCTATTTTTCTTTGTATTATCAGACGGCCCTGATTCTCAGGTTAGATTATGCTGAAAGAAGTGAGAAAAAATATTCTACAGTGACAGAAGTGAAGAAAAGTATAAAAAGTGATAAAACATATTGCACAAATAGATGGAGAAAAGCAGTTTTATCTGGTTGCATTAAAGGTGAAAACTATTTTTTTTTTAGTATATTTTAAATATATTTTAGTTTAATTATATGTAGATTTAAGTAACTGGACCTACATGCAAAACTTGAGTTTCAATATTATTTGGCCTAATATTATTTTCAATATTAGCCTTTCAATATTAGTAGGCCATGAATTATGTGGTCTAACTTCTGAATCTTAAAGTTCTTATAAAATTTATGTAAAATGTTAAATACAGTGAAACCCCTGTTAAGTGACCATCTTACTTATTTTTTTCTGGAACAGATTTTAAATTTCTCATTAGACGTGTTAATTTTACTTTCATTAAGCAGCCATATATATATATATATAGGTTGTTTCAAAAAGACTAATTAGCTTATACTTTTTAAACTGTTGGTGCTAGACACATATTGTAATTGAAAAATTGCTTCGTAAGAAAAGCTTGTCAAAAATATTTTCAAAACTAAGGCAGAAAAATATGAAATCTAACTTTGTATTTGGCTCCTATAGGATAAAATGCCAAACTTTAATGTAATGATTAGCTAGTTTTGCATCTGTGCATTTGAAATTAAAGTACAGGAAATAAAGCAAAATTCATGATCATGACTGATTATAAAAACTATGCTCTAACCAAGCATTTTCGAAAGAATTTAGAGACCCTCCACAAAAGCTTAATTACTGTGGGTATTTGCTTTTACTGCATACCACTATTCAATTGATATACGGACCCCAAAAATTTGTCTCAAGTATAACACCATGAGCTTTTCTTAAATACTTAAACACCCCCCCCCCACCCCCCACCCCCAGTAGATTCCAGATTTAAAGCAAATTTTTGAAGTAATCAAACTTTCTTTATCGAGACGGCTATTTAAAGAGTTATTTTCTGTATTTTTATGCTAATATGTCACACAGTTTTGAAAGTGTTTTAATATAATTTTTTTTTTTTTTTTTTTTTGTGATTTGAAATATTTTTTTGAATTGAAAGTACTAGCACTAACGTTTCAAAAGTTAAAAGTGATCAGTTTTTTTAAACACCTAGAATTTTAGAAAATATTAAAAAATTAAAGGTGTTCTTCAACCATGTCAGAATACTGCTATCAAAGACAGTACTGGTATTTCCTTTTCAAATGAATATTTTTTTTTATTTGATTTATGTAAATTGAAATAATTAAAACACTACCATAAGGACACAAAATATAGTAATGTCACATAGGGCCCCCTAAGAAGTAGTTCGTTTACGGCCGCCCTCGGCATATAAATCCATCCTTGCATTAGAAAATGTAATTTATATTTTTTTTTTTTTTTTTTTTTTTTTTGAGTATATTTTGTTAGGAAAAAGTTAGTTAATACAAGGTAGGAAACAAAATGTAGTTTGTTAAAAATTTCCTCATGAACTTCTCCTACACCTTGTAGACCTGCTTCCAAATAGCATCTTATCTGCTCCCAAAAGTGCTCCAAATCCTTAAATAGTAGTTAACATTGCTGTATGTATGTATAAATACATATGTACTTGTCTGTGCATGTTGAACCCTTTTCACAGTAACACAGTTTATTAAATACTTATCTGCTGTACCAATATGCTATTTTATTTTCATTTTCAGATGCTGACTGTTTTGTATCAACATTTGATAAGCACATTTTATTTGCTGTTACAAAATCCAAGCACTCAGACCAAATTATTGCATTCCCTCTCAGAGATCCCAGTTCTTTAGATGCAAGCTTTTACTTTAGCTCTGTTAACCACAAAATATCTAGTCCAATCAATCCTACTCGCAGTGATGAGAAAACAAGAGAAGTATACCATAGCATTTTATCACAACTTCCATTCATTAAAACTCCTTTGTTTTATAAGTTCATGAAAGAGGTAACGAGTCTGAAAATACACCCACACAAATATGGTAAGTGAATGTTTCACTTTTAATTATGCAATAGTTTTATATCTTTCTATTAAAACTTCTTTGATATTTATGGATTCTCTTATGTGAGCAGCATTATTCGAGTCAACCGTTTGACTCTTGTATGCACTTTAACTTTTGAGCATATTCTAATTCAGTGAGTCCCAACCTTTTTTGTTTATAAGAACTCTTAAACTCTTAAAATATTTCATAAAATCTCGGGAAACTCCTACCCAGTTGACAGATGCATATTAGGTTCAACTGGGGTAAATTACAAAATAAACGTGTAAAGCAGTAGGGTTAATAAATAGTAATTAATTTAAAGTTTTAAATAAAGTTGATACAATTTAAAATCCAACATGTGTAAACTTGTACATATGCAGCAGAATTTTACAATGTGCCAATAATAAAAATATATAGATAAGGAAGCTAATATATAGAATATGAAATATATGGCATACCCTAGTTTAATTACATTAAAAAGGTTAAATGATATCCGTCAAAGATAATTTGAAATATTATATCTAACAAACAAAAGTTAACAACACTTTTGTTAGATATAATATGTCAAATCCTCTTTGACGGATATCATTTAACCTCATTAATGTTATTGAACTAAGGTATGCCATATATTTCATATTCTATATATTAGCTTTCTTGTCTATATATTTTTATTATATATATATATATATATATAGGGTATTTTTATTATATATATATAAAGAAGAAAAGTGTGTATGTATGTATGATCTACCATAACAGGAAAACGGCTGAATCGAATTTGATGAAATTTGGTAGGTGGTCTTAAAATCGCCCCACTTAAAACATAGGCTATGTTTCGAGTTTCTACGACCAGTGGTTCTCAAGATATTAGTGAAAAACATCACTTTTTTGGTCTCATCATCACGGGAGAACAGCTGAACTGAATTTAATGAAATTAGGTGGGTAGCTTTGAAATAGCAATCCATAAATTTAATCCAAGTTTCGAGTTTCTAAGACCAGAGGTTGTCGAGATATTGATGGAAAACGAAGCGTTTTCCTAGGAGTTCTACTCTCTTAACTCCATAATTCCCAACAAAGAAGATTGGAAATAGTTGGTTTTAAACGTGAAAATCAATTAAATCTCTGAGTTTTGTGGGAGTTTATGAACGTATTAGTCACTTTTGAAAATCGCAGGTTTGAGATATGAAATTAAATGGAAACTATCACCATGGTTTATTTCTCACAAGCTTACTCAACAACGAAAAGTATTAAGAAATCACAAGAAAGATCAAGTGATCTCTTCATATAATGGCCATGCGGTCTCTTCATATATTGGTCACGTGATCTCTTCATATAATGGTCATGTGATTGCTTCATATAAAGGGTTTAATTGTTATTTTAAAAAACTACTGATTATAATTTGCTGAACATTTTTTTATATATTTTATGGGATAATTTAAATATTTTCTAAAACTTTTGAAACAATTTGTGAATTTTAAATTCGCTTAAAAATGTTGAAAAATTAAGTCCCATAGGGTTCAATTTATTTCATTTTTTCAACTTGGGTTCAATCCAAAACTAATTGGGTGATATTATTCATTTATATTCCCATAGGTCCATCCAAAACTAATTGGGTGATATTATTCATTTATATTCCCGTAGGTCCCACAGACCGTCTGAACAACATACTAAAATTTCATTTTGATAAAGTCATTTTTACGGCAGTTATCGTGCTAATGGATAGACAGACAGACAGAATGAACAAAGTCATAAACACTTTCCAACTATTTTGTAAAGTGTTAAAAATGGTTATTTAATTATCAGCATTTCATGAGGAAGATTCTTTCTTATACTGCTATAACTTATATAATGCAATGATTTTTTTTTTTCTTACATAATGCAGTTCACATCTTTCACAGTGACAAAACAATGTATAAGATTCACGGCCCTATATGTTCAGGTGTAATTTTTATCACAGTTTTGCATGGTAAATCTCAAGCAACGCCGGGTAATCGTTGCTAGTATATATATATATAGATAGATAGATAGATATAGATATGGTATACAAAGTGTCAAGGAAAATCATAGACCAGGCCAATATTAGGGTTGTCATATATTTTTTATGCAAGTATATAAAAAAGCCTGTTTGGTGTTACATGATGATGATGAGACAACTTTAAGCGGGGTCTATCTCATGTCTAGTTAAAGATATGGAAAAAGTCAATTGCAAAGTCATAGAGCATTGCAAAATTAGTACTAAATATTTTTATCCAACAGCAAAAGATGGAAAGGAACCCAGAAGATTAGAGTATATAATCTAACTTCCCCATCCCTTCTGAAAAATAAACAAACACTTAGATAATGCGGCAGAATAAAATTGACTTTATTAACTTTATTATACACAAAATTCAAAATGTTCTTATTTAGCAACAATGTATGATTGTATGTGTGTAATAAGATTGTCTCTGTATGTTCTCAATGTCTCTACATTTGCAATTTTTTTTTTTTTTTTTTTTTGCTGGGGGGGGGGGGGGGGGGGGTAAATGTTTAGTACTAATTTTATAATTGACTTTTTGCTCTATTTCTAACAGGAAGTGAGATGGCCCTCTTACTCCCCTATAAAAGAGAGTCAGTACCCTCCTGAGGTTGTGTTGTCTCATTCTGTAGCACTATATGGATTTCCTTTACCCCTGCATAAAAATATATATGATATTCTTAATACTTCCTGAGTTATTGGTCGAATTCATGACTTTCCTTGACATCGCAAAAGAATTAGTATGGGGTTAAAAATTCAAATTTGATCTTTCAATGGCATTATGCATTTTGAGCAGCTTAGAATACAAATCAACTACTTTTAACGTGGCATTTATGTGTGTGTAGCTAAATATTGCATGCTAATATTTCCTTAATATTAGTGTTGTACTGGAAATATTCCCATTGAAGTGCCAAGATAAACATTATTGGGTCATTGTTAGCATGCTACTGGAGTTGGGTAAATTATGTGCTGTAGTGCATAAATCCATAACTCAAAATGGTAGAATTGAAACAAAGCAGAAATAAGAACAATAAATAAAAGTACATCTACAAAATAACTGAAAAGACTGTTAGTAAAACATCACAAAACAAATACTAAAAAATTCCATTGATTTGATAGAAAAATTAGATAGATGTGATAGAAAAGTACTGAAAATTTAAAGAGGGGGTTTACTGGAAATTTTCTGCTAAGAAAAAAACAAGTAGAATTCTGTCAATTCCTCCCTCTCCAATGCGATGAATAATCATGGAGTATGTAGGGGATAGGAAGTAAAATCTTGAATTCATTTATGACATTGTTTATGTGTATGATTATAAATTTATTTTATTCGATGATGACTTTTTTTTTTTCTTTCAATGTTTGGAGGAGGGGGGGGGGGTGTTTCATGTAGTGCCAAAACTGACATCCTTACTTTAATTTTTGATGATTAATTATTTAATATTTACGTATTTAATTTATAAATTTATTTAATTAGATTACACCATGTTATTATTTATAAGCCTGATCGTATAGTTTTTCAATAAAGTTATCTTTATAAAATATTTAATATTATTTCATTATTTTCTTCTACTATTTGCTGGGCTTGTGCACGTTACCTCATTGTTTATGATTTAAAATACACATAAACAGCTTATTAAACTTTAAAATTTCTACTTACCTTTTTGTACCTATATTAAAAATTGCATAGCCTTTAAAACTCATTAATTCATTGTACAGCCACAAAAGAAACAAAACTCAATTTTTGTCAAATTAAACTAACTTTTATTATGCAACAATTTAAAACTTCAAAACATCTTTCAATTCATTGATACTTAAATTTTTGTATAGTGGATATTTAATTTTAGTATATTGCTGTGAAAAGGGAGAAAAACAGTTAAAAACCCCAATTAAAATAAACTCAAATTAAAACAAACCCAATTTACAATTTAAATACCCAGGTTCAGAATCCACTCTGGTCGGAAGACCAGAGTTTGGCCTACCTGGGGAGCTGTCCACCAAAAGAAAAAAAAAAACACATAATGTAAAATTCCAAATGTAATAAATTCTAAACAAAGAAAAATATCTGCAAACTAATACATCAAATCTCATTTTTTCTCTACAAATTGTAAAACTTCCTCAGAATTAAAAACGAAACTCAAATTAAATGGCACTTCAAGAAACACATTTTCAAACCTTTTTAGTAAATTATATATTACATGTGAGAATAACTCTCGTGTTACTGCTTAGAGGGCATGTATAAAAATTAAAACTTAAACGATGATGAATGGAAAAAATCATTTAGGGCAGCAAATGTTCTCCCTTCCAACAGTAGATGGCAGCACCAGATATAAAGTAATTGGAAAAACTGCAGAAATCGTGTATATGAAAATTGTAGATAAGTCTAATTATGAAGACAATATTGTGTAGCACTAAAAACTAGCTGAGAGAGCTCCACCCTTTAGGAGCACTTAGGATCTAATCAAAAATGAAGTTGAAACGGTAGGCTGAATTTTGCACTTGTGCAAGTGATGGATTAGTCATAGGCTGTGCAGAGCAAAAAAATATTGAAGAGAACACCACAAGAGCACACTGCACCACTCGATCAGCACTAGTCTTGACTACAGCAAGATGAAACCCATGAGGAACACCTTTGGGAGTGGTCCAACGTCACAACTACAAACGGAAGAAACAGTGCAGGAATTTGGTTTGCAGCAACTTCCAGATTGAAGGAACGTACACATGAAGCACTCCATAATTTGGAGCCTCAGCTTAAAACACCACGATAAAACATTTATACTCCAAATTAAATTATTCACACAATCGCCATGGGACGCGAGTGCCCTTGCAAGCCCCGGCCTGTGACTCCTCAAAATTCTTTGACCAACAGCAACCAAGTTTCGGGATTAAAAGCCCCAACAGCAAAATGTTCGCTTCCAAAGAGCCACCAAACTTGGCGAGTGAAAACATGCTCCTCACACACATCCCCTACTCATATACCGTAGAATAAAATATGATGCTTCACCAAGAACCGCGAGGCACGAAATTGCTGCCAAGCTCTATCTACCATGAACCCACGCTGTGACTCAGTCCTACGGAATGCCGTGAGGCAACCTCCTTGCCAGGCCCGGCTCTAGGTATTTTGCCGCCCCAAGCAGAAAGCAATTTGACCGCCCCCCTCCCTGAAATTCATTTTTCTCTTAACCTTTATAAATGCAATAGAATAGAGAAACACTGCTATCTCGCCAGTTTTTAGTCAATTTTGTTCCAAATGTTTTTCAAGTGAATGGATCCTTCGTAGGATTAAATCTTTTGATTATTCGCTTTGAATAAAAAAATTGTGCATTATCTCAAGAACGAAATGTATTAGTATCATACAAATGATGCTACTCAAATTTAGATTAAAACAAATCTGTTGTCTGATGCATGCCATTCCATATATATTAATACATTTTGCTATTAAATGTATTTTATTACTTAACTCATCATGAATGATGTGTATGTGTCTGTCTGTTCCAACTTCTTTGATGGCATTTCAACATACTTTCCTACGTCCTAGAGAGCTGACATTTGGGACACAGCGTAGTCTAGTAGAACATTACAATTTATTAAAGTCTGTCACATCCTCAAAAAATAGAACCGGTATTTTTTTTTCTACGAAATGGCCTGCAAAAATTTCATTAATGTAAAATAGTTAAAAAAAGACTTGAGGGGCTGTACCAAAGAAACGTCCACAGCGTAGAATACGTGTTATCACATGGGTGTTTGTAAATGAAGCAACGGCTTACATAAACATTTCATTTATTTCTACAAACTGCCAACAGTGGTCTAATAAGTTATAAAGTTATGTATTACGCGAAATGTTAATTAAGTACCAGAATTAAAGAAATAAAATTTAGCAATCTGATTATTGCTTGATAATTTTTATCTTATTTCGCGGTCGGTCGCATTCATCTCTTGAACGTGTCACCCCTCACAATACGCGTACATCCCCAGCCTAACACTTGGTACCACTGTCGTCCCCCTCCAACTACTACACGCCAAACTACAATCCTTCAAAATCTCTCTTTTCATTACGCCGAATTTGCTGACATAGACCCCATGCTAGGTGCCGACAAAGACGTTATACATCAAAAGTGTCCAATATTCAACACTAATATATATATATATATATATATATATATATATTTCGAAATGAACTTTTCGTAAGCCTAATCTCGTAAGCCTAAATCTCCTCCATGTGCAAGCTTTTTTGCTTGATTTTTTTTTTTTGTTTTCTTATTTGCATTCCTCATTTTTGAAATTTGTTGATTGTCTTTGTCCTTATGACTTGCATTATGCTTTATTATTTCCTCTTTTTGTCTTAATTTCTTTGTATTTGTAGAAAATTTTGGAATAGTGTATTATGAGTTACTACATACATTCTAACTTTGGATTTAATAATTTATTTTTATATTTTTATATATATATATATATATATATATATATAATAAAAATAATTTGAAAATCCAATGAAAGAATAGAGAGAAGATGAAATATATATAATATATACAAATATATATATATATATAACATTACCAAGTCTAACTGTATAAATTAAGCTAATTTTTTTTTGTACTTTGCAGTATAACTGAAATGATTTTTTTTTTATTTAGAGTTCCCATTTTTTAGATGTTTCTTATGATGTGCCTCCATTGAATCTGTTATGCATAAAATCTTTTAGCCAAAAATCAAAGTTTCTATATTTATTCGTTTTTAGAAAACAATTGCAAAAAATTAAAACTTTCTTATAACTAGATATGACTGAAAATCAATAGGATTTTATTGATACCGATTTGGTATGCTTCTATTATGTAACTCGCTTGATTATTTCGAGATATGCATTTCTACCTGTCGGAAAGTAAAATTTTCTAATATCTTTAAAACGACTAGTGATAACTAGTCGTCTAAACAATGTTGTCTATTTCTTTCTGGCTAGAAGTACCTGCAAATCATTTATTCCTTTAACAATAGTGAATAGTATATATAATGCAAAAAAAAAAAGTCTATTTTAAATCAAAAACGTGCAATACCTCAAAACACACATTTTATTGTGCTGTAAATGGTGTAATATGAAAAATGAAATATTACATAAAAAATTAATAATTTTGTAACAAATTATAATATAATCATTTACAAAAATTTTTTTTTTTTTAATTATCGAAATAAGAAAATTTGAAGATCCTGGCCTTCGAGAAAATTAAGAAGCTGTCAGTTATTGATTGTATACCAAATATATTTTGATTTGCTTAATTTGTTTGATAAAGTAAAATTTTTAATGAGAACTTCTAAACAATGGTATTCATTTATTTTCTGTAAAATGTAATTGCAAAATGTGCAATAACTTAATAATGTTGATTGTATTTAATTTTTTTTTATTTTTCCTGTTTCAAATAAAAAATGCAAAATATCTCGAAAACGGTGCATATTAGCGTCCTATACAAATGATAATATTCGCTTTTCAGTGAAAATTGAATTAAGTATCTATTTTTGTAACAGTTTTAAACATTATACTTTTGATGGTCATCTTATTACTTTCCTTATATACAATAATGTATAAGGAAAGTATGGTGACGGGGTCGAAAATTCGAATTCGAGTTTTCGACGGGAAAGCACGTTTCAAGCATCCCTGATCACGAATCAAACATTTTTGAAGTGATGTCTGTGTGTGTGTGTGTGTGTCAGTGGAGACGATAACTGACGAACTAATGGACCGATTCGAACGAAATTTAGTACAAAAATCACAATCCGTAAACACTGGAGGCTTATTGTTTTTATACGCAATCGGATGTTCAGAACCCCCTAAATTTTCGAGTGAAATTTTGAAAAAATCGTCAAAAAATCAAAACCTCTACTAAAGTGGCGAGATTTTGGGGACGAATTTGGTGGAATGTCGCTAACTTGGCGACTTTTTAAATGTTGCTAAATTAACGAAAAACTCGCCAAATGGATAAAAATAACGCTAAATCAATGACGACGACATGGAAAATGACGACTCATTGACGAAAATTCAATATCTTGGAAAGAATATAAATAACTACTATAAAAATAATCTATTTTTTTTTTACTGTAAAAGTAGTAAATTCATTGCATTATATAAGGAAAGTCATGTGATGCCCACATCAAATTTTTTTTTATTTTAAATGTTCGAAAAATTGATGGCTTTCTTCTGTCCCATTCATCAGAAAATGAATGAATCTCTGATATTTATTGATTGAAGAAGTATTACCAAATTGTATTCTATTTTATTGATTTGTTATAGAGATATCATTGCCAAAGACTCCCGATACATTTTATGATACCGAACCAAATGCTAATAAGTTCAGAAACTCACAAAATACTTTTTGTGAATTTAACCTAATTTCCACTTCTTATGTGGCACCATTTGAATTATTTTTATAATTTTATTTCATGCATGATTATTTTCAGAATAAAATTTTGTAGTTATAATTTAATTTACATTATTTTAAAATTTTTCATACTCTTGTTTAGCCGGAGCAAGTTTTTCTCGCAATGTTTGAATAAGTGTTTGCTATACATATTCATTACTTCCATATATGTATATATATAGTAATTACTTCTATATAGTAGTTAGTTAAAATTATATTAGATAATTTTACCCCTTTGAGGTTCCATTTTCTCCTCTCCCCTCAGACAAAATGTCCTGAAAGAAACACTGCCCGTATTGATAGACATCATTGAAAATATGGTTGATTAGTATTCAAGGATGCTCAACACTGATAATAAATTTATCAAAATCCGAGCGTCCGATTTTTGATCCCCATCACAATACTTTTCCTTTTCTATGTGTGTTGCTGGAAAAGAAATTAGATATAGAAAGGATATTTTTGTAACTCTTGTTGTGATATTTATTATACTTCCCTGGCTAAATAGAAGTAAGTATTTTCACATATATTTTTAAAGATCTATACGCTTTTGATGGAACTAATTACAAAACACTAAATATTCTTTATTTTTTTGTTGTCGGTCTGTCTATCGCTAAATCGTGGTACCCTGCTGTTCTCCGAAACTACTGAACCAAATGAAGTCAAATTTTGAACATAGTCAGGCTGTTACTTGATACAGTGAATAACGTCATGATTTATTATTATTATTTTAATTTTTCACTAGTCATTCGCAATTTGAACAAATGTCGTTTTCGAAACATTACAATACTACTACTCAATCGACTGAAATAAAATTTTCTGAAAGAATATGACCTGTTATATGCTTGAAAAAATAATCTAAGAGGACACTTCTATGCGCCACACTGCAAGTATAATAGAAAAAAATATAAGAAAAGTACATGCTTAAAATGCAAAAATTAAAAGTTCCAATTAAATAGTAACATCATAGAAACAATTCAGAAAGTTTTAGAAATTTACAGTATTTTTTCTTTTACTTTTTATTTACCAGAAAGAACGAAATTTTTTTGAGGTTCATAATTTTTTTTCTGATGTCTTAAATAAAAAAATAGAAATTAGAAAGTTTGGAGTTCTACATGTGAGACAGTTGATTTAGAAAATAAATTTTAATTGATTTCCATTAATTTTAAAACTAAATTCCTTCCTATTAACTTTCGTTGTAAATACTCAAATGCCAAAGAATGTTATATTCCATTGAATTCTTACTCCATAACTTAAACACAGAATATAATATATGTAAATGATATTTTTATGATCCGATATATTTCGTTTAAAGAATTCAAGTTTATAAAATAACAGAGGTTTTGAAGCGGCAACATGTGAATATGCTGAATATTGCCTTTGTTTTAAAAATTACCTCATTCAAATTATAGTAGTTATTTTTCAAATTAAACGAAGCTTTAGCTGAAATCCTGATATTCAAAAGTTTGAATAATTCGAAAAAATAGAAATTGCCCGTAAATAGCGTAAGTAATATTAATACATACTTTTAATTAAAAAAAAAATAAATACTGTATTAGATAAGGAAAACGTATGCAGAAAAAAAAATCTAAAAATTGAGCAAAACGAGGAAACAATTGCTATGAAATTTCAAGGAGCTAAATTTAATATAACATCCTAAGGGCAAACAAACACTAATCTGTGCGTAAAATTTAAAATAGTTTTAGCTAAAAAGTGACTCGATAGATGCTGTATATAAGTCGTTGTAACGAAAACTATCACAAGCTTTAAAGAATATACCGATTTTATACCTGGAAGTTAGAATAATCTGAATCTCCTTGATGGGGGTCTAATATGTTATATGTTAATAGAAACCATTTTTAAACAATCATAAAACAATTATATCTTGCTTACCTTAAATTTTAATCTTGCATAAAATGCTAGATGAATATTTTAGATAATATCAAATTAAACTGTATAACATTTAGAAAGAAAAGCGATAAACTATTCTTTGCTGCAAGAAAAATGATGTTTGACGTTTCTCACCGAAACGTACGACTTAACTGATTCACCCCAGAACAAATTTCTCACAAAACAAAATGATTGATAAACACATGTTTCACAGTCGATGGGGGGGGGGGGGATGTCCCATAAATTCTACAGTGGTCCACTGATGTCTCAAGATGTCTTTTGAGACCTGTCCTCGTCCAGTTTTCTAATTACTTTCAATGTGGACACCTGTCTCCGGATAGATGTGAAAGAAGTCGTTTATTTATGGGTCTAAGTGATTGGGAAGATGATATCCGGATTTGAGCTTTGGAGAATAATTAACAAAGGATGGGTATCCTGGCCCGGCAATTCTGGGTGGGACCCCCATCGTTTCAAGTAAAGTGCCCTCTCTCATCGAATTTTTTCATGGAATAGTCAACAAAAACCAGTTTCACATAAAAGCTTTTGCAGTTCACAGATAATGGTCAATATGCCGCCCTAGACGTGCTGTTGATGGCTGTACTGGACGCCCGGTGCGCTGAAGTAATTAGTTGTTACTTGTGTTGCAAGATAAACAATTAGGGGAGACATACTGGAAGCGATCCCATTTAGCCCTCCGGTCCTCTTTTTTCACGGGGAGAATGAATGATAGCCGTTTTCACTCTTTTATTATCTGGGACCAAATGTTTAATACTTTTTCAGTGTTTTTGTTTTGCCTACATCTGCCCTTGCTCGCGCCACAGAACTGTTTTATTTAAGACCTAGAACTTTTTTTATTTAAGAAGAACGTAACAAGATTTTTTTTATTTAAGTTGACTGAAATGCCGCCCTTAAAATGTGCCGCCCCAAGCAAGTGCTTGTTTTGCTGGTGCCTTAAGCCGGCCCTGCTCCTTGCAGATGTTCGAAGATAAGCTGTGGAAGGGCCAGAATGCTCTTAAAAAATGCGTTATTTTCGCAAACTCGTGAATGAAGTTGAAAGGCGATTAGCGAAAGATTCCAGGAATATAATTATTGTTTGTAGATACATCTTGCATAATTTAGAATAATGGAAAGCATGAAAGGGATAATAAATTAACGCTACTAAGGGATAAATAACCGAAATATACAATAATAACAAATTAATTTAGAATTTTGAAAGGAAAGGGGAAAATCATGAATTTTGAACTATTAATTAATTTGGAAAAGTAGCATCATTGAAAACCGGCATAACATTCATGCAATATTTTAGAATTTTAAATGGAGTCAAAAAGTTAGAGGAGTGTTTTCTCAGAAAGTACAGATTGACATAATTCTGCGATATGTAAAGGCATCAACCAAATTCGAAGGTTACTTTATCAGGGGTAAATGAGACAAGACAGCTACAAGTTGTAGCCAGAAAATGGCTATACTGTAAACTCCTGATTACCCATCAGTCATGGGATCGGAGGTGTAATGGAAAAGCAAAATACAAGGTAAATGTTATTTGTAAAATAATATGTATTTACAAATCTATATATTTTTTATATTAAAAAGAATACAATAATTGGCAGTAAGAAAACACTAATGGGACAAATTCAACATGTTACAAAAAAAGAATATTAAATCCGGAAAATATTTCATAAACATTTCATTCTTTTCGACTGTCCAAAAACTTCAATTGAATATTGTCAATGCAGTAAGTATTAGCACTGAGTTTTTCAGCAAAAATTGATGATTGTCTAATTCCAAAGCAAAATTTAAACCAAGTATTCCTCTATTGGTTTTGAAGGATGCTTCACCATCAAACTTTCTTATCATTTCTACAGCACAGTCTTTTTGCAAATCCTGGGGCCAGAAATTGGAATCCTGTTGTTTTTCCACGAATCATTGCCGAACAGCACAGTCCAGTTTGTCCTTTACTATTTTCATGGTTTTTCTTGCTTTTATAGTCCCATCTGTGATCACTAACTTGCTTGTATGCGTTAAAAAATTTTCAGACCCTCTCCTGAAATCATTTACATTATCCTATTCCATACTCTTTTAATAAATAAGTAACAGTTTCCCTTTTATTTAAATATTTTATAATCACTGATTTTTCTTTTATATCAAGAACAACTTTTCTTTTTGCAGTCATTCTATCGACTTAAAAATCTAGAATGAAATGAACCTCCTAATGGTGGTATCATTTATGTTGCAGTGGAAAATGTCCAGTCGTGCATCTTAAGATTTAAGAGCCTTAATGCATCTCCTTACCTAGATTATTTCATCTGCCTCAGAGCAGAAAGTTGCGACAATTAATCCAACAAAAAAAAATCTAAATACTTTGATACACTAAATACCTTGAAAATATAAATATAAATCTTTCCAAATATACCTTGGGAAGAAACCATCTGTTTAGTGGGAAGTAGGATAGGGGAATACAAGAAAGAAAATAATGATATTTGTTACGAAATGGGGGCAGAAATGGAGTGAGGGGGGGGGGGTAACTGAGTGTGGTGGAAGATAGAGTGGCAAATTATTGGAAGTTCATTATATAGCTAAAAATTTCCGTACTCATAATGCATAAATATGAAACAATCTTGAAATGCCAGAATTTACTTATATCATTACTTAACACCATTATCAACTTTATTTAGACAATTTTTTTTTTCTATTCCAAATATTTTTTTTCTATTGCAAACGTCTGTTATACATAGCCTTGCCACCTAAAGGGTTTATCAACTTTATTTAGCCGATTTTTTTTTTTTCTATTCCAAATATTTTTTTTCTATTGCAAACGTTTGTTATACATAGCCTTGCCACCTAAAGGGTATCATAAAAGACACCTTAAAGGTGTTCGTACTTTCAAAAATTTATAATTTTTCATTTGTTTTTATCAGGTAACTTTGATGATACTAAAACTAGCACAGATATCTCAGAACTTTGGAAGAAACTTAAAAATACTTCTCCATGTTCGTTGTTTAAAGAAGCCACTACATCCAATATTCAGTTTGGTAAGTCTGACTTTTTTAAGTTAATATTTTAGTTTTGAGTGTCTTTTAATCATGTATAAAGTATAGAATAGACCAGGGCAATTTGATGTATTTGTTTTAATTTTTGTATACATGATTTATAGGAAAGTTCTTATTCAAATAATTTTGTAAGAAAAGATCCATGAGTGTACATGTCAGTTCTAAGTGACCATGCTCAATCAAATAAAAGTGATTGCTGCGCCTGTAGTGGAGAATTTTTAAAGTTTATTCATGATATAGAGAGTAAATAAATGTGCTAAGCAACAGTGAAATTATCTTACCATTCGGTACCCAAATAAGTCTACAATTCTAAAAAATGCTAGAAAGTTCATTCAAATTGTTCAGAAAGCAACAAAGCACAAGATAAAAAAAAATTATTTGCACTATCAAAGACAGTTTTTAGATGACTTGTCATCTCTCTTAGACAAAGTGCTTATTAACCCTTAATTATATTCATGACATATTTTTTGTTTGTTTATATCTCAGGCAATTTAAATTCAATTCAAAACCTCAGGAAAAGCTTATAGAATTATATATATTTTCAAATAAAACTGATAAAGTTTAAATTGGAACTAGGATATGGCTCTTGTTTTCTCATCTTGAAAAGTTCAAACTGTTTTTATAAGAATTATTTTTCCTATTGTGCTTGAGACCAAAATTTTGATTTCATAGCTGTTTTATCAACAAATTTTCTAATTTTTACTTTCTCATACTATTGCATTTGAAGCAATATCTGTGTGGAAGGGGGAGGGGGGGGGAACAAGATAACTTTAGAAATGGATACTGCTACAGCTGTAAAATATCCTGTGGAAAACTGGAACTAAATAGAATATTTAATGTGATTAGAATTTGAATTTTAAGTAATTTTCAGGAACTAATATAGTTTTTTATTGCATTATTACTGATAAGAAAATAGTGATAGTTCCTGGAGGAACAGGAATTGTAAGCCATATCATATAGCTGAGTCAGACTGACTGTCTGATAAATTTACTATTGCTGAAGTGAAGGTAAAAATATGTGAGACTAGGTAAGAAAATAGGTGCATACATGTGGGACTTGACCTATAAGTAGTAAAAAAAATCTAAAATAAATTCGAAAAATTTATACATCTAATAATTTAAAATCTTCGAATTTTATTCAGAAAACTTATAAATCTCAACATTTTTATTCCAGCATTCTTCCATATATAACTTTAAAATGGTAAATTTTCTAAATTCACTTGATGTACAACCAACATTTCTTGAGATATTATAATTTATAGTTGTAGCAGACATTCTTTATTATATTTTATAATTCAATTTTTATACAATTTTTGGTTATGTTTGTAACTATAGTAATAGAGTTATGCTTCAAATACCAAAATCATCTGTTGGCTATTCTAATCAAACTATTAAAAATATTTTTCATTAATAGTTTATTTTTAGATTAAACTGTTTGAAAACTGTGACAATAAGGTAACATACATTAATCAAAAATAAAATACCTTTTTACATACCACAATTTCCAAAAATAACAGAACTATAAAATCTGTACTATTTTTATGATAATTTGATATTAAGTATGTAGGCAAATGTCGCATTTAGCAACCACTAAAGGTTTTGCACAAAATATGTTTTAAAGGTCAATGCTGGAAAATGATAATTTAAATTAACTATGGATGTAATGAGTATTAAAATTTATATTAACACAGGTTAACCAAATGATTCCAATTTATCTACATGGCAAACAAGTAAATAAGAATTTTTATTTTAAAAATGTTAAAATAATAACTTAGGAATGCAAATAAAAAATAGGTCTTTTGTATTCTGTTGATAATTATGGTGGAAGTAGACCTAAATAATATAAAATGTGAATGCATCAAAAAGTAAAAAAATACCAATGACTAATATATATTTGGTAATAAAACATTGTAAAATAAAGGTATAAACCCATTTCAGGGACAAAACGTGTCTCCTTTGGAGAAAAAAAAACTTATTTTGCTTCTGAAACTTTTTTTCCAGTGATTTTAAGTAAACACATTACCTTACTGAAATTTTTTAATATTTTTTAGAAGAAATTGATTCATCTGATTGGCCAGAAAGAATTTATTTATTACGGAAGCAAATACAGAATGAAATAAAAATGAAATCTTTGAAACCGAATGCTTTGCAGGGGCTTGGCCCTAAACTGCCTCTACAAATTGGTAAGTTTCCATTAATTTTTTTATTATGTACTAGCATAGGTGGCACCAGGCTTTCATAATTGGGGTTGCTATGCATTGGGGGACTCATGCAAATCATGTATAGTTTAAAAATAATAAATAGTTTAGTTTAAAAATAACAGATAGTTTACTTATGGAACTTTAACTCATTATTTTGTCCACCGATTTCTGCATGATATAGTCATGGTCTTAATTCGTAAAAATACTAAATAAACAGAGATTTGAAAACTATGAACACGCTAGCACAGACGCCGATGGAATATTGACAATGTTCTGCCAAACTCGATACGAAACTAGCATTACAATGCCTAGAAGAGACTAAGCACTGTACTAACGTCTCTGTATTCTTCCGCGATAGGCGAGAGTTCACAACAGATTTCTTTATTGAAGCCTTGTACATGTGTAGTCGTTTGGAACTGGGTCTAGCCAGAAACCCTAAAAATATCTAATCTCAGATTTATAAATCCATAAAAAAAATAAATAAATAAAATAATGACTTAAGAAAAGAGAGAGAGAAGGAGAAACTAAAAATTATTGGAATAAGGGGCAGTTGTTAAGTAAAAAGGAGTGTTTGCACAATTTGTAATAGGGGTGCTAAAGTACCCCTAGCACCCCCTGGTGCCACCTATGTGTACTAGCAGTATACCCGTTCTGTGCTAGCAGTATACTCATGCAATTGAGGAAACTGTTTAGGTGCCATAGATACCCAGGGCCATAGCCAGACAGGGGGCTAAGCCCTCCCAAGAGGTATACTCAGTCCCCAGTGATATGAAATTTCATACAATATGTCATTCAAATTTTACATGAAAAACTGCTTTTTCAGAATTTTTTTATAAATTACTTCGCTCTGTATAGTATAGAAATAAAAAAAATTAGTGGCTGAATTTCTGGTTATATTGATAATCATAAATTTATTTACATATTTAATTTTTTAATTTTCAACAACGTTTCAAAAATTAGAGTTTCATAATTAGATATTCTAGAGTTGTGCATTATCAACTGATAATGTATTACTTTAGAATATATAACTCTAGAACTTAGTTATATAGCGTTATATATTATCATGCCAGGGGTCGGCAACCTATTGAAACGGAAGAGCCAAAAGTTACAATTTGCAAAATTTCCCAGTTTTTAAAGAGCCATTAAAAATGTTCGTTTCAATATTATAGTATTTGCTTATATATATTTGATTTTTGATTTAAAATAAACTTCTTTAAATACGGAATAATATTTATTCATATAAAAACACAAATATACAAATTACATCAATGGGAGCATTGGCTTTACATGCCTTTTGAAAGTTTGATTAAATCTGGCTTATAACTTGTTGTTTTAAGTTTCAAGCACGACTCTAGATTTTTATTTGTTAGTTGACTTCTAACTTTACTTTTTATTATATTCATGCAAGGAAACGCTTGCTCGCACGAATATGTCGACCCGAAGATCGTCAGCATTCCATATGCCAATTTCTTCACCTCACTGTAGCGCCGAATATGAGGGCCTCAACTCGCGGGATTTTTTTTAGAATTTATTACCACTTGTGCTGCGCGACGTGCATGCATTTCTGGACCTCCAACTCTTCCGACTGGTTCTTGAGTTCTGTGAACTTGCCACTCCACAAGTCTTTGCTTTTCAAATCTAGCAAATGCATTTGGAGCAAATTCGGGATGGTAAATGCTTTTTTTCATTGAGGAATGTTTTTATTTCACTCAAGCACAAAGTAAAACGTTGCAACACGTTACCTCTGGAAACTCTGGACCTCCAACTCTTCCGACTGGTTCTTGAGTTCTGTGAACTTGCCACTCCACAAGTCTTTGCTTTTCAAATCTAGCAAATGCATTTGGAGCGATCCAGCATCAATTGCAAATGGCTCAATGTTGATCGCATTTGTATTTGTGTTGAGAGGATTTACTATGAACGCGAGAGTACTTTTGTTTGTTTGAATTGCTCGAATCTCTCAGCGAATCCATCCTTCATGTTTTTTAAAGCTATGCTGAAGTAATTCGTGTCAATAGTTGCATTGGTCTCATCGCAATATTGCTTCAGATTTTTAAAATGAAGTAATTTACCGCTCTCCATGTCTTCAACAAAAAGAAGTAATTTTTTTTCGAAACAAACTACTTCTTCAAGCAAGACGTAGGCTGGGTTGCCCTTTCCTTGCAGTTTTAGATTTAGTTCATTGTGGTATCTACCATGAAGTTGAATTTTTGCAGCCATTTGTATTCTTCCAATTCGGGATGGTAAATGCTTTTTTTCATTGAGGAATGTTTTTATTTCACTCAAGCACAAAGTAAAACGTTGCAACACGTTACCTCTGGAAAGCCATCGCACTTTATTGTGCAGAAGTTGGTCAGAAAACTGGCTATCTATTTCTTCAAGGAAATCTTTAAACTGGCGATGGTAGAGTGCTTTTGTCAAGATGCTGGTAATAATCTTAATTACCAAGTTCATGACCTCAACTATTTCGACCGGAAATGTTTGGGCACAAAGTGCTTCTTGATGAATTATAAAAGAAACGTTAGAATTTCGTGGTTTATTTTTTTCTGAAGAATTGATGTTACCCCTCTATGTATTCCTGTCATACTTCTGACTCCATCAGTTGCTATAGAAACGATTTTATTTATATCGATTCCATTGTCTTCCAGGCATTTTTGCACAGCATTTGCTATATTTTCTCCACGAGTTTGCCCTGAGAGCGGTAGCAATCCTAGCAGTTCTTCTTTTGGACCTTGGGACGACATACACCTGACGAAAAGGGTAACTTGTGCCATGTCTTTTATGTCGCAAGACTCATCTATAGCAAGTGATAAGGCAGAAACCAGTTGAATGTCTTCCACTTGCATATGTGTTACATTTGAAGACATTTTAGCAGTTCTATCTTGTACTGTTTTAGCTGATAATGGCAAATCTTTGATTTTTTTTCATGATTTCTGCTTTGTTTTTAAAATCAAGAAACAGTTCTTCAGATGCACGTATAAAACAATCTTTGACGTACTCACCATCTGTGAATGGTTTTCCTCTTTTTGCAATTTCTAATGATACTGCAAAGCTTGCCAGATTTATAGGTATTATTGGAAGATTGCGCCCAGTTACTTAGCATGGAACTTGACGGTTGTTGGTTTTTTTTTGGAGCTCTTCAACAGCTTTTTTTCGTGCGTCACCGGTTGGATATTTACTAGCAAACTGGGTATGTTTTGTAGTGAAGTGTCTCTCCAAATTTGACTTCTTATTGTGTGCGAGTTTTTCGTGGCAAATGAGACAAGTCGGAAGGCCATCTGTGTTGCATATGAATGCAAACGACTCCGTCCAATCCTGATTGAATTCTCGGTTTTCTTCTTCAGTTCTTATGTTTTTTTTACTAGATGCCATGCTGGCAGCGGAGCTGAAAAAATGATATTTTTTTATTTTACTTAGCTATCTAAGACGGCAAACAATTTATTTACCATTATTAGTTCATTAACACGATCCTCAGATATGTTATCCAATTCTGTTACTGATTTTATTATATTATACGCGTACATACCTTTGAGAAGATAATTCGCTTCTAAATCGTATTCTTCTTGAAACAACAAGCGAATAGACACGCAAAAACCGCAAGCGATTAAACTAACACACATGCAACGTAACGTCGACCGCGCTATCCGAGATGACTGACTGTCAACACGTCTAGACGGTGGCTGTTTGGGTGAGACGGAAATGGAATGCAATTGGCTGAAAGATAAACATGGTCACGGAGTCTCATCTCTAAGAACAAAACAATAGTTCAAATTTATCTCATTACGGTCATGTTAAGCGTAGCGATTTGTAATTAACGATTATGAATATAGAAGCTATTGAGAAATTAGGTACTTAAAAATATATTTTCTTATTTTTTAAGGGTTTTGATAATAAATTATTAATTTTTTCGTATGGAACTGGAGACCCGCAACTTTACAACAAAAGCGCCGCATGCGGCTCGCGAGCCGCAGGTTGCCGACCCCTGTGCTATACCTATGATGAGTAGTTACAGAGTTAATATTATGTGATATACTGTATTTAGTTATAATTAAAATACATTTTTAATACAGTGATTTATTTAGAGACTAAAATTTAATATTTTAGTGCATTTTCTTCCGATTCCACCCACCGCCACCCCCCTTTTTTTTTTATTTATTTATGTATTTTGAGCCCCTCTTAGATTTCATTTCTGGCTTCTGATCTGTACTTTTTGCTCCCAATTTCTAACCCTGCTAAAAGCTATTTCAGAAAGTGATCTGACTGGTTGCCGAAGGTGGCTAGTAAGTATATAAATGTTTGCTATGATATAGGAAATCTTTATACGCCTTAAAGTATAAAAATAAAATTGATATGTCTGTTTGTATATGTGTTTGTTTATCTCTCATCATCATGGGAGAATGGCTGCACCGAATTTCATGAAATTTTGTGGGTATTCTTGAAATAACTCCACTTAATGAAATTTAGTCCATGTTTCAAGTTTCTAGGATCAGGAGTTGTCAATATATTAATAAAAAATTAACCTTCTATAGAAATATCATTATGCAGATTATATTTTTACTGCAAATTTATAGGAAGAAAATTATATCATGTTGCTCAACAATGCAATTCAATCAAATGTGTTTATATGGCAGTCTATTTTTATTCATTTTTTTCTGATTTAAATAAAGAAATGGGTATGAAAATAGATTTTATAAATGAACGGTATTGCATTTTTGACTTTATTTATGGGAATTGTTGATATTTTTAATATATTTGCATCATCTGTTTTATTTTGGCAAAGATTTCAAGTTCATATATTGTGTTTAGCTAATTATTATATTAATTAAATTATTATATTATATTATTAAAATTGTTGATCAAATTTAATATTTTTTGTAAATTTCTGTACAAATGGTACCAGGATGCTATATTTTTACACTTCTTTTTCGGAGAATTAAATTAAATATTTTTGTACTATTGGTGAATTTCATTTCTCTTACCAATGTAAATAGTTTTTGTTTTTTAAATATTCATATTCAATAAATAATTACTAATGAAACCCATTGTGAAAAATTTGCCAGGGTGCATACAGGTGCTTGAAAATTGGGAAGGTACTTGAATTTTATATTAACATTTTCAAGTCCTTGAAAGTACTTGAAAATTCCCATTTTCTTGGTTAAGTCCTTGAAAGTGCTTGAAAAAGACAGGGTTCAAAGTGTTCTGCAGATTCACAGCATTGTGTTTTTTCTGAGAAGTTCTGCTTTCCCTGGAAATTTCCCTAGCAGTTACGCTGTTTCTGAAAATTTCCTAAACGACATTTTTTTTTCCCAAAAATTTCCTCAATGGCTTCAACATTAAACAATAATATTAATTTGCTATGGTTTTTCCTCCCAGAAACACATATAACTTCATAATATGGAAGAAATGATTGCACATGGTACTTGAAGTCCTTGAAAAGTGCTTGGAATTTTTTTTTAAGGAAAGTGTACTCACCCTGTATTTACAATAAATATGAAATTGTAAAATAATTTTAACATGCAGGTTTGATGATATTAAGTTAAAAAATATCTTTTTGTGAGATTTACGATATTTTCTATAGTCTTGGTAAACCAGGAAAACACAACCCAATCTGATCACAAGCCCTTACTCAGCCTTAGAATTAAAATCAATTGTACTTGTAATCTCCTGGCATTCAGTGTTACCTGAAAATCTCAAAGTCTGTCAATTAGAATGGTGAATAACCTTATTTTTCACAATGTTATTCCAAATGACTCTTTGAAAAGGAAGTCCAGACAACAGAAATCAATATATACTTTCGCTGTACCGTAAAACCCTTAAAGTTGTTCCTGCCAGTACTCCTTTAAAAAGTATATTTTATTGACCTCTTACTCATTCAAAAGTATCAGCTGTTGAACAAAAAAAAATATTTTGAAAATTAGTTCGATAGATCTTTCAGAAAATAAATGGTGAAAAACTGCTTTTGTTTTAGATATAAATAGCAGATGAGCCAAATGTAATTAAAATAAAAGATATATTTTTCCAAAATAATTTTATTTGAGAAAAATGTGAAATTGATTCAAGCAAGTTTGAAAACAGAAACCTTCTGCAACAAAGTTGACACTTTATCAACCATACCACAAAGATCATATCAAAAAGGTACAGCAATAGAATAGAAGAATTCAATGAATTCCCTACCACTCCATTTAAAAAATCTGGTGTTTGGGAGAGAAATTTTATACACTTTATTCATCCGGAAAGTATCAGCTTTCAAATGAAAAAAAAATTTTTTTTGAAAATCGGTTTAATGGATTCTTAGAAATTGAATGTCAACAAAAAAAAAGGGGGGAGGGGTGACAAAAATGTGATATTTCTGTATTTTTAAAAGTATATAGATGTTTCACTTTTTTTCTGAATATTTTAAAGAAAAATTAAAGACAGTATTATATTTTGGCTGACATGATGCATCAAATCTGGATTTCACTGTGTTTATATTTTTAATAAATTTCACTATTGATGCATTATTTTATTAACTGATCTACAAAGATTGCTAGCTGTTGAAATATTATTGATTATTGCAGTTTCATTTTCCAGTGAAGATATAAAACAGTATTTCCTACCTACTGGAGAGCTTAAGAATATAATAAATGCTGAAAGCATTAACTCGGTAATCAATTGAGATTTTCTTTATAGTCAGTGAAATAAATTCATATTTTCTTTTATTTGCCCTTAGAGTATATATTAATGCAGTCTCTTTCTAGTTCAACTTGGGTCAACATATAACAGCTGATTTAGATACTGTGCTTCATTCCAAATGGCCAGAAATAGTTAGCAGTGTATATCATGGTCTGTAGTGAGTATAATTTTTAGTATATCTATAATTTAGGAATTAGTATAAGCAGGAGATATATGGGTACTTGAAAATCAGGAGTATACTTGAATTTTAGATTATTATTTTTATGGCCCTAAAAATATATTATTTTTATGGCCCTAAAAATACTTGAAAATAACTGTTTTGGTTTTAAGTCCTTGTTTAACTTTGTTTTACTTTGGTTTTAAGTCCTTGTTTAACTTTGGTTTTAAGTCCTTGAAAATGCTTGGAAAAGAAAAAAGCATTTTCAGTTTATTTAAATATTTAAGAAATAATATTGATTACTATCCAATCATGCATTATATGTATTTTATTTTTAGTACTTGATTTTTATATTGCTATTTTCAAGGCCTAGAAAGTACTCGAAAAAGTTGAAAATACTTAAAAGTTGAAAGTACTTAACTTTTGAAAGTGTTTGAAAAAAATATTTTTCGTATTTTTTTATTATTATTATTGGCTCTTAGAGTATATATTAATACAGTCTCTTTCTAAGATCGACTTTAAGCAATAAACTTATAAAATAGAATTGATCTCTCTCTCTCTCGCTTTTGGGTCATGCCAATATTTTTACTTTCTTGTTTTGCTGTATAGAGAAAATATGATTTTTCAAATTTGATATTTTTATGGGTAAACATATTTTATTATGTTCTGAACCTGTTTTGAACATTTTTGGAAATATTTCTATCTGTGTGTATTTCTGTGAAAGACGAACATAGGGAAATTCAAAAATGAATTCACATACCACTGTAAAGTTTCTAGTGGGAATGAATTACATTATGTGAGAAGCTAGAACTAGATATGTTTGTATATGTGTGTTTGTCTGTGAGGTGTGGAAATAATTCAAGAATGAAAGTTTGTAGTGTTATGAAGTTTTATAAGTTGATACATTATGTATAGAACTAGAAAGAATTTTTAGTAATTTCCAAAATTAGAACTTTGATTTTAAGACTTTCTTAGAATTATTTTAACATCAGCATACAGATCAGCCAAATGATTTCAGTTTATCAGTATGAGAAGATATGTTTCCATCTAAAAAATATTTTAAAGATTTTTTACAAAAAATGTTTAACAATAACTTGAGAAGAAAAGCTAATTATAAAAGTTTCTTTTTTATTCTCTGATGCTGATTATAGTAGAGGTAATTTTCTTTTTTATTCTCTGATACTGATTATAATAGGCTAAGAATATGAATGTATAAAAAAGTCATACACTAGAAATATTTTGTTAAATCCGGTTAATAGAATATATTCGGCCGAAACAGTTTCGTTGAATTTTAAACTATAATACTATTATAAGAAATCTATAATGAAATACACAATATTTATTGTTGGTTTTATTACTGTGTAAGCTGTGTTAAATTAAATTCTAAAAAAGTACAAAAGCTTATTCAGCAATAGGTCTTTTATTCCAATAGCTTTTTTGACTATTAATTATTCAGTGATAGAAAAAGTTAATTTGTTTCGTAAGTGCTCATAAAGTTAGCTTTTAACAGACTAGTTATAATTAATATATTTTAGCTCATTAATTTTGCACAATCAATAGTATCAATTTGTTATGATTTGTCTTCCCAGAAAAGGCAACCCTACTTCATAATGAAGAGGTTGAAATCCTTGAAAGAATTGCATGGTACTTAAAAACATTGTTTTTATAGGAAAGTTTACACACACTGTATAAGATAAGTTACTTAGAGTGATCAGGCAGGGATTTTTCATATCCAGTTGATGACAATATGTTATCTAAGTTAACCAAAATAGGCTGTAAGGAAAAGTAAAACTTGAGCAACATATTTAAGTACAAATAACACAATCATGCAGCATACAGCTGTTATCAAGATATGTTGGATCCTCTTCGTCAGTATAAGAGAACCAACAAACCTGAAGTCCAAACAAAGAAAAGGGATGGGAACTGTAATTTAGAATCACTATAAATGTTTGCCACTCCCCTTATGGTATTATTACATGGAACATTTCCTTCTACCAATTTTTTAACAACACCATACATTTCAATGGGAAGAAATCTTGCTGCAATTCTTTCGTACTCGACAATAGAAATTGCTCAATTTCTGAACAGTGAACCAATCAAAAGGACAATAAGATTGGACGTCACTCCGTTCTGCCTTTCTTCCCCTCATTTGTATTCGCGATGGCGACTGCATTGCAAGCACATCAAAGCAGCTCAACTACGTTAGAATCTGGAGATGGAAAAAAATAATAGAACTTCTAAATTACAGATACCTATGGGTTAACGATATAATGGATATAAAAGATCCAAATTATAAAAAAAAAAAAAACCCACTGAAAAATGCTTCTTGGAATGAAATCGGTGGCATTAGAGAGGAGGGGCATGTTAGAAAGGCTAGGCTTAAAGTTTCATTGCCAGATGGAATTTCTGAAGTCTTTAGATGGAAAAATAATAATAGAACTTTTACCAAATGACAGACACCTTTGGGATGTAAAAGATTCAAATTATATGAAAACGTGCTAAAGAATGCTTTCTGGAATGAAATCGGCGGCATTGGAGAATGGGGGCCTGTTAAAGAAGAGGGGCCTAATGTATGATTGACCGGCGGAATTGTCGAAATTCAGCAATAAAAATTGCCCTGTGTAATAACACCATTACACACAGGAATCGAACCTGAGTTCTCAACTTTTAAGCTGTATGGACTTCATGTGAGATTTCCTTAATTTGGAATATAAACCTCACAAGTATATGAAGTGAATGTCAGGTTGTATATGTAGGAATAATCAAAACTTAAAATAGCATCTAACCCTTTCTTCACATTTGCAGAAAGTTTTGCAGTTTAAAAAAGTTGACTATAGCTTAAATTTACTATAATTGAAATAATTTATATTCTTTTAAGTAAATTAATATTGCTGCAAATAATTGTTTAAAAATTAATAAATATTGATGCAAATAATTACAAATAAATTCATAGTGTTGCAAATGATAAAATAATTTTATAAAGACAGGGAAATTTTCTATTCAACCAAATGATAACACAATTATTAAAACCATTCTATTATTTCTACTCATTTTCTGCACTGAACTTAGTGAAACACATTTTTTTTTTCTCTTTTTCTCCTTTAAGTAGCTATTAGTGGAATTCATAAGTACAGCTGCAAATCTATTACATTTTCAATTAACTAGATAGTAGTTAAGCAACCATGTAATGTAGACTTGAATCAACACCACTGTTGGTTCACAAGTTAAATATCTAATCTTTAATTACATAGGATGGTGTATACATTCCATGTAACCTACAGAAAGAGACAGGTGGCTTGAGATGAGTTATTTTTATCAGTGATTGACTTGAAGATGAATTTAATGTAGTTTGTTATAAATCAGTTGTTCACTAATGTCTCAAGTAGTCATGGGTTGTTCAAGACAAAGTGGTGGATGTGTTGATTTTAAGACATTTTGTTTTATGATGCATGTGTTTGGAACTACATCTCATGGGATTTCGAGACATTTCATTTTACGCATGTGTTTCGAACTATATCTCGTCTCATAGGATTTTCAGACATTTCGTTTTATGCATGTGTTTGGAACTAAGTCTTGTCTCATGGTATTTCGAGACATTTCGTTTTACGCATGTGTTTGGAACTAAGTCTCATGGGATTTCAAAACATTTCATTTTACTCATGTGTTTTATCTTGCATGTGAAAGGAGGTCAGGGAGTACATGCATTCATAACTACTGACCAGTCGAGTCATGTGAAAATAAATAGTAATTGTTTGAAAGGAACTAGATACAGACAAACTTATTGCTTTGGCTCAGGCACTGCCTGCATCATCCAATTTCCAGCTTCAGGATCATTCTAAAAGGGATACTATTGACCACCATTTATTGCTGAAGGTTCCTTGTTTCGTAAATGGGATGTATCCCAAACTTGTGAACTGGCCTTTTCCCCTCCAAACTAAGCGTATAATAATGGTTACATCATCACTTGCTATATTGACCCAGCATAGGTTAAATTGTCAGAAAAATAGTCTGAACAAAATATTTCATTTCTTCCTGTGTGCAGCCAGCCTTAATTAACTTGTGTTAAGATATTTTCTTTAATTTTAAACTATTTATTTTTCCTATTATAGCTATAATACAAGTTGTGAAGCAGAAGAGAAAGAATCTGTGGGTAATCAAATGGTGAAGTCTTATGTTCGGCATGAAACTGCAAGCACGTGTAATAAACATCAGATCACACAGAACTTTTCAGTCATCATACCAGGAAAAAGTTCACCTGCTAAAGAATTCAGAAGTCCATCATATAGAAGAGCAACTAGTGTCATTGCTAAAAAAATAAGAGAAAGAGAAAATGCAGACTGCAAGGAAAATATAAAAGATCTGATGTCGAAAAGAATTTTATCCACGTCTAGAGCAGTGCCTTCTCGAAATACTGTTAAAAGAGAATTTGCTGATCAAAATGGTATTGGGAGCAAAAATTCAAACATAACAAATATGAAAAGAAGAAATGAACTTCCTGTCAGGTGTAGTCCAAGGAAGAAAAAACGAGTAGATTACACAAATTCTTCAGTTAACAGGTAAATATGTTACCACCCAATTATATAGCATCCAATTCTTTTTTTCTATGTGTTCTATTTTAACCTTTTATTTTATTATCGCTGATCATATTGTCTAGACCAGCCCTTGACAAATTACAGGTTACATACAGTTTATCATATACTTTTATGTAGCCCATAAATAACTATAAAATAATTTTTAGTGAAAAAAAATTTTGCAAAGTAAAACTTCTTTTTTTTTATAATGTTATTGGAAAATGTATCTGGCACTGCCCAATAATTAATTAAATTTATTCATTCATTCATTCATTCAATTTTCCAAAAGGCATAGTCATGTCCCACCTGCTTTTTAGCAATCATTTTTATAAGCAAATAAACAAAAAGTGTGCTCACATCGTAAATAAGTGTCTGTAGAAAGTTGGGCAGATATAGGGCGATTTGGCCACTGTGCAACATTTGAATAAGTACCCACTAAACCATTCTCAATATATTTTTGTGTTTGGAGATTTAGCAGGTTAGTGACGTTTTATTGTCAACTCACATCAAACAAATTATTTATTTATAAATGTAAATTCAATGCAATTTGAAGGAAGCATTGCTTTCAAGTATTATTTTGTGCAAACGCAATTTAAGGAATAAATAATGAAATAAAAATAATTTATTTGAGTTAAAAGTTCCCAGACTGAGTCTATAATTTAAAAAATATTTGCAGTAGAGTGACTATGATAATGTTTCTGTGTTACTACATTCTCCCCCTCTTCTAAAAGTGGTTTGACCCAAATCACGTGGTCGGTGGCTCACCACTGCGTCGTATTTTGTAGACGAGTGCACTTAGTAACCAGCGATTGAAAGAAATGGCTTTTGTTGAGCAGAGAATTAATATAAAATTTTGTGTTCACTTGTTGTTGTTGTTGTTGTTGTTGAGACCCAGACCGTCCGACCTACCAGAAAGGTGTAAGGTGTGTTCACTTGTGAAAGAGCACTACGGAGGTTTACGAAATGTTGAAGCATGTGTACGGCAGTGATACATTATCGTGAACCCAAGCTTTTGAGTGGCATCGACGTTTCAGAGAAGGCAGGGAAAGTGCCGAAGACGATGAACGTGTTGGCTATCCGCAGACTTCCCGCACTGCTGAAAATATCAAAAAAGTTTCTGCGACGGTACATGGGAACAAGCAGCAAACAATAGTGGAAATAGCAAAATCAGTTGGGATATCCGAGGCCACATGTCAACATATACAGACTAAGGATCTTAACATGCATACGATGTGCCAACACATCGTTCCCCGCATGTTAACTGAAGACCAAAAGGCAATTCGAATGGAAATGGTGGGAGACAATTTCGGCTGTTGACAAAGATCCTTCCCTACTTGGCAGAATTGTTACTGGAGACGAGAAATGGTGTTTTTTATACGACCCTCAATTCAAGAGAGCATCGGCAACGTGGAAATCATCACAATCTCCACGCAAGCAGAAATTCCGCCAAAATTGCTCTAAAGGGACGGTTATGCTAAAGGTGTTCTTCGATAACCAGGGCATTGTGTATCTGGAATTTATCCCTGAAGAAGGAACTAATTCTATGTAGACATCCTGCGTTGTTTGCGCTAGTCGATCCGGAAGAAGAGACCAAAACTGTGGGCTGAGCAGTCATGGGTGCTTTTGCATGACAACTCTCCTGCACACCAATCCCTCCTTGTCTGTCGCTGACTTTCTTGCGAAAACGCAAACAACTGTTTTGCCACATCCTCCTTACTCCCCTGATCTCGCCCCCTGCGACTTCAGCCTATTTCCTGAACTAGGAAGTCGCTTGCAGGGTCGTTGATTTCAATCCGCAGATGAAGTTAAAAGTGCATCTCAGGCTGAATTGAAGGACATGGCTAAAAATGGGTTCCAGAAGTGTTTCGATGACCTTTACAAGCGATGGCAAATGTGTGTTGTTGCGCAAGGATCTTATTTCAAAGGAGAATGTGTTTCAGCATTTTAATTGATAATATTTTTTAAGTTATAAACTCAGTCCGGGAACTTTTGAATCCTATTCCGTATATACGTGTATGTATATATATGCATATATATTTATATATAATATGTATATATGTGTGTGTGTATTAGTTTAAAATTTTAGTAAAATTTAACTTATACTTTTTTTTTCTCTCTTAGAAAACCAGAAACTGTCAAAAAGGACAAAAGTGGCAAATCAACTGATCTGTCAGATTTGTTAAGAAAGGTAATCCTTTATACTTTTTTCTAAAAATGGCATTGTATCTATCCTTTATTATGGCCTTTATTATGGTCTAAAAATAACATTGTATCCTTTATTATATTCTTAATTTTTTTTATTTTTTAACTGTTTAGAAATTAAGGTGTGCTGTTGCTGTCGCCTTAGAAAGTGAAGGAATAGAGTCAAATGATGCCTTTTACCAGCCCTGTGGGAAAAAGTTATTTACAATTTGTAAAGCTTTTGTTCAAGTAAATAGAAATTTTATACTATGAATTTGAGAAAGTTTTTTCTAAATTTGTTCAATACTACATGTAATCTGTATTGTTTAATGCAAGGATTCCCAAACTGTTGAATGGAGGGGGATATTGAAAGTGCTAGGTGAGATGGATCGAAAAGTCACATTTTATACTAGCCATTTCCACCCACACCTTGCATAGTTCATCAGGGTAGCTACAGAACCTGGAAATCAGGAAAACATCAGGGAATATTAACACTCTGGAAAATATCAGGAAATTCCTTTAAAAAATGTAAAACCTAGGAAATTTGAATTTTTTAAGTCTTTTTTCGACTCACAATATACATGTGTAAAATTCTTTATTCACATTTCATGTGATATGAAATGATCTTCATTAAATAACTATTTTGAAGTCATTATATTTTCCATTTTTCAAGGTGGCTACAAAACTTCGAAATCAAGGAATATCAACATTCTGAAAATATCAGGTAATTCCTAAAATAAAACCTGTAAAATCAGAGAAATTTGAATTCTTAAGGTAATCACAGCTTTCTTCCGACTCACAACAATACCCATGTGTAGAATTCCTTATTCACATTTCATGTGACGGGAGACAGCCTATTGGACACTTTAATGAAAAGAGTTTTAAATTTCAATGTTTCTCAGTGATCCTTCTCATCTTAATTATTTTGAGAGTTGCCAAGACATTTCATATGATAGGAAAAGCAGATTAAAAAAAATACAGTTTCTGCTTATACATAATTTTATTGCAATAAGTGATATTTAACTATATGGATTCTTGACTGGATTTTACATAATACTTCTGAGTTTATAGCTGAGTTTTATAGCTTATCTAGAATTTTAATGCTTGAAAGATTAATATTCTTGTAATAATACTGTTCTTATATAATTCTTGCATAAATATTATTCTTTGATTATTATACTTTTCAATGCTGAAAGTAATTATCACTTTCAATTTTATTAATTGACTTTTTATGCTTGTTAAACTGATATTCTGTAAAAGTAGATAATAATACATATCAGGGAATTTTTTAAGATATTATCTGGAAAGCAGGCAATTTTTTTATCTGAGATCTTGTATTCACTCTGGAAATGACTAGTGGTGGTGCTTGATACCAGCATCACACTTACATATACTTAATAAAAGTATAGAATATCAAAAACTGTTTTAAATTTAGGCATAAAAATGATGCACCTTTAACATGGAAATTGCAGTATGTAATATTTCATATCCGATCACTGTATGTTGCCTTATTTTCAATGTTTTCATGCATTTTAAGCAAAAAATTAATTAAATATAACACTGTTTTTCAGTAATTTGATCTGAAGACTAACCAACAAATAATTTTGGTATTTGAAACAATTTGATTATCATACGTTACCATTTTGGTTACCAGAATGAGATAAAAAAAAAAAACTACATTCATTGATAAAAAAAAATTAAAAAATCATCTGTTGTAACTGTAAATTAAAATATTTCAAGAACGGTTAATTGTGCACCAATAGATTTATAGATTTAATTAAAAAAATTTAGGATAATTTTTTTGTGCATGATGATATAAAAACAAATTTTATCTATTTAGCTCAGATTAAAGTTGGAAGAATGTAAGAGCAAAAAATTCTTTGATTTATACATTTATCAAACAAAATTCAAAGATTTTTTTTCCTTCTTTTTCTTACTTGTCGTTTAAATCCCACGTGTATGTAAAGTTTCAAGTTTCTTCTTTCAGCAGTTATGGCTGTTTAAATCAGACTGTACTCAGTCTCACTCAACTGTATGTATATATATTTATACATACATGCATATATATATATATATATATAATTCCATAAACTTTAAGAATTTATTTAATCATTTCCATCATCTTTTGCCTGTAAAGGATTTGAATGTTACTAAAACTTTTAAATATAACAAGCCTATTGGAAGAACCATTTTTAATTACAATGCAATTTCAAAATCTCTCTCAGTCGACATAGATTCCTCAACAAATGTAGATGGTGAATGTATTTGTAGTGTTGATAATTATGCTGAATTTATTAATCCACACTTGGGTCATATAGTTACTGGTGACTTAGCCATTGTAAAAGATAAATCTTTAAGAACTATAATGTCATTTGGCACTAAATTCAGGTTACCTTCATGTAATAATTCTAAACAAGTCTTAAAGTCAATCAATCTGAACCTTGATAAATTTATTTATGGATTAGCTTCTAAATATGGTCAGCCTTTAGAGGCATTTAATATGTGGAAATTTACTATTTTGAGATCTATTAAAAATGCCATTTGTAGTATTAATTTATCTAGATCTATATATAATATGGATAATATAAAGCAATCTGTTAATAATTTACATAGATCTTTTGTTGTTACTTATGTTGATAAAGCCTCCAATAATTATGCTATTATTTGTAAAAAATTCTATATTCAATATCTGCTAGATTATTTAAAAAATAATAGTCTATTTAAAATTGATTCACACTCTCTTAATAGTATCAAATTGAAAATTATCAATATGTATAGTGATTTAGATATTAATAATAAATTTTTGACATTTCCATATATTGTGCTTATACCTAAATTTCATAAAAATCCTATTAAATTTAGAACTGTTACTAGTGGTCATAATTCATACTCTACTACTGCTAGTAAATTATTACTAAATTATTTAAATGTACTAAATAGTAATTTACGAGATTCTGGTGATAGCTACATTATTCTAAATAACAGTAAAGAATTAAAACATAAATTAAAAACGCTTGGTAAAATAATAGGATTTCAAACTTTTGATTTTAAAGATCTTTTTAATAATATTAAGATCACTGATCTATATGATGTCATTTTAGCTTTATATAATGCTTATATTACTAATTATTCTAATCTTACTAAATTTACCAATTTTCCTAAGCTTCTCCATTTTGTTCTTTTCAATAATTATATCTTTCAAGGTAATAAATTATACTTACAAGTCTCAGGTGTTCCACAAGGTGGCTGTAGTAGCAGTATGTTAGCTAATTTATACCTATATCAATATGAAAAATTCTTTACTTCAACAGATTATAAAATTTATAGATATGTAGATGATCTGATTTGTCTTGTATTTACTGATAACTATGTCATAGATATAGATTTCTATCCGGATAATTTGGAATTAATACCTAATGAAACTTCTATTAGTAATAATATATATTATTTGGATTTAAATCTAATTATAGAACCTGCTCATGGGATAGTTACTAATTTATATGATAAAAAAGATTTTTTTAAATTTAATATTAATAAATTATTACCTTTTAATTCCTGCAACTCGATTCAATTGTTTAGAAATATTATACTTAATCAACTTTTTAGAATTTATAGATTATCAGATAAAAAATTTCATGCTTTGCACATTAAAAACCTCAAAATTACCAGTAAAATGTATCAATATCCTGCATATTTAGTAAATAGTATAGTTAATAAGTTTCGATTAGCCTAAAATTCTCATATTCTCCCCTTATTATCTTATTTTAGCCGTACTTCTTCATTCTCTTGAAATTATATTTTCATCTTTTTATCTTGAAGCTTTAACAGTTGAATAACTCATTTTATTGCTTTTGCGCAGTACTGTTTTTATTACTCTCTTTGGCAACAGCAAATCACATCTTTTCATTTTGGCATATGGCAACATTGCTCCAGTCATATTTTGCTCGTCATGGTTGCGCTGATGAGGTGTGTTTTGAGGTATTTATGTTTCCTTTATTGTTCCAATCTATATGCTTGTCGTCCATATAACACAAGTTTATAGATAAAATCTATCTTGTGTTTCAGAAACAAGCATTTTTGTGTTCATTTCGAAGAGATATATGGACCCGAAGAGAATTTTTTCGAAATGAACTTATCGTAAGCCTAAATCTCTTCCATGTGCAAGCTTTTTAGCTTGATTTTTTTGTTTTCTTATTTGCATTCCTCATTTTTGAAATTTGTTGATTGTCTTTGTCTTTATGACCTGCATTACGCTTTATTATTTCCTCTTTGTCTTAATTTCTTATATTTCTTTGTATTTTGTAGAAAATTTTGGAATAGTGTATTATGAGTTACTACATACATTCTAACTTTGGATTTACTAATTTATATATATATATATATATATATATATATATATATATATACTACATAGACACAGAGTTTATAACCATAATTAAACATGAAAAGATGCAAGTTCATTTTCTTATGGTAATAATGCAAAACAAGCAAGTTAGATAAATATACACAGTAATTAATAAATTTAAGGTTTTTTCCTTTAGTAAACTGTAACCCCCTCCCCCCAAAAAAGAATTAACCGATAACACCAAACATTGAAAATAACTAGTGAGAGCAATGTGCCTGCTTTGTTGATATTTAAATAAACTTTTCAGTATTTGGTGTCAAATTTAGAACACAATTTTTTTAATACTTTTTCCAAGTGGCTATCAATTGATTTTCAGTGATTTTATTTAATATGCTTCATTCTGGAGAATAATTACTCGCAAATATAACCACTCCCAAATATGGAAATAATTTTTCTTGCAAAATTCGAAACAAAGAATAAAACCAATACTGTTGCCAGCTGCATATTATATATGTAGGTATTTTGGGTACTGCATACAGAACCATCCTTTCAGTATTCATCATGGATTTTATTTTGTCATTAAAATGTCCAAAGGGGAGATTCAGCCTCTGGATCATACTTTAATGAACCTTGGTTGTATGTAATGAGCTACAGACAGTTTTCAATTTATAAATGAGTTCCTCTTATTTGCAAATTGTTGGCTATGTGTTTTGTTCATTCTGTATTAAACCCCCAATTGTGCCATGTATGTAATGAGCTACAGACAGTTTTCAATTTATAAATGAGTTCCTCTTATTTGCAAATTGTTGGCTATGTGTTTTGTTCATTCTGTATTAAACCCCCAATTGTGCATAGGCTTATACAATAAATATTGTATAGTTATCATACCATTTATCGCATCCATCTTAACATGAAAATCATGTACTAATCAAACTTGAAATTTTTTGCCAAAATAAAGCAGATGACTTCATAAATCGAAAATATCAATAATTCCCATGGGTCAACTGCTTTCAAAAGCAAAACATCTGATGTGGACAGCACATGACTTTCCCTGCAGTCTCAAATTCATTTTTTCTTTATTTCTTTAAGAACTCATTAAATTGAGTTTAATTGCACAAAATGACACTAAATTTGCATTTTTAATTCAATTTCTGCTTTTATTTAATGAACCATTAATTGGACATTTTTCCAAAGGTGGCATAAAAAGATGCAAAAAATCTCAAATATCTCGAGAACGGTTAGTCCTAGAGTAATAGAGTTGTTCGTATTCTTTTCCTCATCAAAAATTATGTATAAAACAAGCATTTAATTGATACATTTGAACATACATAGTCTTTTTTTAGATATTGGGTGATTTTTGAGGGGCCATTTCGTAAAAAAAGGCAGGTTGTTCTTTTCCAAATCGTACCAAAATCTAATCAGCACCAGAATATCCCACATGTGATTTATCTACCAAATTTTCTGAAATTTGGTCAATTTGTATTTCAGCTAGAGTAAATATATGAGATTTTTGCAGGCCATTTCGCAAAAAAAGGCAGGTTCTTTTTTTCCGAATTGTACTAAAAACTAATCAGCACCAGGGTCACACCCAAGGGTCTTACCTACCAAATTTTATAAAATTTGGTCCATTATAGTTTTTGAGTTAGAGTGGATACATACATTGTTGCACAGACAGACAGACACACACACACACACAGACGTCAAGCTAAAAATAGCTTTTTCATATTCTAGAGGTCTCACAACGTGTAGATTCGTTGAAAACTGGAGTTGCGATTTTCAACATGATTCCAATATTTTCCCTATGCATTATCATGTATTGTAGGGAAAGTAAAAAACAGCCTTCTTGGGGCAGGTGAGAAGTGTAACTTCACATATTTAAGTAAGTTCGACAGCTGTGGTAGAATGGCACACATGGCTGAAGATAGGAAAAAAGTTGGCATCAGAGCGAGGAGGAATGAGAGTGATAAAAACCCAGGAGGCAGGAAAATGGTAAGTATAATAATGAACAGTAAAAACCATGGAGGAAAGAAAGAAAGCATAAAATAAAGAATAAACAAAATGAAAACAAGGTGATAAGAGAATCGATAGCACAGTGAATATAAATAATTGAATAGTGAGCAAGTTTATTAAAACAGTAATGGAAGAACAGAAGATGTGTAAATCAACTGTAAAAAATATAAACAAGAAAAATAAGTCGAAAATAATTTAAAATGAGGAGAAAATAACTTTTTCAAAACCAAGAATGAGTAAAAAACAAATATTATAAAGGAACCAACTAGTTTCAGAAGCTATACGAGCTAACTTCATTAAATAAAATTGAGGAAAAGTAGCTAGAATCCAGAAAAAAGACGACAAATAGAAAAAATAAATGAAACAGTTCTCGCTCTTGGCATATAAAATTATGAATTAGATTAACTCCCACAACTCAAAGGTATGAGTCAAACTTTTAAATTTACGAGTCATTTTTTGCTATTTTTTAATGATTTTATTTTAAAAATGGGGACGAAAGCAGATGTCTGACGCATTTATTCTGAAAATAACATTACAATATAATGTAAATGTTTAAAATGATGAACAATTTTAACTTCTGTTAAAGTTATACTATAATTGTGGCTCTTTGAAAAACATAGCCAGAAATCATAGTTATTAAATATAGCCAGATTTATTTTGATTCAATGTACAACAACGTTTTAGCAAAATGATAGGAGCAATGCCATATCAAAACTTGCAGGAAAGAAAAAAAATTAGGGGTCAATTTTTTTAACTCATATTTGACTTGCAGAGTTTAAATAGTGTGTCAATTTACTTTTAAAAGAATTGGTTGATGAGGCAATTGCAAGTAAGTGGGATCTCTGCCAGAACTATCTTTCATTTCATCACCACTGTCATAAATAACACCGCCTTTTGTACCATTCATAAAATTGCTGATGTCCTATTTATTCATTTTACATGGAAGCAAGTTCCATATTTTCTCACCCACAAAGTAACCATGTCAATTTTTTTTTCCCTCCATATTTTATTATGTTGTTAGTTTTACATTTGAAGAGCACCCCTGTCTTTGTTTTTTTTATAGAAACATTAAAATCAATTTCAGTATTTTGGAATCTCATGTCTAAAATTGGACTGAAATTATTTTTTTTTTTATTATTGTACAAAATTTTATATTTTATTTATTTCTTATGAATTAGCAAACTGGTTTGAGCGTCCATTTTTACCGTAAATTTTTTGGCTATGTGACTATATATGGTAATCATATTTCACAATTTCTTTAAGAAGTTAATTTGTTTTTCCCTTTGATATAGGATATTTCTCAGAAAAAAGGAAAAATGAGTGAGCATTTGCAGAGAATTGCTGATGCACATGTAAAACAAGTAAGAGCATTACATTTTTCTATTTTATCTATTAATTCTGAGAACTATTTTATTTTCAATATATATAACTATAATAACCCAGCATTGCCCGTATCAAATAATACAGATCTAACATCACTCAATTTTCAAATCATCTGTTTTGCCACCATGCATGCACACACCCATTTTCCCCTTAGCAACACCCAACCTGGGACTGTAAACAGGAAAAATGAAACACACTTCATTAGCAAAATTTAAAATTTCAATTTTTATATGTTTGCTTGAAAATTCATATTAAATCATATAGTAACTTAAAAAGAAATTTATTGGAATGCAAAAATATATGCACAAATATTTGCAAAAGTATATAATTGTGCTAATCTTCTATTTTTGGATGTGATGAAATAGGAATCGGACAACTTAAAAATCTATATTTTGATGTATTTAAAAATAAATATGGAAAGAATCGTCCTATGGATTCAACATTCTTGAATTTTTCCGATGATGTCGAGATAGAAACTATGTGAAAATATTTTCAATCACTAAGGAACCGATGTGTGTGAATATCGCTCAAAATTGTGCTTCAACATACAATAACTAAAAGACCAAATTTGAATTTTTTTTTAATTAAAGTATGTTGTACTAAAAGCTCAACTAACCCAGTGCTGAATGTTGTGGGTGTCCAGAGCTTAGATTTTGCACTGCAGATAAGACACCCATGGAGACATCTTTTATTATGTAAAATTTATATTTAATATATAATTTATTCTAAGAAAGTAAATAACACTTATTTTAGTATGCTAGCAATAACCAATCTCAAGATGTTGTATGCTTTTCAAATAAATTTATCAAAAAAGTTTTATAAAAGTATTAAGTATTATATAAGTAAGTTTTTTAATGCTTTTTATTTCAATTCCAACTAATTTATCAAATGTCATTTATTTATTTTTTTAGCTATTAGTTAAATGCTACTGTTTTAATTTGGATTTTGCATGTGTGTATAAATAAGTCATTTCATTTGACCAATAAAGTTAATTATAGCACTAAATTTTTAATTTGTAGTACAGGTTCTTTTTGTAGTACAATGTTGGTACAAATAATTGAAAATATTTTCTGAATATATCAAGAACTTATTGTGGTGTGTACAGAAAACCATGTCTGTGTTGCTCACATCAGAATTTTTTAATATAGATGCTTAGCATTACTTTTATATATTATTAGTCATATATGAATATATTAATAAAATATTATGGAAACACGTCAACTAATTAATACTTTGAAATCAAAGACAACCAAAAAATAGGTTTAAAAGTATTTTATTAAAATCTCCTTTTTACGATGTATAAAATCATATGGCCATAGCACTTTCAGGCACCATTGTGCCGTTCATCAGTGGTGAAAACTTTGCCACTGATGCAGGGTATGGAGTAAATAATGAAAGAAATGTAATGGGGATGAAAGAGAAGTATGTAATGGGGGTAACATCACATTGTTATGCATACATAACAGAAAACCATTATTATAATTTGATGGTTTGTCACATGACCTTGGTGACAGATTTGCAAAATATTGCTAATTTGGTGAGCTTTATAAACTTCTCAAATTTTGTAGATCGGCTAAGAACTTCACAAGTTGCATGTTTTTTCCAGAACTTTCCACAAAGGCACAAAGGGTACGCTCATCATCGTTCAATTAGATTAACGTCATATGAGTAAAAGTATCTGCTAAATTTTATACAGAACACGATTATGTCATTTTTTTTTCTGATTATACACATCCTTGAAGCTGTATCAAGAAGTAATTCTGGTAGAAAGTGTCAAAATTTTTAATTTTACATCTGTGGCATTTATGCAGTAACATTTGCGTTATACACTTCTCACGTGTGCCAACTGCACTCTTGCCCAGTGGAGTGACTACAAGAATTATATTATTATACCCAAATGTTTCATCGTCAATGATTCCGTTGTTTGTGGTCCGATTCAAATGAAATAAAATATATTGTATGAATTGATTAAAACTGTATAATTTTCAAAAGATATTTAAAAAATCCAAAAGATATCAAAACCTTTCACTAGGTACTAGGGATGAGACAGGCTCAAACTCTTAAGTTATTATTTTTATTTCGCTTTTATTAGTTATGCTCTTTTATTTTTATCTAATAGATATATTTTTTTTAAATAATTAATCATTAGAAAATGTTTATAATAACTTAAAAAAAATAAAAGATAATTTTATATATATATATATATATAAGTTACCAGCTTTTGAATTTTTATTTGGCAAGATTCCTGCTCTAATGCGAAAGGAGTGATGTTTCACATCAATCTGTAATGAGTAACAGAGTTGCTCACTATTTTTATTAATTTAATTTCACATATTTAACATTTGTAACAAAGATCCATCCACATTTTATATGCATGAATTTGTGTTCCTTCATTAAAACTTGAATGACTGTTTGATAATTTAACTAAATATCCTACTCTATTCTTAACCCACCCCTCAGCTATGCCTTTGGTTGATTGAACATTTAATGACATTTTTCAGAGCTTGTTAAAATTGCAATTCAAATTGTCTCTTACTATTCAAATTTGCGAATCATTCTTTGCTACTTTTTAACATTTGTAATTTTAATTTTAAAATGGAAAAAAAATGGAAAAGCCGATATCTCACTCGTGTATGCTACACACATTTATACTGAAAACAAGAGCATAAGAAATTTAAATTTTTGAATTGATGAACAATTTTAACTTTTATTAAAGTTTGTACTATATCCATTATCCTTTTTAAACATAGGTATAAAATAGCTAGACATCAAAAACTTGTGTGGAAAAGAAGGAAAAATAAGTAACATGAGTGAATTTTGCGAGCCACATATTATGCACAGTTTTTAAATAGAGAGTCTTTAGTTTTAAAAGTACTGATTGATCCGGCAACTGTCAGCTCTATTTCTATATTCCTTTAAATTTTTGTATGATGGTTTCTAGTATTGACTTTATTTTACCAAAATATTTATTTTTAATGTCTGGTTAATTTTGTTGCAAAAATTTTTATAAAAAGAATCATAAATTTTTATTAATTGAATGAATGTATATTTTTCTTTTCAGGTAGTTGAATTTGAGAAGCAGAACCAGAATTAAATATAACTAAAACAAAATTAAATTATTTTGTAAATAGTGTGAATATTATGTATATTTCAGATTATATAAATTTGTACATGTTAAGTTTAGTAACTTTATGCATAGTCTTATTTAATGTGCATTGTTGTCTTAGAACACTTATATGGTGATGTTCTTCATCCAAAAAGTGTCTTAAAAAGCTTTATCACTGTGTATAGTTTACGCTGCCATTCAGCTTTGTAAAAAAAAAAAATACCAGATTTGACAAAATGTGAATGACAATGATTGATGCCACTCTATTTCTACAGAAAAGAATTTTTTTTTTTTTCTCTCCTTGAAACATCCATTTCAGGTTCACAAATTTTCATGACTTGAAACATCTAATTCTCAAGATTGGCTTGATAATTGATATAAATTTAGCAATGAATTCTAGAGGAGGTAAGGAGGTAGCGTTTCATCAAGAATCATCTATTTCTCCAGATTAGCTATAGGGCTTCGATAACTTTGCATCAAATACTGGAGGGAGACAAGAACTCAGAGGATTTCCAGTTCTGGAGATATCACTTCCGATGCAAAGATTTACATTTTCCTTGAAACACCCATTTCTATGAATCTGCTATGGCGATGACTGATATGAATGAGATGACTTATATGCTTAGATGACCGATATGAATTCAGCATCAAATTCTGGAGGAGAATGGGAGATAAACTAAATTTTCTTGAAACATCTATTTCTCAATATTGGCTATGGATTGGCTTTGGTGATGACATATGAATTCAGTATTAAATTTGGGAGGAAGTAAGGGGATTCACTAAAGATTTCCATTTCAGATTCAATAAATTTCTTGGGATCAGGGGTCCCCAAACTATGGCTCACAGGCTGCTCTAATGGCACAATGCATGACTGATGTAAAAACGAAAAAGTAATTAATATAACATTTATTATAAACTACAGTATATAAATTTTTACTTCCCACTTGTGGTGTCTGAAACATTTGTCTATGTGGTATATAGGAGCAGATTGCTGATGTAGATGTATAAATTTTAAAGCAAAGTCTATTTAATATGACTTTTTTGGCACATTTGTCTTAGCATAAAAAAATTCCTGGGCCTAGAATGGCAGACTATTCTTGCTATACTCTTCCTTCACTCGGCAGTTGTGAATAAGTTAAAATATAATGATTACACAATTTAATGTTTGTATCAAAATGTTATTTTAAAATAAATGCTTACTTGCCAATTCTGTTTTAAGGCACTTTTATTTCGCATAATTTTACAATTGATGAAAAGGACACATTGAGGGAAGAGTCTGAGGTAATCATTTTGTAAAAACATCTGATTATAATTTATCAATAGCAACAAGACGATGGCCAGATCTGCTTGACACGAGTGTTTAATGATCATGCTCCGATTGCAAATAATGGTATTCATGGACCTGTTTGGTGTTTTTTAAATGCTTTTTACTTTAGAATAGTCAATACTTACAATATCAATCACTGATATATGCTGCTTGCCTTCACTGGTGTAATCGCTCAGTTTTTATATCCTGAAGAGACCGTTATTGTCTTTAAATCTAGTTGATACAATTACTCATTTGTTTTATCCTATAATTTTAAGGAAGATTGTACTTTTTAGCAACTTTTTTTATAGAACAGTTTTACATTTAGTTATGAAGATGAATTAATTCATTTACATATTATATAATATATAAATGACTAATTTTAGAACATTTTTCTTTTTGATTTGGTCTACAATCATTGTTTTAATATGTAACATGAGGCAACATAATATAATTTACAGCATAATTTAACACTAATAATTTACAGCATAATTTAACACTAATAATTTACAGCATAATTGAAAAAAAGTTTATTGGAGATTCTACATAAAGTATATTTAACATCATAAAATGAAAATGCATAATTTTGTTACAGCATTAAAGGTTGATAAAAAGAATTAAGAAATCTTAATGAAAATATGGCATATAAACCAAATCGATTGAAGAAGGAAGTGGGATATTTGCTTTTTAAGCAGGTTTGAGCATTTATAAAACAAAGAGTGTTCAATTATTTTCTTTACAAAGTAGGCCCAGCTTTCTTTTCTGCAGCTCTTCTCTTGACATCCCAGTTGTACACCCGTGCCATGTCTGAATTATAAGTTAAGTGAAATAAATGCAATTCAAAGATTCCATATAAGATAACTAGCAGATATACAAAGGGCATTGTTCATAATTTGAAATATATGCAAATTTTAATAGCATTCTAAATCATATCAAAACATACCATTATAAGATGCGATTGATTTCACTACAATATATAAGAACATTTATGTGAATATCTCAATATACAGGGTGATCGGAAAATGTCTGGCCAAATTTTAAAGGGGGTTATAGGGAGCGAATATAAAAAGATTCGCAGTACAATCCGTGTCCGGAAACGCTGTGTAAAAGCCCTGGAGAGTAAAGAAAGTGGAAAGGTAAAAGGAAAGAGACACAAACAAATGTAACAAGCCCTTTATTAAATCAACGTGTCACAGTAAATGCTCGAAAGAGCGACCACCAACCATAATACAAGCTTCACATCGCCGCCGCAGAGAACTGAGTACCTTAGCAAAAACACCAGCCATGTCCTGCACATCTCCAGCAGCAACAGCCAATCTGGCGACGAGATCATTGGCGGAGTCCACAGAGGTATCGTAGATGATGCTTTCAAGTGACCCCACAGAAAAAAATCCAAGCAGGACAGAACTGGTGATCGTGGCGGCCAGGGAACAGGTCCACCTCGACCAATCCACTGATGTCGATCAAGTAATTCCCGACATCACGGCTAAAGTGTGATGACGCTCCATCGTGCTGGAACCAGATACGTCTCCGGATACACTGAGGCACAACGGCCAGCAGTTCGGGCAAGACCTGTTGCAAGAAGATGAGGTACTTCGGGCCGTCCAAGTGATGAGGTAGGATGTACGGCCCAATCACATATTCATGCACCATACCCCAGGGTTGCCACTCAACCTGGAAACCGGGAAATGTCAGGGAATTTGAAAACAGTCAGGGAAAACCGGGAAAAGTCAGGGAATTTCGCGGGAAACCTGGAATTTTTTTAAAAATTTAAATAATGCAAATAAAATTCACGATGTATACTAAGAACGATTGTTCGAAAGATCAAGGATCGGAAAAAACCAGTTATTAGCTCGACGAACGCAAACATTTCTGGCCGCCTGCCGCCGTCTAGGCTACGCGTAACGCGTATTTCATCCCAATAAACCAACCATCCAACTTTTGACGGCGCGGCGCCGGCGCTGCGTAGTACCGTGCATTTTGCTAGCTTCAGAGTATTGTAGACGTGCCAACTCTCCGGGGCCGGAGACTCCGGATTTTTCATTACTTCTCCGGCCTCCGGATTACTAACGAAATTCTCCGGCTTTTTTTGTTTGAAATTTATCAATTAACCAGACATACTATAATTCCTCGGAAACACCGATTTTCCACTTTTTTAGCACTGATTTCTACCATTCCCGGGATCGTAGTAAATCCATAATAAAATGCAGGGTAAAGCCAATCAAATTAACGGAGATTTACGGCCGCGTGTAATGTAAATCTCGATAAAAAAATCTCGGTCGCTTATTTTATGAAAGTAATAAATATACTTCTTCAAAGGTTGTCTAATTCAGCATAAATCGCTAACATGTTATTTTGTTCATTAATTTCTCATAAACACTGCGATTGCGCAATTCAGTTTGTTCTCATGAATCGGCGAGAGTACAATGATATCTTTTTCCATCCGTTTCAATCTTCTAAATATTGCATTTTTGAATGACTAAACTAGCTTATTTTCATATTCAGATTAATTATTATGGTTGATTTCTTAATTATTTTCGCATAAACAGAGCGATTGCGCAATTCAGTTGCTTCGCGTGAATTGCCGAGAGTACGTTGTTAGTATCTTTTCCCATCCATCTCAATCTTCTAAATATTGCATTTTTGATTAACTTAACTAGCTTATTTTCATATTCTGATTAATTATTATGGTTAATTTCTTAATTATTTTCGCATAAACAGTGCGATTGCGCAATTCAGTTACATCGCGTGAATTGCCGAGAGTACGTTAGTATCTTTTTCCATCCATCTCCATCATTTAAATGTTGCATATTAGATCGACTAAACTAGTTTATTTTCTTATTATGGCTAATTATTAAGGTTAGTTTTTTATTTATATTTGCATAATACAAATTTTTCTATTTTGAAAAATGGGTAGCATGAACTCACTCTCTGAAGGGATATTTCCCAAAAAGTGGTATTAAAGCAATAATTTAGGCAAATAAAAAGGAAACCATTTTAGCAGGAATATAATTCTATATATATATATATATATATATATATATATTTATTAAAGATCAATATTTATTACTTTCTTTAGTGAAAACCTGTGTTTTACCAAAAACATAAATATTTGTTTTCATTGTAAAGTAATTTTCATGGGATAAAACCTTTATATATTTTTTGTTTTATAATTTATTGTCCTGAAATTTGATGAACCACTTGCACCATTTCTTTATGAATCTGTGACAACTATAGCACAGTCAATTTTGCAGAGATTTGTAAAGCCTTGTGTTTTAGACAAAAATGCTTCATGTCTTTACAAAATTGATGTTCTTGAAAAAGATAACTTGATCCCAGCCTCTGAAGTGACACTTAGTTTTCCTTTAAAAGATGAATTGAGAAAGATAAAGAATAAAAACAATATAGACATTTTGAAAATGCGACAATTCATGTCTTAAATCATATCAAAGATTTGTGCATAAACTTTTTGAGCGTTCACCTGTACGATTTCCATTGACTAAAGCAATATCGTTTCTTAATTCTGCAGTTTTTCTTCAAACTGATTTGGCGATTGAGCGTTTGTCAGCATGTCTAGAAATATTGGTTTCTAAAATATGGATATCTGGATTAAAAGCTGACAACATTCATCAAGAGTTCCAAAAATTATTCAATGAGCCTTCAGTAGTAAACATGATGAAATCTTACAAAAGAAGTGATACTAGGCTTGACGATCATTGGATTAGTATACTGCATCTAAAACAAGTTTTTAATGATTTGACCTTTTTTATAAAATTGCTTTCCATTTTATCACATGGTAATTCATTTCTTGAAAGGGGATTTTCCATTAATGCAGAATGCATTATTGATAACCAAACAGAAGAAAGCCTTAAAAGCATTAAGACAAGTTTATGGGGCAATAAACAATGCTGGGGGAGTTGAAGCAATTGATATAACAAAGGCCATGATTCAGTCAGTAAAATGTGCACATTCCAAGTACATTGATACTATGCAAAGAAAGAAAGAAGCAGAAAGTAATAAAAAACAATTGGAAGACAGTCGAAAATGTGTTGCTTTAGAACTGAAAAGTTTAGAATGGAAGAAAAGCAAAATAATGGTGGATGCTCAAAAAGAGGCTGCACTAATTGAAGACAAAATAAGAAATCTCCAAAAATAATATTTTTTCTACATGCTATATTCACTCACTATCACATAACTTGTATATTAACATTTTTGGTGTTAATTTATTTTACCACATTTATTATAACAAGTGTACATGATTTGTCTAATTTACCAAAGCAATTTATTTTTTTTATTTGTATATGTATGTCAAATATTATTTATTTGTCCCAATTTGTAACAAATTTTTAATTGAAGTGTAAATATTTTAATATTTACACTCCAATTAATATATTCCCAATTATAATATTATATTCTCTATGTTAAAACACAGAGAAAAGGTATATGTGTAAGCCTAGATTAACTGAATAGTTTATCGCGCTGTTTTTTATAAACCTGGAATTTATCTGGAAAACCTGGAAAAGTCAGGGAATTTCATATTCTCTGGAGAGTGGCAACCCTGTACCCACCCACACATTAACACTAAATCTCTGCTGGTAAGCAGACGGTCTTGTAGCATGCAGATTGTCATATCCCAAAACATTAGCATTGTGACTGTTAAACAAACCCTCTCGAGTGAACGTTGCCTCATCCGTGAATAACACATATGAAGGGAAGCTCAGCAGCCTGTTGCAAGTACCATCGTGAAAAGTTTACACGGAGAGGAAAATCTGGGCGCGGTAGCCCATTGGTTAGCGCGCTGGAGTTGCACTGTGTAGGCCCGGGTTCGATTCCAGCCACTGCCAAAACTGCCGCCGTGTTCATGCGGAGTACGATCACATTAAACATGTGGGTCCGAAAGTCCTTCCGAGAGGTTGGTGGTAGGGGAAGGAGGGTACGGTCCCTGTGGATGCCTCCCCCACTGGGTTCCGGTCTAAATTGGGTGGCACTTCCCGACCGTCCAAACAGTTACCTTACACCTTTCTGGTAGGTCGGACGGTCTGGGTTTCAACAACAACAACGGAGAGGAAAATCTGCCTCTATCAATGCCTGCACACTTTGTAAGCGGTATGGGTGCATACATTCGCCATGCAAAATCTCCCATACAAGTGACTGTCTCACACCCAGTATGTGGAAGGATTGTGCTCAACCTCACGTAAGACTTCTTCTTCCACTCGCACTGAGCGGGGCCTGCCCACATCATGTCTGCTGGCATTGAAGAACCCGCTTTCACAAAACTGTCTGTGCACTCTGTTGAGAGGGGTTTACTTCCCTTTTCTAAATTAATTTATACTATTACTTTATCTTTTATTTATTTATTATTAATTTATTATATATTAATGTTTTCAAATTAAAGTGAAGATTTTCGTTTACTTCTCAAAGTTATTACAAATTTTATCATTATTTTTACTTAATTATATTTGCATTATTTAGATTTATTTACATTAGCCTGATCGTATAGATTTAAAACAATAAAGTTTACTTTTATAATTATTATTTGTTTCTTTATTTAATTTATTTATTACCTACAGCTTGGTCTGTGCTCAACTATGTTACACCTTTAAAACACTTCAACACCATATAACTTCTAAAAATCCCACTTACCTTTAAATGAATAATTTGCACAGCCAACACACAACACAAGAATGACAACCATTATTATTAAATTAAAAATTAACTTTTATTTTTCAACAATTAAAATTTAAACATCTGATCCATTTAAGGTTTCATTACATGTATAGTGGCATAAAGTTAAGTTAGTACATTGCGAAAATTAAGTCTATTAAATTTAGAATTCAATTAAAGAAAAACCCAGATAACCAATTAAAATAACCCAGGAAACAGAATCCACTCTGGTCTGAAGACCAGAGTTTGGTCTACCTGAGGAGCTGTCCACCAAAACTTTAATTTGAAATAAAAGGAAAATATTAAAAATCACATTTCTTCATTACATCACAGCAATATAGCTTTGTTAAAAATAATCAAGTAAACTCATTCTCAAACATTTTTCTTTCTAGATACTCAAACTTTCTCGGTGCTAACACTTAAACAAATTATTTATAACTCCCCTTTTGTTTTTCTTCTTTGAATTTAATCACTTTAAAAATTAAATGACACTGCTTGCACGCACCCCGATCACTGAGGGCTTGCACCCGGATCTCTGAACACTAGCCCTGTTCACTCAGGGCCCCCCCAAGACTTGAACATTCACAAATCGATAGTACAAGGATCGTAGATCACAACTCTTAAAAATGAAATTCAAAATTAGATGCCTTTTACTTCCTTGCATGATGTAACCTTTGTTTTCATTGATTTTATTCACTCTTAAAATTAAACGCACTGCTTGCATGCACTCGATCACTGAGGGCTTGCACACTGATCTTTGAACACTAGCCCTGTTCACTCAGGGCCCCCCAAGACTTGAACACTCACAATTGATGGCATGAAAATAGGTGATAACCTGTGATGACCATAGAGCGGTGACACTGAGGTAGATAGATGATAGAGCAACTGATACTGCCAGCGCAATTAAGAGCGCTTCCCGAGGAGGGTAGTCCGTGGGTCACAGATCCAGACCACCTTTTTACATTCTGTTGGTACCCCATGGAAGTTGTCCAAATATGAGGCATGCCCTTGCGATGTCAGGCAATTCTGCACAAATTTAAAACATACTCCTGGTGACCGTGGGATACGGGCGCCCTTGCATGGGGCCCGTTCCACGGATCTCAGCAGCCGTAAAAAAACACACCACCTAGCCTAATGCTGGTCAGCAATCGAATGCCTGGCAACACGCTTGCCTTCCCAGGAGACGCCAAACTTGGCGAGTGAAAACCTGCGCCGAGCGCTCACGCATATACTGCGGAAATAAAAATGCTGTTATGCCAAGAATCATTAAAAGGATCACTTCCGCCAAGCGGCAACCCGCTAGCCCCACCGGAAATGATGGCACCCAAAATGCAGGTGTCCAACTGATAAGACGTGCGAAGGGCAAATTTTTCCTAAAATGCATCTTTTTCTCTCGCTCTCATGAAGGAAGTGAAGTTAACACGAGAGAGCGGGAAGCCAAAAGATTAACAAAAGATATGATATTTTAACGTTTTTAAGATGCATTGCGTATAATTTTGAATAATAAAACAAAGAAAAAGGATAACAAATTACGTTAAAGGGGAAATAAATCGCCGAAATATTCAAAAACAACAAATAAATTTTGAAGGGAAAGGGGAAAATTAACGAATTTTAAGCTATTACATAATTTTGAACTAATAATTAAATTTTGAACCAAAAATCTCGGCATAATAACTTGCTCGAAAGTTTGACGATTCGGTATTTCTCTGTTGGGAAATCGTTCCTTGTACAACCTTTGCGCAGCTCTCCCATTTCCATTCGCAGCTCCATACGTCAGATGGATATCTGCTAGTTCAGCATTCGTGAAGCGCTGCATGCTGTATGAAATCACAGCAGGGAATGACAGCTTCCCACATTGCCGATTTGTTTTGACTGCCGTACACAGCGCCCTCTACAACCTTCACGTGGCATTTCCGGACACGCATTGTACTGGGAATCCTTTTATATTTGTCCCCTCTAACCCTCTTTAAAATTTGGCCAGACATTTTCCCATCACCCTGTATGTGAATATCAGTTGCTGTACATTTTAAGATTTAATTGCATTAATGAGCCCCGTTAGTGTGGTCAAAAATCTTAATTTTTTTTCCTCACGAAATGTGTGCCTATTTTTCTTTCTGGTAGGTTGGCAGTTATGTTATTTTGAAATTATCCAAAGGCAGTGAATTTGAATATGCTTTTTGCTCAATCTGTGCAATGGACTTCAAAATTTCACAGTGGAAGAGGGAATGTTATTGCCCAAGCCAAAACCAAATGACATGTAAATAAAAAAATTGCAATTGAAGGAAATGCAGACAAATACGGTTTCTTTGCTATTGGAAATGAAAGTGCGATACCTGCTGGACACTTACTGCATTACACATTTCAGTTTTATTTGTTGAAAAGTTGTTCTTTTTATGTTTAGATTAAGTATAACAGTAAGAAGTATAGATTGTGTTGTTATGCAAAATCTCTTGGTTTTTTCATATTTTCGCACAGAAATCTCTCGGTTTTTCATATTTGGAGGTTGGCGGCTATGAATGTCCCATAAGTGGTTGCCATATACATGTTTCTCTGTAGTTTCATTTGTGTTTTTGAACATTAAAAATTTTCAAAAACTTATCTTAAAAAATCTGGGAATTTTGCAATATTGTTGGGATGGCAATCTTTAAAATAACATAACATGGTACAAAAAAATTTTTGGACCAGTACTATTTAGTGTAGACCACTGAATCTTAGTTGTCACTGATCCACAGGACCAGTAGCTTTTTTCTCTAAATTCTACCAGTGTAAAACAATAAAAAATATTGTTCATTTAACATTTCAATTAATATGTAGATTGGGAGAAAATAATAATTATCTGCACTATCATTATAACAGTGATTTTTGTAGAACTTGAATTATTCCAATTATTCAAATTTTTAAAATTTTCATAGCGTTATTTCCTATGTGAAACAATTCTTGGAATAATAGTGTATAGTCAAAAACTTGGAACAATAGTGTATAGTTAATGCGTACTAAGGGAAAGTGATGGAGCGTCCCCAGCAAGAACATTTCAGAGGCTCCTTGACGAGAAGTAGTTGCCAGGTTCAGACTTCTGACTAGTCATGACTGTTTCAGGACTCATCTCCATTGAATTGGACTTGCTGCTTCGCCGGATTGTATTTTATGTGACCTAGGACAGCCTATGTCTGGAAAACATTTGGATGAGTGCCCTGCACTACTGACTTTTAATTCAATCATTGAGAAATACCAGAGAGCTCACTGTCTAATGGCCTAGTGGCCACAACGACCGGCTCTATCTCTTAAAAGAACCAGTCTACTTCAGTGCTGGCATTTAGTGTCACTTCAGGGAAATAAGCTGAAACATCCATTACAGTATATCATGAAACAAATCAACCAAATGCATACAATTCATTGGTATCTAATTCGTTGCAGACTTAAAAAAAAAAATTTAATTTTCAAATAAAAAATCAAAATATTTTTTTCTTTAACTCTTACAGATTATGATTTTATCAAAAATTTAATGCATGTACATAAAATTTTATATCCTAGTTCACGGTATTTTATTTCTTAATAAAATAAAACGGAAACATTTTATATGCATCTTAAAAATAGAACCATATCTATTGGTTTGGAAAATAAATTTAGCTTTCTTTATCGAGATAAGAAAAACAGTAATTCCACCAACGAAAGCAGACTAAAATAATGTATATTATCATGTATACATGCAATGCAGATAAACCTTTATTAGTACCAATTATAGCTTAAATTATTATTCTAGAGTGTAGTAGCCATTGGCTAGTGATGACTCCATATTTTTACTGGCCAATCTTGGACTCATTTGATCTTTGGATAATAACCTCAAAAATTTGATGGTTATTAGCCAGCTGGCTAGTTGCTACCACATGATTTAAACTATAGTACCAATGACATTGATCCACATATGCATGCAAAAAATTTACACAATCTAATGTTAACTTTCATAAGCTGTAGTTACTATCATTTAAAAGCAACAATATAAATTGTAAAAGTTCTACTGAATAAATGAAATAATAAAATGAATACTTAATATAACAAAAAATTTGATAATTTTAAATTATGTGATTACGTAACTTTAAATTACCGATAGTATATTATAAAATATGTTATGTACAAAAAGACAGATTTGAATAAAACTTGTTCTATTTTTTATTCATTTGGTTAGATTCTTTTATTGACTGCTCTGGTATAATTAAAGTTGATGGCATACTAGTAGCCACAGTGGCTATTAGTAGATAAAAGTTTACTAAAAAATTTTTATGGTTATTAGCCAGCTGGCTAGTTGCTACCACATGATTTAAGCTATAGTACAAATGACATTGATCCACATATGTATGCAAAGAATTTATACAACTTAATTTTAATTTTCCTAAGCTATACACTGGCACATATTAAGTTACAATATGAACACAATACTAAAAAGGATACTGACTTCTGTAGTAGTTAATTGATCTCTTAAAAAGTCTAAATCAACTTCTAGTTGATTTAAATTTTTTGTAGCTGTCTGAAGATTTCTAGATAACAGTGACTCAGCATCATCTAATGTATATTCCAGCATTACGTTTGCCTGAAAAACAAATTATTACTAAATTTTTAAAATTACACAATAAGAATAGCAATTATTACAATTGGAGTTTTTAACATAATATGCATCTTACTGTAATTATGCAAGAAATACATTTATACATTTATTATATTAAATTACATAAAAACTGGGTAACCGGAAAGTCACACATATCTAATTCCAAAATCATATAATGTACTGAGAAATTAAAATATAGAAGATTTTTTTTTTTCTGTTAGGTGTCTGTAACATACTTTCAAAAATCTGATGCCAGCAGCACATGACTTTCCCTACAGACTCAAATTTATTTTCTCTATATTCTTTCTTTTATCAAAGTGGTTGTGGTCACAAGAAATTCATTTTGAAATTCCCTGATAATTCCCCAAAACATTCTCCCTCAAAAGATGTTTTTCAAGGTCACGTCGCCTATTAATGAAAACTCTCCCTCCAGCCAATTGTTTAGAAGTATATTTAAAGGAGATGAGTGATGGGTCTTGTAATGAAAAATGTGACATCATGGAATGAATAAGCATTTTCATTCAGCAAAAGGAAAACTATAAAGTCAGAAAATGAAAATCTCAGAAATTTGCAGTCAAAAGTCGAAGAAAGTGTTAAAACAGTGTTTTATATATATATATATATATATATATTTAAAAAAAAATACTACATTAGATAAAATAATGATTTAATTCAGAAATAGTATAATACAAACTTGTCAATTGCATTTTAAAGCAGGGTTGTTTAAATACATAGGCAAATTTAATTTTGACGATTCTTTCATATTAATTCTAAACCATGCTTTTGTTATCTATAATACTTTATTTTATCAGTTTTGTAGAAATTAAATCATTACAATAATAGTTCAAGATTTACAAACTAAAAAAAAAAAGAATCCATAATTCACAAAACACAATTTTTTTTTTTCATTTGACAAGACAAAAATGCTTTAAGTTTTATGGTAGTATGAAGTGTATACTAACTTCACTCTCCCTCAGTTTTTCTTCAAGTCCAGTGAGATCAACATATATAATAATGACATATACACCTCTATGTCAATGATTACAGATCAGGACAAAAATTTATGATATGCTTTTGATTCTCCTTCTGTGGGGGATTTTCCACTTCTGGGTTAAATTTATTGAGGAGCGATTAAGATAACAGCTCTTTGGTTAAACCTCTTTTTCTTTCATTTCCCTCCTTTCTTAAATCACCTTCCATTCACAGATAATTGCAATCAAAGTAGTTCTATAAGAGGATGGGGTCATGGTGGGTTATCTCCCAGGAGGAGTGGTGAATCTGGCATTGTCTGGGGCGTCTTTACTACACACACTTCTTTCTCCCTGTATAAATCTTTTATATTTATCCACTTTTCTTTTGCATTTAAAAACTAGTAAGTCCTACCAGTACAGAGAGAATAATTCCCTTTATAAATCTTTTATCTATATCCCACTTTTGGAGTTAAAAGCTAGCAAGTCCTACCATTCCAGAGGGTTAAGATGAATTCCTTGAACTTCAATCCATCTTCCTTTGTTAGCTTTCCCATTGACCACTGTGCAGAACCCATAGTCCATGAGAAAAGAAGGAAATGATTGAAAAGCAAAGGGATGAATGAGGTTGTTGTTGAGACCCAGACCGTCCGACCTACTAGAAAGGTTTAAGGTAACTGTTTGGACGGCTGAGAAGTGCCACCCAATTTAGACCGAAACCCAGTGGAGGAGGCATCCACAGGGACCGTACCCTCCTTCCCCTACCACCAACCTTCCACCAATCCCCCTTGTTGTCTGTGTATGCTCTCCAAAATGGCTGCCAACATTACAGGACGTAAGTATAAAACAGAAGGAATTCCGCATTCGCTCAATGGGTAGGGAGTAGGCAATTTATTAATGTAGGGTGCATCATAGTTAAATTTACAAATGAAGGGTTTTGTAGATAGGAGTGTACAGATTTCTCAGAGATTTATTTTGAAAAGCAGAACTTTGCCTAAAGAGAAAAATTTATTTAAAAAAAATTGAATGTTTCGAAAAAAGTGGATATTTTGAGGAAAAGCAAAGAAGCGGAAGAATTTCATGCCTGTTTCAGAGGAAGGGGGGGGGGTGCAAATTTTCTATTTGCTCTATACAAATATATTTAATTGCTGTCACATAAATAGAAATTAGGTTAACATACAATGTCTCCGGGGGGGGGGGGGGGGAATAATCATATCTAGGGGGGCTAATGATCATCTGATATATTAAAACAGCACAGACATTTCTGATACATTTTTGAGGGTACATAAGTACCACCTAAAATAAATTTTACTATTTCAATTTCTCTACATTATGAGGTTTTAAAATTTGATGTGCACAACTTTTCTATTATCCTATAAATAAGTGAAAATTTAAAAATGTATATAGAAAGATAAAAAAGGAAGTATATTATAGATTATTCTCTATGAGATAAAATTATTAAATGAGTCATTAACAAGCTGTTCAACTGAAATTGCTCACATCCACCAGTTAGCTTACTTATTTAATGTTACAGATAATTGGCAAACTACATGACATAGTTGTTTGAAAAATGAGTTAAAATATCTCAGCTCTTCCACGGATGATGGAAAAAATTAATTTTTCGCCACTCATCACTGAATTACACTTTGAATATTAACAAGTTCATGTTAAATACAAAATTCTTACAAAATATTTAGAAATATTTTAATACATACTCCAAGCCATAAACCAACTTTTCCAGATGGTGGTACTTTTGCTTTTACATATAAATCATCACTAAGCATAAACTGGGTGTCAATGATCTCTTCACCCTCCTATTTTAATAGAAATAAATAACTAAAATACAAAAATATTTTTCTAAAAAGTTAATAAAATTTACATCTATTGTAACAAAATATAATAAAATAACAAAAGTTGTGTTTTAAAATGATGTATTTAAGTTAAAATTTGCTTGAAGCTACAGTTCGGCTCCAACGAGAAGGCAATTTGGAACTATGTTTAATAGTTCCAAAATTTTTTGGCTGAGATTCGTGAACAATAACTTAGCATTAAGTTTCTCAGAATCGCTGTTGGGAGACATGGCGATTAAATCACTCAAATGTCTCATCAGCCAAAGTTTATGAAAGTTTCTCTGATAGCTTCAGAATTATGACCCTGAATAACAGTGTACATTTTTAAATAACCAAAATATACATTTTTTGGAAGGGCAAATGCAAATACATTTTCAATAATGAAAGGTTAAATTTTGATGGAAAATGGTGTAAAAATCTCAGAATATTTTATGAAAAATCAAATCAATAGTATTTTGATTCCATAATTCGCTAAAATCTAAGTCAAGATCATTTCTATATTTGTCCAACATTTCAGGTCTCAAAAGTTCAGTAGATTTTCATAAATTTTTGTAACATATAATATGAGGGATATCCAGAAAGTAAGTTTCATTTCCAAATATTGCCACTGCATCCCGATGGTGTGCATGTGTGCCAAGTTAGTTGATTCTTTGGCAAAGTTCTGAAGCCATTTTTAGATATTCAAGCAGCGTGTACAAATTGTGGTGTGTGTATGCAGTCTGTGATCCATTTCTTGAAAGTGAGGAACAAACTGGCTGAAATTCATTGTCAAATTTGTAACATTTATGGAGAACATGCAATGAGAAATTCAATGATACAGACATGGGTGCAGCTTCTTAATGAAAGATGTGAAATGTACACAATGATGAACTGAGCAGGCGACTGTACAGTGAATGAAAATTTGGTGCATGCAGTTGAAGAGAAGATTAGAGAGAACAGATAATTCACCATTACATCACTTTCCCTGCATTTCCTGCAAAGTTCATGTTCACTTCATGAAATTGGGTCTAATAAACTGTATCAGAAATTGTGTGTATGCTGGGTACCGAAGATGCTTACAGAACAACATTAAATGAAATGGCAGGGTGGTGTATTAGCCTCTCTGATATGATACAATGAGCAAAATGATGACTTTTTAACCTTGTAGGCACAGGGAATGAGACATCTGTGTCGCACACAACCCCTGAATCGAAACGATAATTTATGATGTAGAAGCACACTTCATTGTCATCAAGGATGAAATTCAATCAGACCATTTCCACTCGGAAGATCATATGAACAGTTTTCTGAGATAGACAAGGAGTTTTGCTTATGGACTTCTTGCCTCAAAACTTCACAATCGACAAAGATGTCTATTGCAAAACACTTAAAAAATTGCATTGTACAATTCAGAATACACATTGTGGCATGCTTGAGTCTGTTGCGCTGATTCATGATAATGCTCTCCCATACACTATGGTCACAATGCAACATCTCTTCACGAACAATTCGATCATCTCCCCTACAGCCCAAACTTAGCACCAAGTGATTTTCATGTGTTCAAGCTTCCTTGAGGACCGGCAATTCAACAAATACAATGAGGTCAAACAAGCCATTAACATGTAGTTTGCATGGCAAGGGGCATCCTTCTACGATGAAGGAATACAACATCTGGTGCCACCCTATGACAAATGCCTCAATAATGGCGGAAACTATGTTGAAAAATAGTGTAAGGTGCGTACATCACATAGCAATAAAAATGGTTTATAATATATTCTTGTTTTTCCTTAATAGTCCATTAAAACTTACTTTCTGGATATCCCTTGAATATTGAGATTTGTAGACATAACGATTTCTTTAAAATTTTGTTCTTTACAAAACAAATTTTACTGAAAATTTCAATAAATTTTAGTCATTACAATTTTCTTTTATTTTGATTTACCATCTTAGGACCTAGTTATGTATCTGCTGAGGTTAACTGTTTTTAACAGTTGACAATCACAAAAATACAAAATTTTATCAGGGATTTTCTCCTGGTAGTTTTGAAAAACATGCTCTTGCTTAATGGATTAGACTGCAGATTGGACAGCTTTAAAAAGAAGCTCTGAAGAACTATCTGTCTATTGTCTATTTGTCTGTCACGATTCTAAAATAAAATTTCTCTAGCAGATTTTAATGAATAACTAAATTTAAAAGATTTTTATCCTCATATTATGAATTAGTATCTAAATTATATTAATTTCATTTATATAGATATATATGCCATACCTGCCAACCCTCACTAAAGAAAATTCAGTAGATTTCTTAAAGTGTGCGTTTCAATGTCATAACAAACATTGCAGTATAAAAATAACATACATTTAGGGGAAAATAGGGATTTTTCTTATCTTTATTTTTCCCCCCTAAATTTGAATTATGTACATATTTATAAATACATCAGACATGGCAACTTTCCAAACAGAAAAAGCAGGAGACTATTTTGTCGCAAATATATTGTTTATTTATGACACTTAATATTTGCTTAAAACATTAAAATACTGTATACCATTTAAGTGCATTATGCTTTAAGCTTATCTGAAAAAAAAAATTCATGAACAATCTTTTGAATTAAAACAGTGTTAGTAACAAATTATAAAAAAGAAATAACTTGATAATATTAATTCTTGATTATTTATTAAACCTTAATGCCCCCCCCCCCCAAAAAAAAAAATACTGCATTAAATATCAGGCATAGTACTGGTAGAATATGAAAATTCAGGACACAAATTTTATAAAATTTCAGGACAATAAATTATAAAACAAAAAATATATAAAGGTTTTATCCGGTAAAAATTACTTTATAATGAAAACAAATATTTATGTTTGGAACACAGGTTTTCACTAAAGAAAGTAATAAATATTGATCTTTAATAATATATATATAAATATATATATATATATATATATAGCACTGAATTATATTCCTGCCAAAATGGTTTCCTTTTTATTTGCCTAAATCATTGCTTTAATACCACTTTTTGGAAAATATCCCTTCACAGAGTTCATACTACCCATTTTTCAAAATAGAAAAATTTGTATTATGCAAATATAATTAAAAAATTAACCTTAATAATTAGCCATAATATGAAAATAAACTAGTTTAGTTGATCTAATATGCAACATTTAAATGATGGAGATGCATACCTGCCAACCTGGGAAAATTGGAATGTGTAAAATTTTGCGTGAATGACATTTATAATGGTTTTTTTTAAACTACACGCGCAAACGACATTTCTAACGAATTTAACTATGTACAAGTACCTGCATTAAATACCAGGCATAGTACTGGTAGAATATGAAAATTCAGGACACCAATTTTATAAAATTTCAGGACAATAAATTATAAAACAAAAATTATATAAAGCTTTTATCCGGTGAGAATTACTTTATAATGAAAACAAATATTAATGTTTGGAAAAACACAGGTTTTCAACTAAAGATAGTAACAAATATTGATCTTTAATAAAAAAAATATATATATATATATATATTACAAAAGAAAGATCTAGATCTTTCTTTTGTAATATTTTTGAGATGAGTGTAAAGAGCTGCAAATCGCGCCTATACTCATTTCACCTTTTATATTATACTTTGGATTGTGGTATTTTATATATATATATATATATATATATATATATATATATATATATATATATATATATATATATATATATATATATATATAGCACTGAATTATATTCCTGCCAAAATGGTTTCCTTTTTATTTGCCTAAATCATTGCTTTAATACCACTTTTTGGAAAATATCCCTTCACAGAGTTCATACCCATTTTTTAAATAGAAAAATTTATATTATGCAAATATAATTAAAAAATTAACATTAATAATTAGCCATAATATGAGAATAAGCTAGTTTAGTCTATCTAATATGCAACATTTAAATGATGGAGATAGATGGAAAAAGATACTAACGTACTCTCGACAATTCACGCGAAGTAACTGAATTGCGCAATCGCACTGTTTATGCAAAAATAATTAAGAAATTAACTGTAGTAATTAATCAGAATATGAAAATAAGCTAGTTTAGTCGATCTAATATGCAACATTTAAATGGGGATGGATGGAAAAAGATAGTAAAGTACACTCGGCGTAAATTCACACGTATGAATTGCATAATCGCACTGTTTATGCGAAAATAATTAAGAAATTAACCGTAATAATTAATTAGAATATGAAAATAAGCTAGTTTAGTCAATCAAAAATGCAATATTTAGAAGATTGAGATGGATGGAAAAAGATTCTATTTTACTCTCGGCGATTCATAAGAACAAACTGAATTACGCAATCGCAGTGTTTATGCGAAATTAATGATCAAAATAACATTTTAGCGATTTATGATGAATTAGACAACCTTTAAAGAAGTATATTTATTACTTTCATAAAATAAGCGATCGAGATCTTAATTTACATTACACGCGGCCGTAAATCTCCGTTAATTTGATTGGCATTACCCTGCATTTTATTATGGATTTACTACGATCCTGGGAATGGTATATATCAGTGTTAAAAAGGCAGAAAATCGGTGTTTCCGAGGAATTATACCATGTCTAGTTAATTAGTAAATTTCAAACAAAAAAAGCCGGAGAATTTCGCCGGAGATTGATTTCCTAGTAATGTTAAAAAATTCAAATAAATGCGTAAAATATAGCAATATATGCGTAAAAGCGTAAAGGGAAGTTAAAATGCGTAAATTTTACGCATAATGCGTAAAAGTTGGCAGGTATGGAGATGGATAGAAAAAGATACTAACGTACTCTCGGCAATTCACGCGATGTAACTGAATTGCGCGATCACACTGTTTATGCGAAAATAATTAAGAAATTAACAGTAATAATTAATCAGAATATGAAAATAAGGTAGTTTAGTCGATCTAATATGCAACATTTAAATAATACAGAATGTACTCGCGGCAATTCACGCGATGTAATTGAATTACGCAATCACACTGTTTATGCGAAAATAATTAAGAAATTAACAGTAATAATTAATCAGAACATGAAAATATGCTAGTTTAGCTGATCTAATATGCAACATTTAAATGATGCAGATGGATGGGAAAAGATACTAACAACGTACTCTGTCTCGGCAATTCACGCGAAGTAACTGAATTGTGCAATCGCACTGTTTATGCGAAAATAATTAAGAAATTAACAGTAATAATTAATCAGAATATGAAAATAAGCTAGTTTAGTCGATTTAATAAACATTTAAATGATGCAGATGGATAGGAAAAGATACTAACAACGTCCTCTCGGCAATTCACGCGAAGAAACTGAATTGCGCAATCGCACTGTTTATGCAAAAATAATTAAAAAATTAACCATAATAATTAATCAGAATATGAAAATAAGCTAGTTTACTCAATCAAAAATACAATATGTAGAAGATTAAGATGGATGGAAAAAGATACTATTGTACTCTCGGCCCTTCATGAGAACAAACTGAATTGCACACTCGCAGTGTTTATACGAAATTAATGAACAAAATAACATTTTAGCAATTTATGCTGAATTAGATAACCTTTGAAGAAGTATATTTATTACTTTCATAAAATAAGCGATCGAGATCTTAATTTACATTACACTCGGCCGTAAATCTCCGTTAATTTGATTGGCATTACCCTGCATTTTATTGTGGATTTACTACGATCCCGGGAATGGTAGAAATCAGTGCTAAAAAAAGCAGAAAATCGGCATTTCCGAGGAAATATGCCATGTCTGGTTAATTGATAAATTTCAAACAAAAAAAGCCGGAGAATTTCATTAGTAATTCGAAGGCCAGAGAAGTAATGAAAAGTCCGGAGTCTCCGGCCAAAATCCAAAGAGTTGGCACGTCTGCATCTGTAATCTTATGGACGTACTTTTGATCAAATAGAGAAAAATTTCAGACTTAGCTAAAAAATCCCATAGGGAATGTTTTGGGATATTATCGCTAAACGTAGGAATTTTTTCAAAAAATCGGGAGATGTGTCTTTAAAACCGGGAAATCCGGAGAAACACTCAAAAATCGGAAGTCTCCAGCTAAATTCAGTAGATTTGGCACATATGATATGCTATGCTTTAATATTGATCAAATGTTGTAATTGCTGGCTTGAGAGTTTTACCTGTGCAAATTGCAAAAGTCAACCTTGCTACGTAATTCACAACACACAATTTCATTTGTAATCAACTGACACTAAAAATTTGGCTTAAGTTGAACAGTTGCTATGTCAGCTTTAAGCTTAAAAGAGACTAAGTAAGAGGAAGTCAGTAAGAATGTTTGGTACCATGATTTATTTCTATGAGACTTGGGTTCATCCAATAAATATTTTTAATTTTCATGAAATTTGCAGCTAAGAATTCAAAAAATTCAAACAGATATAAGACTCTAATTCAGAAGCCCAACTAAAAACCAATTAACATTTCTTGAAAAAAAACTTACTTTCTTGGATGTTAATAGTTTTAGCATATTGAGTGAAGTTTTAAGATCAGGAATCTGTTTCTTCAAGCTAGAAAAGTAAAATTTGATTCAATAAATAAAATACAGATAATCATCATAAAATCAGATGTTGTTGTTGTTGAGACCCAGACCGTCCGACCTACCAGAAAGGTGTAAGGTAACTGAATGGACGGCCGGGAAGTGCCACCCAATTTAGACCGGAACCCAGTGGGGGAGGCATCCACAGGGACCGTACCCTCCTTCCCCTACCACCAACCTCTCGGAAGGACTTACGGACCCACATGTTTAACGTGATCGTACTCCGCATGAACACGGCGGCATTTGTGGTAGCGTGCAAATCTAGCGCGCAAACCACGGGGATACCGCACCCGAGATGGCCAACAGCACGCGGTGTTCCGAGGTGGTCACCCACCAAGTACTAACCGCGCCCGATGCTGCTTGACTTCGGTGATCTAACGAGAACCGGTGTTTTCAGCACGGTACGGCCGTTGGCCCGATAAAATCAGATGTGAAAAAGTTTCTAACATGAATACAAGACAACATTCATATAACCAATGGGTGAAATATAATTTAATTTAGACAATTTGTAACTTATACCTAAACTACATAAATATTTATATGACACAAAATGTGATACATTTGGCTTGTGAATATTACAAAACCTAATCTTCAATTATTTACAATTATGAGAATTGGTAAAGTTTTGCTTTGAAGCAACTAAAATAAATAACAATCGAAGGTTGGAAATTAAAAGAAAAAAATCTATTTTTTTCCAACTCAAGTCAGGGTTCATATTCAAATCTGGAAATTAAATTCCCCAAGTTTTTCGGAACAATTTCACAAATTTTCATAGTTTGAATTATGACATTTTGTAATATATTTTCACCATTTCATTTAGTAAAATAAATTCAAATTTAATAACTAGTAAAAATCAACCAAGAAAAAGAAGCCAATTTGAGGATAAAAAAAATCTGATGTGGGCAGCATATGACTTTCCTTATATAATGCAATGAATTTACTACTTTTACAGTAAAAATAAAATAGGTTATTCTTATAGTAGATACTTATATTCTTTCAAAGATATTGAATTTTCGTCAATTAGTCGTCATTTTCATTGATTTAGCGTCATTTTTATTCATTTGGCGATATTTTCGCTAATTTGGCAACATTTAGAAAAGTCGCCAAGTTGGCGACATTACGCCTAAATCTCGCCAAGCATTATGTACAAAGATATTCTTATAGCAGATAAATGACTATTGATGTTCAAATAAGAAATGTATTACTCAAAGTATCTTTTCTCATGAATGGAACGAGCTAGATCCACGAGAATGATGTCACCCAATTTATCGCATGGTATTACATATGAAAAGTGAACATGTTTCTCAATAGGAAATATTTTCTTTTAATTTATGAGATTTCTTGATAAATTTATTTGAAAAATGTGCAATATCTCGAGAATGGTTCATGCTAGAGTTCTAAAGTTTATGTCAATCGTTTTCTAAGGAAAAATTACATAAGAAAAATCTATTTGCATAATTTTATTAAAAGTTTTGATGATTTTTTTAAATTTTCATTTGAAAATTTAAGGGGGTTCTGAACATTTGATTTTGTTTCAAAAGAATAGGCTTCCAGTATTCATGTAATTTTTGTACCAAATTTCCTTCAAGGCTCCCCATTCGTTCATGAGATATCGTCTCCACTGACACACACACACACAGACATCACCTCAAAAATGTTCGATTCATGATCAGTGGTGCTTGAAACGTGCTCTCCCGTCGAAAACTCTAATTCGAATTTTCGACCCAGTCACAATACTTTCCTTATACATTATGTATATAAGGTAAGTAATAACCATGAAATCACATTTCAAAAGTTAAAATAGTGATTTGAAGTATAGAGAAAATAATCATTATAAAAATGATTTGAATTTTTCTAAGATGACAAAACAAAGGCTTTTCAAGTTCTAATTACATTTCGTTAGATCAGCATTTGCCAGTAAAATGCTTCAAGTCCAAAAGACACCTTCATATTTGCTTTCTTTACTATAGTATATATGCAAAGGGAAAATACTATGATGGGCTCAAAAATCCAACTTTTGGATTTGGGTGGATGTACTTATTTTGAGTATCCCTGAATACAAATCAACCATTTTCTTAATATCTGTAGTTGAACATTATCTATTGAACAAATTGGGCTAGTTAAACAAAATTTGCTTAAGGTTTTTTTTCAACCAGTAGGTGGGTCATTCCATGTCAGTTCAACGAGGTCATGTCACCCACCGACTCGGATTTTGATGAAACTTGGTGTACACCCTTCCCTTATGGTTGAAAGAAACCCCCCCTTAAATTTTTTCATTCTATCTCAAACGGTTTTAATTTTATAGCTCTTCGAAATTTCATTAAATCTGTGTTGTCTGTCACTCTTGAGACCCTCGACACAAGATACCCTTGCTTACATTTTATTTTTTTTCTCCTTAACAAATGATCAGATCTCTTTGAAATTTTACACAAAGCTCAATAAAGTTATAAGGATTTCAGATAAAAATACATCAGTACTTAAAAGATTTTATAAATACCTCAAAAAAATTAATACTGTACTTGCAGTCTAATTTTTGGGGTGGAAAAACTAGGTTTGGAAAACCTAAATTTTTAGCATGTGGGCATGATGGAACCAAAAGTTTTTGATGTTAAAAATTATTGCAAAGACATGCTCTTTCTCGACAAAGAATTAAATTTATGGTTTTTTTACTCCTTGTAATGAAAATGTTACATTTTTTTGGCGTTATGGAAAAAAATGGCTGCTGGGTAGCCATTTTGTACAAATTTTATACAATACATAGCTGCAATAGAAAAAATTAATGGAACACAGTTATTCTGCTTAAAATTTAACATAATTTTGGTTATTATAGTTTTTTTTTGTTCAAAAGTGCAGACTTGTTGGGGTATTTGAAGTTACGAAAATTGTCTAATTGTGAATACAAAAAATGAATTACAGTTAGAAACCTTAAATGCTGACAAATAAGACCTAGCAAGAAAAATGTTCCAAAAAAATTAAAAATTGAGTATTATATACAAATATTAGTACATCAAATTAGGCTTAAATTTATTAATTAATAATTTTATTCATTTCAGAAATATTAAAAATATTAGATATTTTAAAATGTTTTCTCAAATTGCAGTTTAGAAGTCTTTCATGTGCTATTTAGTGTATATTATTTCATATATTATTTAGTGTATATAGATAAATCATGTTCAGCTGGAATTGGGTGATGTAATGCAGATGAGTTAAACAGCATACATGTGATTAGGCTGCAGAAAACATATGCATTGGCTACATGTCAGAGAGTGCAGACTTGGTTTATCAGTCAGTCTACTTTTGGTTTCTTAGTGAGCAAAGCTGTGTGGTGACTTTGACAAAACTTTGTGAGCAAAATTCTTAAAATTTATCCAATCTGCCTTTTTTTGTTGTTGTTGTTGTTCTAGTTCTTGCTGTATGTGTGTGTGTTACATTACAGCAGTCCAAAAATTTGATAGAAAAAGAATTAAATTAAAGCCACGTGAAAAATTATGCTGTAGATGTAGACAAATTTATGGTGATGTAAATCAAGAGAGTTATGTTGTTGAAGACAGTTGCATTCAACCAGAAGATATTGGGATAAGTTTTGAAGAAAAGACCAATTTGGAGAGCGGAGAAGCTATAAAAAAAACTGAACACGTCTTTTACTGAGGTGGGTTGTTTACCTTTAAAATTACATGGTTTAGCTGAGCACTGAAAGACAACTTATGGAAAGAGGAAGATAGAAAATTTAAAGGAAAATGTTCGTGCCAAAATTGAAAAATTGCTACAGATTGAAATCCCAACTACGGAGACTGTAGCAGAGATGGTAACTAAATAGAAAGCATGTGACATGGATAAACTTGTAGAGGTGATGAAACATTCAATAAAATGCACCTAAAAAAAAAAGTAAATCCAGATGCTAACCATTCCCGCTTGCTCCCAGATGCTAACCTCCATGAATTGCATGCAGAAGGAGTATCCCTGTATTCTCAAAATTTTATGCTATGAGGCCAAAGTGGTGTGTTCTGGCTAGTTCTAGTGGAATCCACAGTATATGTGTGTGTGTACCGTTCACCAGAATGCCATTTTACTACTGCATGTGGCACGGATAGAAGACACTTATAAAGAAATAATGAAGCTTCTACTCTGTGAGGACCCAAACAGGGAATGCATGCTCAGACATTATAATAAATGTCCTACAAAAAATAATCTTATCAGCCACTTAGAATCTCAATTTGAAGATTTTGATGAATGTGACCCCATTGAATTTTCACAATGGATTTCCACAAATTGAACTCACTTGATTAAAACTACTTCAACACTAGATGAGTTCATTGATGATCTAACAGATAAAATAGAACATTTGATTCCTCATTCTTTCATAGCAAAGTCACAATCTTCCTTCCTTAAAAATTTAAAAGAAAACCTTCCATCATACACTGCCGTTATTCTACTAGATTTCAGTGAAAACTTTTCATTCATCATCCAAGATGAAGTACGAGGGTACCACTGGACTTCTGAATCTTGTACTTTGCATACTGTGGTAGTGCATTATAAAAATTCTGATGGAGAGAGGATGATCTCATCTCATTGCATTGTTTCTGATGATTTGAAATATGATGTGAATATGGTATACAAAACTCAGGAAATAGTTTTGAAATATATAAAAGATAATTTTCCTCACATCAAACAGATGCATTACTTTAGTGATATGGCTGTGCAGCACAGTACAAAAATATGGTCAACTTTCTAAATATTTGCCATCATCAGGGAGATTTCCAGATAAACGCATAGTGATCTTTCTTTGCCACTAGTCATGGCAAGTTAGAATGTGATGGTATTGGCAGAACTACAAAACATCTAGCTAGAAAAGAGAATCTTCAGAGACCCCTTGACAAACAAATCACTACTCCAAAAACACTTTTTGATTTCTGTGACAAAAAGATTGAAAAAGTCAAATTCCATTATATTGCAAGGGACGACGTAGACTTAATCCGCTCTTCCCTAGAAACCCACTTCAAAGATGTGCAGACACTCCCTGGAACTCTCAATTTCCACAACAAAGTCTCTTGCAAGTATCGTTATTTGTGGTACTTTGGAATGATATCAGAGATTAATCAAGACGAGGGTGATGCTTTTGTAAAATTTCTTCACCCAAATGGACCATCACCTTCATTCTATTGCCCTAGCCATGATGATTCTTGTGCAATACCATTTCCTCATATGCTGGGTATTGTAAAAAAAATAAAATGTAAGCAAGGGTATCTTGTGTCTCAAGAGTGACAGACAACACAGATTTATTGAAATTTTGAAGTGCTATAAAATTAAAACCATTTGAGATAGAATGAAAAAATTTAAGGGGGTTTCTTTCAACCATAAGGGAAGGGTGTACACCAAGTTTCATCAAAATCAGAGTCGGTGGGTGACAAAACCCTTGTTTTTTGCGTTGATTTGATGTGGAATGACCCAGGTGTAAGAGGCCTATTTAATTTCAAACAGGATGAACAAGGAGAGTTAACCCTGAAAAGTTATTTTAAATTGTTAATAAATAATATATACATTTATTAAATATTAGTAAATTAATTGAAGTAAAATAAAATGTAAAAATTGTCATGAAACTGCATTAATATAGAAATGAAACCTTTTATTTTAAATTGCATACAGTAGATTCTTATTTTAGGTACTGTTAACTACGATAATTGAATTATGGTAAATATTTCTTACAGCAGATATTTATAAGAAAACAAGCATTCAAACATGTTCAAAAACTAATCTGCTTCTTTTTTTATTGTAATTAAATCAGAGGTGTTGCTCTTAAAAAACTGTTGACAGTGGCGTAACTGAATATTTCAAAAATAATTCCTTCAAATGAGGATCCAGACTATTATTTTTCCAGTAATCAAAAATGTTGTTATTTAGTACTTTCTTCTAGGTACTTTCAAATTTCTTTTTCTGGAGTATTCTAACCTTTTATTCCAGAACCTACTGTTAATCATTGTGCAATATTCAAATTTCTGCTAGTAACAACCAAATCCCAAATATTGAATACTTTCTAGTATTCGAGTATTCATGAATAGTATTCACCCATATCTAATAATAATATTTCATATAGACTATAATTACTTTATACAGTAAAAATTTAGAGATTCTATGTTACAAATATACATACATTCTCTTTTTACGAAACAAACTCATTTCCATAAACTTATATTTACTGTGTTGTTCATCAAGTCTTCTCAATACTAACTCTGCATTTTCTTGATTACTGTCTTCTTTCATAAAATTCACAACATCCTCCTGAAACAAATATTAAATATAATATAATAAACTATTTAAAATATTAAAACAGCATTTATTCATATATTAAAAATTGCTTTATATTTTTTGCTTCTACAGGTTCCATGTTTATCTATAGCAGTATTTCTCAACTGTTTTTTACTCATGGCCCACTTCTACATTTTATTTACAGCTGTACTCTTCCCCATCTGTATACCTCAAACTCTGTTTCAGTTTAGAATAAGGTGTGGAATTAGATAGGAAGGAAGTAACCTTGCTTTCTGATTGGTTGATCTGTCAGAAAAGTCTAATAAACCACTAAAAATAAGATGTTGCTGTGCACAGAGATATGTACAAGTTTTGTTTAGCTGGTTGAGCATGAGCCATATAATTATAATTAAAAAAAGAAAGCAAACCTTAGCTTTCAATAATAACTGTAATATAAATTGCAAAAATTTGACAGTTGGAAATTATATTTCACATTTAAGTAGTTATATATTAATAATAATTAGATTTAATATGATATGCACAGTATGCAGCTAATATTGTCATTTTATTTAGTGAGAACCTTGTGGCTGAAACAAACAAATGTTTAAATGTCTGATTGCAGCTTTGTTAGTAATAATCGAAGACCCCTCCCACCAAATAAACGAAGACCCCCCCCCCCCTCACCACCCTGTTAATATAAAAAGCTTTTGATAATAGATGAACTTGATCGAAATCCCAATTTGTGGTTCTCTCAGAAGTTTACATAACCTTCTCAGCTGCAGAGAACTTACTCAGCCATAAAAGAGTACACTATTTGGATTTGCTATTTGATTGTTATTTAGTTATTGCAGTACCTTCAGTCTTTAATTTTTCTGCTTAGATTTACCATCATGGGATAAAGACACAACTTTTTAATAAGAAAAAATATAGTAATACTGGAATAATAATGTTTTGCTCAAATGTATTACTCATCCAGAACCTTTTTTCATTTGATCGAAAAGCACAAGAATTATTGAACACATTTCAATGATGGAAATTAGTAGTTTTAATAAACTGTTACTGAAGAAAAGAAAACAGTAGCTACTGAGTCACTTGGTTATAAAGCTACATCTGCAATACAGAAAGAATGTTCTCTACTTTTGAAACTGGTACACAGTAAACTGGGGAATCAGCTAGACATAACAAAGGCAACTAAATTTGTACTTTTGTTTAAAACATTGAATGTAAAATATGCATAACCTTTATTGATTTTTACAAAATGCTATTTGAAATATTAATAATGCATCAATGTTTATTTTTTATTATAATTAAATAATTATTCATCAATTTAGGTTTTTAAATACAAAAAACTGAAAATATTTGATGTGAATAAAAAAATTCAAGTTAATAAAAGCAATTGATTTAAATCAAATATATCTGATATTATTAAATCATGATTCATCCTGGTATTGAAGTTAGCCTTTCACAAAGTAGTTGAACAGATATGTAATATGTATTAAATATTGTTAAGCAATATTATTTCATATTTCAGAGCAATTTCTTTTTATTTCAACTAAGGGGCTCCCCTACCCAAAGTATCGCTTCAGATATCAGGGGCTTCATTTTCTTCTCTCTAGCACTCACTGAGCTCATTTCGTAAGCTTTCGTGCTGCCAGCTACACAGGTGTAATATACCCATTGGGGTCTGCCCCTTGTATACTGACACTGACCCCTGTAGCTTGATACTGATACTGACACTGACAGCCTGGTCAAAAGAGCTTCACAAGCTTTTTTGACCAGGCTGGTGCACACAACCACCAACTTTGTACCCTCTCCTCGCTGATGCCAGGCAACCCCAAGAACTCTGGAATTCCACCCTTGCTACTAACCACTGGAGCTCACTTTACAAGCTTTTTCATTCCACCTGCTAAGCCGTCATAATACATGGGCCACACTGAAATTTTTGAGATTCGGCTAAGTGGTACAAGTTAAACTTACCAACTCTTGGGAGTGTTCAAAGTACTCCCCTCTAACATCAATGCACTTTTGTAGGTGAAGTTTCCAAAGATTAAGTACTTCAAGTCATCCATTTCTTAAAATCAATGAAAAATATACTTCTATAGCCTCATCAAGCGGAATGAAAACGATACCCACGTAATTTTTTTTTTAGATTAAAAAATAGCCAAAAGTAACACATAGCAAGGTCAGAAGAATAGGGTGGATGTTCTATCACTTTGATGTTTTTTGTTCAAGAAATTCGACTGCCATTCTTGCTAAATGAGCAGATGCATTGTCACAGTGAAGCATGAGTCCCCTAACATTCACTTCCTGAAGAATTTCTGGAAGACACTTAGTGGTGTACCAGTTAGCTGTAACTGTCTTCTGTCCCACTAGCTTTATGGCTTTGACCAGACCTGCACTTCTGAAGAACACGGCATACATTACTTTTTTCATTGCTCGCTGTTTTTTCACCACAGTTGGTTTGAGATCATTTTTAAGACCCATACTTTACTTTCTTGACATGTTGGAAAGTCAAACAACGGTATGTACATTTCATCACCAGTTATGATTTTAGGAATAATGCGGTGTCCACCATCATTAAGTAATTTTAGGGTTTCTTCACAGATTCTGACATGCTCCGCTTTTTGGTGTTCTGTTAAATTATGGGGGATCCAATGACAAACTAATTTTTTCATATGCAGTTAGTTCTTCATGAATAATTTTATGTATAGCTGCAGATCCAATGTTAAGTTCCTTCTGTATTTTTGGTAGTTCATAGATTAACATTTTTCGAATGGATGACACATTTTCTGGGACTACAGCTGACAAAGATCTTCCTGTGTGTTCTTTGACGATGAGAGAATTTCGACCTCTTCTAAACTCTGTAAACCATCTGAATACAGAGGCACAAGATGGAGCATAACTTCCATATGCTAATTGTAGACATTGAAAACATTCTTCTTGATTTAACTCCACTTTAAAATCATAGAAAATCATAGCTCGATAATGCTCTCATGTCAACTCCAATTTCTTTTTTTTTCAAAATTATTCTATGATAGCTAAATTGTAATTGTTGCTACAAATTATCATCTGCAGACATAAGAGTTTTATAATTGAAATATTCGACCAATAATTTTTTTCTAGTGCATATCGTCTCAATTTCAGTGTGACTCTCGTACATCCACTATCCTATCATTCTGTCCCCTTGTTCACTGATGCTCTTCAGCTGCCCCATCTTGCTTCACAAGCTCTTTCGCCTATACTGCAATATGGCACAAATATTTTTTCAGGATTTTCAGGACAAGTACAACCCCCGCCATTGCAATGACAATCTCTCACATCGGTGTCTTGTCGTCAATGGCAGTCTTCGTAAAGGACGGTTTAAGGGCAAACAGCTTTCAGCCAATCATCAAGAAACTGTTCTCGCTAATATTAGAACATCTAATGTACCCTGTAAATTCTGCAGAATGTCGATAGTCATTATCTATGGGACCGCTACAGCATGCCTCCGAATGAGTTGATCAATACGTGCTAAGGCACATCTGGATGGACCTGTACCATTGTGACGATTCACACCCCTTTTTCAATCTATCTTTTCCAAATCCTTTGCACAGTGGATGCATCTACATATATTTCAGCAGCGATACGGCGGTACTACCACCCAGCAGTACATAAGTCTAAAATGAATCCCCTTGCATGATTATCCAAATGCTGAAATGGACTTCGGCAGAAACGGCCAAGCATTCAACATGTGTCTTTTGAAGCAAAAAACAGCCCACAAAATGGATTTCCATAGGTGACAAACAATAACAACTGTTGTCTCACCTGCGGTTTCCATCCCTTTTATACCATGCTCTAATCATGTGACCTACTTGCATTTCAGATCATTTGCATACATCGGCCAACTGCATTTGTCTTGCAATTTGCATAATTATATGGCCAAAGCTTCATGGTGTTGTATTATTTTATTTATCTGTAAATGTCAGAAAGAATAATATTCTTGATTTGAAAAAATGTTTTATTGCATTTCAGGAATTTTTTTTTTACTTCATTTTAATATTTCCAACTGATAATTTTCAAATTGATTTAAGTTATTTTTTTAATTAGCATAACATTAGTAGGCTTTTATGGTCACTGTATCACAGATGGTGGTTTGAGTTCTGCTTTGATCATAGCAATTCAAAATCAAATTCAGTAGCTTTAGGCAATTATCCCATTAACTGATCTACTAAAATTCATTTTTGGTTATCCAGAATTACTATATAATTTTCTGCAAGGCCATAAAATTTGTTTATAATCATAAAAAATATATAAAAAAATTAAATTCTAAGAAATTTTTTTGAAATTAGAAAAAATATATATATCCAAAATTGTCAGTGAGTGTTTTTTATTATATGGCAATGTGGGAAAAAAATGTTTAATAAGAAAAAATAAGACAGAAAAGTTAGCCTAAAAATAGAAAACAAATGTTTAAACTTTATACACAATAATTTCCACAAATACTGGCCAAGATTTCAAAATTGTTAGAGTTTGTTCTAATTGTGAATGGCTAACATTGGTTGATTAGAAAAAAAAAATAAATATATATTATATAAATATATAATAATATATTTTTTATGAAAAATTATGAAGGTTATTAATGATAAATAAAAGAAATTGTGAATGATTAACATTGGTTGAGTAGAAAAAAATAAATTTATATTTTTGACTAAATTGTAAAAGTTATTAATGATACATAAAAGAAACTGTGTACACAAAAATGATAATTTAAAATCAAACTAATTTATTGCTAACAGTTATGGATATTATTGCTTTTTATATTAACACTGACTTTATCCTTCTGCTCTGGCATTATTCTCAAAAATTTATCAGCATTGTATAATCACTTGTAAAATTTGTTTTTCTTTCCTAGGCTTTGATAAAGATAAAATTCCCTTTTTAATAATTTATAGGACTGGCGAATTCGCAGTCAGTCACTTCAATAGTTTCACTGACTTTCTTGCTCATCTTTCAATTTGGACCAAATCCGGTTGTTAAAAAATTAGAATGGTACAACTGATTTGAAATATTTTAATAAGCAGTAGATGCAACAGAAGCTGCCAAAATGAGATGAATCATTCTGGGGGCTTTTTAAGGGAAATTATATGTGTTTATACTATCGCCCAGAGTCTTTAAAACCTTATGTGGGTACATCTGAGATTTAACTATGCAAAGTGTCTGTTTAATTCCTAAACTGATTAATTTGAAAAACCATGTGTGCACGAGTTTTCACAATCATACCCTAAAGTCTAACAATAACTTAGTCTTTATTTTAAGATATATGCTCAGAGTTTAAAAATATTATATCAAGCATCACATTTCGAATTGAGCAATAGAGGATGTTTTAGAAATATTTACAGATCTAATTTAATCTGAGAGCAGGTATACAGTTTAGCATGTATCTAAAACAGTGTAGATCACGTATGCATACACTAAAGAACTATACTGTGTATATTTGTTTTATAAACCATCGGTGGATGATTTATATGAAATATTTAACGAGTACAATTAGAGGATTCATTTGAAAGCGGAATCCATCACTATTAAAATTAGATTTACATTCACGCTTTGTGATCAGCAGGTTAATGTCACTACGAAAGTAAACTGTTATTGAAATGAGAAAGGACACGAAAAGAAAGCTAATTATCTTTAAATTACTCGACTGAAAATAAAAATGTTTTTACTAGATACGCTAAAAAATTTCAAACAAATGAAAAATTGAAAGAAAATAAAACACATGTCTATAAAAGGGTCACACTGAAAACAAGTATAAATCCATTCTTTACATTAATTTAATTAATAAATTCCTAATTTTATGTATAATCTGTCAGTTGGAGAAAAAATAAAATCACATGAAACTCACAACAAATGTAGCAGCAGGTATTCCTAAGCTATTTTTTGGTTTCTCATCTTTAGAGTTGTCAGTTATGGTAGACATATTAACTATTTACCAATGAAACAAAAGAGAACTGAACAATTTGATAATAATAGAGCCGTTAATAGAAGGATATAAATTAACAATAAGAAAATTAAGGATTGGAAAGTTTTAAGTATATATGCCGGGGCGAATAGTTCAGCAGACGAAGATACATACAGGACGAGTGTCATACAGAACAGAGCACCAGGCGCAAAGCGCCTTTAATCTCCAGTTTCAATATGTGGTTCTTATTGTCAAACTGTGATATTAATTCAGTGACCCTAATTGGAGGTTCGAGGTTTTAATTTACTACTTTATTTTATTTGGCCTAGCTCCTAATGTGGCAGTTTGTTGCACATTTAGAGTTTAAGCAGATTTGGGGGGTTGATGCAAATCTAAGGGTTTCCTAGCAATTTGGCAGGTCATGGTTTAAGAACATTTTTGTAGAAAACATTGATCACGGTTTTTATTTAATTTCAGAATTTTGAGGTGGGATTTTTTAATTCCGATTATCGATATTTAGAACAGCGAGGGGTCTTTTACGAGATTTGGCCTTGCGATGATCATAGTCATGCAGATTGAATAATAGTTCATTTGGAACAGATGGCAGATTTTTGTAGAATTTAAGAGCTAGCTTTTTAATTTGGGCTCTAACAGTTTTTATTTTGAAGTCTTACCTAATTACCGAGTTTCTTAAGTACCTGGGAGCTTTCCTGATAATCCGCAGGATTTTATTTTGTTTTGTCTGTAGGAAGTCTATTGTAGTTTTACAGGCATATCCCCATACGGGTGCTGCATTCAGCATTCCCGGGGGGATGACCGATTTATAAATTAGGAGTTTGTTTTGATAACTGAGATTTCCGTTTCCTATCATTGGGTAGAAGGCTCCTGTAGTTATACGTATTTTTTGATTAAGTTCGTTACGTGCTGTTTCCAGGTTAGGTGGGAATCTATCATTAGACCTAGGTATTTAGTAGATTTTTCCGCGCGTAGGGCATGGTTGTTTATGTACAGTGGCGGCGGAGGTTTATGTTTCCTCAAGAAATAAATCCAATGACATTTATTGGGATTTAATTTTATTCGCCATTTTTCCAGCCAAGTTTGGAGTATGTCTAAGTGTTGCTGTAGCTGTCTGTGCATTACTGAGACGTAAGGGTGTTTTGCAAGTATCGCACTGTCATCTACATAGAGTGCCAGCTCTATGTTTGGAGTCTTGGGGATGTCATTCAGGTATATGTTAAAGAGTGTCGGGCCCAGGATAGAACCTTGCAGTACACTACTTTTAATGAGCTTGGGTGTAGACAGTTTATCTCTTACTTGAATGTGTCTGTCATTTAAGTATGAGATTAAAAGTTTGAAAAGAGCGTCAGGGTCTTACAAAGTGATCAATTTGTACACTAATCCACAGTCAAAGGCTTTTTGTATGTCCAGAAAAATCGCAGCTGTGGGTATCTTGTTATTGAGACCAGAAGATATGTACTCTACCACTCTCAGGAATTGATGAGTGGTGGAGTGTTGTGGCCGAAATCCAAACTGCTCAGGAATGATAATGCCATTCTCACTAAGGTGCATGTTCAGTCTCTTAAGAATTATTTTCTTAGTAATTTTACTAAGTGTCGGTAGCAAGCTAATTGGTCTGTAGTTGGCTGAAATAGTGGCATCCTCACCTGGCTTCATGGCTGGCACCATTCAGCAGACGAATTGGCATGCCCATATATTTATGCATAAATGTAGGAAAGGCACACAAAAGCTTCTCCAGAATCGAACCCTATGATTAGCCAGTAAACATGGAAGAATGGGGAACTTGGAACGTAGCCCGCCGGTTTGGGAAAAAATCCATGTAAAGAGCAGCAACACCAAACTACGAAAGAATCCGCTAGATAGCAGATAACTTCCGCCATTTTCTGGTTGTTTATACTGCATTTCTGGTTGTTTATACATATATTCTGGTTGTTTATAGTATAGTATTTGGTGCTTCTTTTCGTATATTAACCTTTCTATTTCATGTTATTAAGAAGGAAATCATAAAATCGACTTGCTAATTTTCGAAGAAAACGTATGGTACTTCATTGCAATGGACGATCAGTTTTAGAAATGCATGTTTGCATTGGTAAATGCCACTTGCGCTCCCCTATGAGCGCCCATGGCAAAGCGCAAATATAATTTTCCTAGGGGTGCAAATTATATGATGATACCTACAATAGCGACTAGCATGAAATCTACATTTGTAATCTTGAATGTCCCAGGGGAGAGCAAGTGCACCCTATGCCCTCTCCTATGGGCACCCATACAGGTTTTTTCATGGTGACAAACTGAAGGTTGAGGCATTTAATATCGATTAACTAACATGTCTCATCTTGAACGTCTCAATAAAGGAGGGCAAATGTTCTCTTTCTCCACCATTATGGGCTCCCATGTAACATTTACCAGGAGGACAAACTGAAATAAGGAGTTCAATATCTACTAGCTTGATACCTACATTTGTGACCTTGAATGTGCAAAGGAGGGCAAATGCCGCATCGCGTTCCCATATGGGCGCCCATGTCAAGAGGCCAATGGAACGTATTACAAGGGGTGCAAACTTAGGGATGCAATAGATGTACAATATCAGGTAGCTTGATACCTAAGTTTGTAATTTTGAACTTTTATGGTAAGGGCAAGTGTCCCTTCGCGCTACCTAATGGGTGCCCATGGCAAAGAGGTCCATAATACTTAATCCTGTGTCGCAAACTTAAGCATGAGAGGTACAATACCGACTAGCTTGATAGCTACATTTGTGGATTTCCATATTCCCTATGGGCGCCCATAGCAAAGGCATCCATAGAACTTTTTTTAAGAGGACATACTCCAAAATGAGACGTACGATACCTACTATCATGATACCTACATTTACAACCTTGAATGTCCACAGGAGGGCAAGTGCAGCCTTGCATTCCCCTATGGGCGCTCACAGAAAGCGCGCCCATAGAACTTTTACAGGCGGTAAATTGAAGGGTGAGACATACAACATCGATTACTTTGATACCTGCATTTGTAAACTTGAATGTCCGTGGGATGACAAGTTCCCCCTCATACTTCCCTATAGGCGCCCATGGCAAGAGCACTTATAGAACTTATTCCAGCGGGGGCACATTCAAGAGCGACAATTCCGACTAGCTTGACACCCTATGGGCAACACCTGATTTTCAACATCCCGTATGAGCGCCCATGGAAATGGCATCAATAGAAATTTTTCCAAGGAAGGTATACTCAAGGATAAGTTGTACAATATCTACTGGCTTGACACTTAAATTTTTTACCTTGAGTGTTTACAGGATCGCAAGTGGCTTCTTACACTCCCCTATGCTTCTTATGCTCCCAGTGTTCATGCGAAGTACGATCATGTTAAACATGTGGGTCCGTAAGTCCTTCCGAGAGGTTGGTGGTAGGGGAAGAAGGGTACGGTCCCTGTGGATGCCTCCCCCATTGTGTTCCGGTCTAAATTGGGTGGCACTTCCCTGCCGTCCAAACAGTTACCTTACACCTTTCTGGTAGGTCGGACGGTCTGGGTCTCAACAACACTCCCCTATGGGCACCCATGATGGTGATGGCACCAATAGAACTGTTACCAGAGGGGATAAACCCAAGGATGTGACATACAGTATTGATTAGTTTGATACCTATATTTGAGTATTATTAATATTATTGTATTAATATTGATAAATATTAGTGCCCTATGGGAGCCCATGGCATGCGTGCAATGTTTCGGCCTTTTATGTCACGGAGGCTTTTGGAGAGTCTTGAAATACCTATTTACCACGTCAGGGAAAATCAAAACTTCGACAACTTTAAGTTCTGTTCCGAGGTCAATAGTATAAGCAGAGAGTCCTTGCAATGGGTGCCCATAGGGGAGGCTAAGGGGGGACTTATACGCTCCTCTGGACATTCAAGGTCTCAAATGTAGGCAGGGACGTAAGTACCGGGGTGTGTGGGGGGGTGTCACACCCCCCTTGGCTCAAAATAATCGGAAAAATTGGCAATCACTCGAAAAAAAACCAAATAAGAGTGGGTTTTATTTATCATAAATTTCACTTTAAAAACTTTTTTTTTACTTTAATTTTCTAAATGTCCACTACAAAATCACAGTTTTTTTTGGTGAAACAAAATCTGGTACTTACGTATTATCGCAACCATGACAAAACGTAATTGATGTATCGTCCAATAAAGGTCCCGATCGATTCCAAGGACAACATGCAACAAAGTGATCTGTATGAGGACCCACGTTCGAGCGGGCTCGAACTGGTTGGGGGACGTACGCACCGCTGGGACTGTGTCGTCAGACAGGCCGGCTTCGCCGGACCAAGTCACAGAGCATACTGGACTCGCTTCTGGGTTTTTCTCAACCAGTTCGAGCCTGCTCGAACGTGGGTCCTCATACAGATCACTTGGCTGCATGTTGTCACGGTCCTTGCGCCGTGCGACGATCCCAGAAGCGAGTCTAGTATGCTCTGTGACTTGGTCCGGCGAAGCCGGCCTGTCTGACGACACAGTCCCAGCGGTGCGTACGTCCCCCAACCAGTTCGAGCCCGCTCGAACGTGGGTCCTCATACAGATCACTTTATTGCATGTTGTCCTTGGAATCGATCGGGACCTTTATTGGACGATACATCAATTACGTTTTGTCATGGTTGCGATAATACGTAAGTACCCAAAATCTTTGACGTCCATGTTGAAGCAAAGCCATCTGTTGGACGTGGGACAATGGTTTCTTTTCTGTGTCATAAATCCCCGTCAAATACAAATAGCTGAGGGCGATGACAACGAGGGTGGTCCCGGAAGTCCCCAATCCTTGTCGGCATTTTTATTGAGGAAATTCGGAGACGCAGATCTGGCACCCGGCGGGTGCAGATCATTTGTAGAACACATTTTCGCGGACAAAACCATCGAAGACCAATTAGGTTTTGATAAGGACTCTTCGGACAAAACCTCTTTTCTTCATTACATGCAGACGGAAAAACAGCAGGAGAAAAATACTGAAACCGTAGATGGATGAAACACATTGTCCAGGGATTTGGAAAGCAAGCCTAGTGTGTGTTCGCTTAAAAGTGTCTTTAATTGGGCAAGTAATTTATGACTCTCAGAAAAATATCTGTAAAAAGCATGTGATCTTCATTCAGTCAAGCCCAGATTCCTTCATTTCTTCCCAGAGCAGAGTAAGTAGGCCAGATTCTGTATGCGTAGTTTCTTAAATACATTTCGTGTTCAACATGAAAACATCGTATAATCGTGAAAGGTAAGGCAGTACTTTTAAATTATTTAAAAGCATGCATAAGAATAGTTTATATAGATTTCTCATATTTATTATTATTTAGTTTTATTGCTTTGTTTAATTTTGTTATAAAATTCATATGCTTTTTAAAAGTATCTTTTAACAATCCATAGCTAACACAAATAAATTTTTTGCAACAAAATAAAATCGAAAATTGAGAATAAAACACTGAACTATATAAAAAATCAGCAGTGGCTCTAATAGGGTCAGAAAGGGCTGAAAATTAATCCTGCCAGACCCGACAATACCAGTGCTTAAAGACCATTGAGTTTCGGTGTGATCCGGCCGGAAATAATTTGAATTCATATGTGTTAGAAATATGAATGCGTGAAATTTTTCTACGAAGAATTGAGATAAAAGTTTTTTTTAAAACATTTATCTTTACATAGCTTAAATAAAGACAATAATTTCATGTATTCAATTAAAACTAATTTGAAAAGTTTTCAAAATTAAATATGTTCGACTCAGCCGTACTTTTTAAAAGTCCGATCCCGGCTCGAAACAATGTTATAAAACTCGGTCAGGGCTCTAGCCAAAATGATTTTATGTAAATACCAATTTCGTATGTAGGTAGTTTATTTTCTTTGACGTTTTTAAAACAATTTTAAATATTAAAATATCGAAAATAGAACCACTTTTTCAAAATAGTTCAAAATATTGAAATTAGAATGAACGACCTGTGCAAAATATTATAATATCGAAATTGTTGCCCCTATATTTCAAAAACTAATAATCCGATCCAAAATCCAATTATATACTCTTATATGGTTTTCAAAGGGCTACAAATTACCTAATATAATTCATAGCTACCTCTCTTAGTTTTTGAGAAATAAGAATTTATAAACTTGAAAAACGAGAAATTTTCAATCTTTTCAACTTAATAAAACGATTCCTCGAAAATTATATTAAATCTTTAAAAACAAATTATTAATCTAGAATCTCGGTTTCCTACTAAACGCTCTTGTCGCTTATTGTTTATCTTTTATAATTTAGAAGATAGTTCAAGTGAAAGTAAAGGGAGACTAAAACTGCTCTGACAAAAACTTTATAGTTTATCAAAAAAAAAAAAAAAAATGCCAATATACTAAAATGTTGAAATTATTTCTATATATACATAAATGGTACTATATTTCCGACAAAATACGTAAAGGTTAAGTTGATATTTTTATGTATTAAGTTCGGAGATATAAGCGTCCAAAATGTTTATATTTTTCGTAACGTCTCGATTCCCGCCAACCATATATATCCGAATCATGCATGTTATTCACATTAAAATTTATACAATGCTCTGTCATTTCATATTGTGATTATTTTTTAGGAGAATGTTATATATCAAATAATTGCGGGGGGGGGGGAATCAAGGCTTTTTTTTCTTCTCTTTTTGCTTGTTTTTCCTGATGATGCATTTTCTTTTCTAAATTGAGAAATAAAATAAATTGCATAAAAGTATGCAAGTGTGAAAACGGTTTTAATATTTTAATTCATGTTTGCAACCAGTTATTTAAAAAAATTCATTAAATTAAAAAGTTAGGCTTCCTAACCCCTGAAAGACGCTACTAATGTATAAAACACAGAACTCAGGAAAAATTTTTAGGGATGATAGCAACAAATAATTTCTACAAATATAAGAATTAAAAATCATTGTGTTTAACTTATGGCTGCATATACTGCAAAAATTGAAATAGGAAAAATAGGAAAAATTGAAAGTTTGTTTAACTTAAAATGTTATTAATTTTATAACTTAAATAAAGTTAATTAACTTTTAAATTGCAGTATTTTTTTTAAGTTATAAATACTAATAGAACCCACCAAAGAGAGGTTTTCCAAAAGATAGGACAGCGCTTTCTTTAATTGCAGATTCCGACATCGATACTAGAGTTATCCTAGTTTTAGGAACGTCCCCTTCAGGCGGGTTCTGTAAACATTAACGCTTGGTTTCGACCATTGTCCATAGACTAATCATGCAGTCTGACCGCAATCTTTGTAAAATTTAATGCCAACTGCGTAATAAGACTGAATTTGTATGTCTCAATAAAAGTTCACAAATTTGTGGATTATAGCAAGTTTTTGTGTTTCCATTCCACAGCAAGTATATGTGCAGAGCGCTGAAAGCGATCCACATATACTGTTATTTTCAATAGGAACGCAATTTTTATGGAAAATAATTGGCTGATATATTACCAGAAAAATGAAACTTATTTTATGTTTGTATTTTAAACTATCTGTGATTGAAGAATTTAAAGTATTTACAACTATTTAAATGCAGTCATTATTTACATGAAATTTTATATGTTTTGAGTTGGAATAAACATGTTTTATTAATTCCTTTGTATAAATTAAATGCATGGAAGTATGTATATTTAGAAAGTTGAATAAATATTATAATAGCGTCGAAAATCAAAATTCAGTATTGCAATCATGCCGAAAATCGCAACTCGAGTTTTCGATGGATCTACACATTTTGGAGCCTCTAGAATACGAAAAAACTATTTTTAGCCTGACGTTTGTGTGTGTCTGTGCGTCTGTCTGTCTGTGTGTGTGTCTGTGCGTCTGTCTGTCTGTGTGTGTGTCTGTCTGTGCAATGTATGTATCCACTCTAACTCAAAAACTAATGACCCAAATTTTATAAAATTTGGTAGATAAGTCAGTTGTGGGTTACTCTGGTGCTGATTCGATTTTGGTACGATTCGATTTTGGTACGATTCGAAAAAAAAATAACCTGCCTTTTTTTGCGAAATGACCCGCAAAAATCGTCAAAATTTAAAATAAACTACACATGTTCAAATACATCAATTTAATACTTGTTTTATACGTAATGTTTACAATGAAAAGACTATTGCACTGGGACTAGCCGTTCTCGAGATATTGTTTTTTTTTTATTTTGAAGATCTAAAGAATGTAAAGGGAATTAAGTTGCGAAATTTAACGAATATGCAATAAAAAGGCAAATTTGATATAATATCAGAAAAGTATCCATGTTATTTTCAGCAATTAAACTCAATTTAGTTCACAATGAAATAGAAAATGACAAAATGAATTCGAATCTGCAGAGAAAGTCAGGTGCTAGCGTGCTGCTCACATCAGATTTTTTAAATTACTGTAATTAAACCCTTTTGCACAATAATTATCATATTAGAAAATTTTCACCCGTTGATATTACAGAAAACACTTGTGCTGTGCATATTTTTAAAATATTTTTTTTTTTATAGAATACGATTTAAAATTTATTACATCTTACAAATTTTTATTAGAAAGTTAAATAATTTATATAAAGTTAACTTTCAGAGTTTTGAAATGCAATAAGTTAAAGAAAGAACAGAATTGTGTCAGATAAGTTTTCAGGAAAAATGCTTTTCCATCGGACTTTCTAAAGGAAAGAAAATAACATTTTAGCTTACATGTTTGTCTTATAATTGTATAATAACTAGCATAAAAATCATTGTAACAGAATTGAACGAGTAAACATGAGCTGTTATAGTGATATGGAGCGATGCAAGTTTTTCCATAAAATGCATTATTCTATGCTGTAAAGGCAACCAATCAATTAGCTTTCCTGTTGAGTGCCGAGATTACTGTTTGATAATTCCATTGTGGTAAGATTAATCTAGACAAAAATGGGATTCAGCTCCTATTGCAAATAACCATGATAGTCCACTGCGCGGGCGCACATGCGTTTGCACTCCACACGCTACGAGGACGTAATATGCCCTCGATAAACACTCAAATGATTGCAGTGTGGGTTTGAATATGCGGGTTCGTATTTAATCCGCATATGCAAACTGTACGCCCTAAATAAGTGCTTAAACACACCTTCTCCCATCGCGCTGCGACACTTTCAGGATTGAACGAAAAGCAGGGAGGTAATGATCGGGATTATGGTTGTTGTTATCTTATTCAAATGATTTTTTCACTAAATCCTTTTAATGACAAAGAATTGTATTTTTTTTTTAAACTATAAATCATATCTTTAAAATTCAAGAAATAAGAAAACTTCTCAATTTAAATCACTTCATGTCTTTCGTCTGCTTTGTTTCCGTGAATGGCGAAAAGTAAAATTAGAGAATTAAATGCTATTTCCGAATATTTTCATGCTATGGAAGAGATTTATCGAGCGAATTCTCATAATAATTTGCATGTCTAAAAAATCCAAATTATCTGTAGAATTCTGAAACTTAGAATTTTTGATTTTATCTCCCAGATTGTGTCATACCAATTGTTTGTAACCGTCAGACATATGTCTCTCATTCTTCAAAAAATTGTCTGCTGGGATCAATTAGTTTAAAAACAGCGAAATTTCGACTTTAAATATTCATAACCTTTAAATTCCTAACCTTTAATTCATAACCTTTAATTCATAAAATATTCATAACCTTTAATTCATAACCTTTAATTCATAACTTAGAATTTTTGATTTTATCTCCCAGATTGTGTCGTACCAATTGTTTGTAACCGTCAGACATATGTCTCTCATTCTTCAAAAAATTGTTTGCTGGGATCAATTAGTTTAAAAACAGCGAAATTTCGACTTTAAATATTCATAACCTTTAAACTAATTGGAATTTAAAAAAAAATCTCGGCGAAGTTCATATTTGCATAAGCTGAGATACCACCTCTGTACAGATTTTCACAGCTGTTGAAAGCTCGGATTTTTTGCTATGCAGTATGCACACACAGAAACAGACATCTTCTTGCAAAATACTATAAATAACAATAATACAAATTTTACTCGGCCGTTTGATATTAAATTCTGTATAAATTAGAATGTTACACTAAAATGTTAACTACGTCTAAATGTTTTTGTAAACCTATTATTAATTGAGAAAAATATGTTAGTTTATTGAGTGCCCAATCAATCAAAATTTGCATTTGTTATAATTCTGCTGTTGTACATTTTGTAGGCGCATTTAATATATTATATTTTTATTAATAAATAATTATTATTTTATTTATAATTACTATTATTTTATTTTCAGAATCAACTTTTTCTTTCTCATTCAAATCCCTACCAAGATACTTTTCGCCAACTCTGAAATGAACCACGGCCGAACAATGTTAAAGTGTTATATGCACTCACTCCAGTTATATATTATAGCTCACTGTTATTCGAAGTTTTTTGGCCTCGGAACCCCTTTCGGAAATTTAATTTAATACCGGAACCCCAAAATGAGAAAAAGTCCAATGCAGTTCAAATTGTGCATCAAAATTCTTTAATTTTCCATAAATTTACACGAAACTATAACGCACGTTGAAAAACTCTGCATTGCTCAATGTTAATTTCAAACCAAATTTATACGCATACGATCCACACACTTGGAAAAAATAAAGAAAATAAACGATCCTTTCTCTAGGAGAGAGCTCAGGCATGTGCAATGCACATAGGAGAGAAACCACAGTCCTCCGCACTTCATTAAGGGAGATGCATTTGTTTCTTTGATGCATTTTTTTAAAAATAAAATGTAGTAATTAAAAAAAAAATTGTTAGAATGCGATGATACACACAACTTTCTATAGAATTCAAACTGTAGAACTGAGCCAATCTTCCTGTTTTGGATGCGGAGAAATAAATATCAGATAACCTAAAAAATACAATCTAGATGTATTTAAGAATATGCGGATATCCACAAGCAGGTAGATTTTCTGGTGGATCATTTGCAAAAATTTTTTGACGTCTGTGTTTGAACGATTTTTAGAAAACAAATATCGAGAAAATGAAGAAACGGCAATCCCTTGTGAGCACTACAAATCATTTCATATTAATTTCCTTTGGACAATGTATGTATGCTATTATGCACATCCTGTGTTTTACAAAGCTAATTCTTGACCTAGAAGCGCGTATTTTTTTGTGTCTTTTTTTTAGGAACTGATTTGGAATGTGCACAGTGTATCCGAAAATTAGAAAAATTAATAAAGTTTTAATTATTTACAAAAACCTAATAAAAGACCCAAATTTAGCAAAAGAAAGATGTATGTTCCGCAATTTATACAGCCAATTCTTGGCATAGAAACTCGAGGGGTTTTTAAGTGTTAGGCAATCATTTGGGAATGTGTCAAGTGAATTTGAAAAAAATTCCCAAAACGTACGAAATTTAATACTTTTAAAATTCTGCTAATTCTTGCCCTAGATAATTGCCTTGTTTTAAATGGTTGCTAAAGGTCTGGGCATTCGCACAACACATCCGATAAATAAAAAAATGTACAATTATTTATTTTAAAAAATCCCCTCAAAAACAGTCCCAAAACCAAAAATTTGGTTTTGAGACTTTTTTCTTTTAATTGGGGTATGATTTGGACATATGCACAAAACATTCAAAAATTAAAACAAATAATTGCCGTGTAGAATTTGAACTGGACAAAAGTCACTAGAACAGCAATGCGCTAGCTCAAAAACAAAAGTTAACTCACTTGTTTGTACAGTCGGAAATTTTCAATATTAGTCGGAAAAATTACCTTCACACCCCCCCCAGTCAAGATTGGCCACTTACGTCTCTGAATGTAGGTATAAAGGTAGTCGATATTGTACGTATAATTCTTGTGTTTGTCCCTTGACAAAGTGCTATGGGCGTCCATGCTTATAGTATTGACAAAAGGAACAGAACCTAACAGAGGTGGCTACTTATATCTCCCTCCCAGGGACAGACAATATGTGTGGGGTGCAAAAAATTTTCCAAACCCTACAGAAGTCTCCGCTCCGCGACATAGGAAGCTGAAACTTTACATACGTACTATCCCGGCCGTCCAAATGGTTGCTCGTGTCCCCTGGATGAGTCGGACGGTCTGGGTCTTCTACACACGTACTATCATGCCGACCAGTCAAATTGCTGCTGTAAACCCTAGGGTCAGTCGAGTGATTTGGGTTTTCGACACGTACTAACATGGGCACCCATAGAGGAGGCCAAGGGTGCAGTTACTCTCCCTGGACATTCAAGGTCACAAATGTAGTTACTGTAGTAGGACATTACTCTAAAATAATCAAAATGTGTTCAGCAGGTCCTAAAACATGTATTGGCATCAAAATCTTGAAATAGAAGGTATCTGTGAAAACAATACTTTCTCTATTCTATAGTATGAGAAAGTAAAGATATGGAGACTTTTCACCAGTGAATTGAGGTGTGTCAATGTGTGTGTGGGGGGGGGGAGGGCCAATAAAAAAAATACCAATTGATAATCATGTACAGATAGTTGATCATGCAATTAAAGATCTTGAACAAAGAAACTTCGTAACCAAACACTAAATAATGCCCATTTACACACAGGATAAAAGAAAAACTACTTTCCCACAAACCAAAAATAATGAAACAACAAACATTAGTTCAAATGTTTAAACAAATGATAAAATACAAACATTTTTCTTTTTATTTCTTATACATATGTATATTTTTTCTTAAAATTTCTTTTGTTCCATTTTATTTTGTGTTAAATAATATTTTTCAGTGAGTTAACTTGACTTTTTGCCATTATTTTTACTAAAAATAATGTTTTATAGTGTATTTAGTTTATTAAGTTTGAATTTTATCCAAACTCTAAAATCCGAAATTGGCAAAGTCCAGATTTTCAAGGTTAGACTGTATATGCAGATAAAATTATATAAATATAGAAAATTTTTAGTTATCTTGAATGTTTTTTTTTTCTCAGTGTCATGTATTCACTGTAAATATCAGTTATATCTAAAATTATTTTTTGAAATTAGTGTTAAAATAATAGTTTTTTAAGTACCTGGAATTTAGATGAAGACAATAGGGAAAACCTGGAAAGCTCAGGGAATTTCATTTTGAAAAATTGGCATGATCCCTGTTAACACTATTATTTAACATTTCCTGCCCTATAAGTTGACTATCATCCATAAGGACTGGGAAATGTAATTTTCAACTAAAGTGTAGGGCTAAACTTTTGATTACTAAACCCCCTGTTAAATAATTCACTGAGGCAGGAAACTATTGTCCACATTTCATGGAAGGGAGAACCATTGTACTACCTATGGTACTGTCATTGTATTGCCTATGGTATTGTCCCATGAAAGAAATCCTACTGTCTGGGGCAGCTGATTGTCAATTCAGCTCATTGTTAGATTAGTGTAACATGCATTTGTGAAATAGAAGACTGAAAGAATTTAAGAACCAATGGGAAAATAAATGAAATACAAAGAGATGAAATGTTATCAGATTATTCTTTGCTTTAAAGACAGGATCAGATTTTTCTCCATAAGTATATTTAGAACAAGATTATCTTCTTTTATCAGGTAGAGGACAATTGTCAAAGGATCATAATGCAGGGTTCATTCCCTTGGGTATGTCCACCTGTTCTAAATTATTTTCCTGGATAGAGATATGTTTTCAAGCATAAAGGAATTCTTTCAGAAACTGTAAGTGCAAGCACTGAAGCAAAAGACTTGTCTCTACCAGACAAGTAGTTCATTGTCATTCTCTTTTAAAAGGTAGGTGACAATTGACAATGGAGGATGAGATAAGGCTATAATGTCCACCTGTTTTGAATTATTTAACTGGACAAACATGAAATAGTTCTTCCAGGGAAGGAACACATTTTCTTTTATATTCAGCTACTTTCATATCTGATAGCATTAAAAGTTGCAAATATAAGGTTGAAATCTAGTTAATGACCTCTTCAATATAATATTAAAATTGATGATTTTAAAAAATGGAAATAAAAAGATTTAAATCAATGATTTAAAAAATTGATTTAAATCAATGATTTAAAAAATTGATTTAAATCAATGATTAAAAAATTGATTTAAATCAATGATTAAACAATTGATTTAAATCAAAGATGATTAAAATCAATTACATCCTGAGTCTTATTTATTTTAAAAATAGAATGAAACTATAATTTTAATAATTTGAAAATTGTATGTACAAAAGTGTTTGCATTACAGCAATGAAAAAAGATAGTTTACTGAAGTTTATAGAATCATAGTTTATCAAAAAATTATCCTTATTTTTTTTATGATGATTTATAATTTGCATACTGGGGGCTGACGAATTTACTATATGTTAGACCTGAAAATTTAAATTTTCACTTGATAGCAAGTGAAAGCAGAGTATTGGCAGTTTTAGTTTTGCTGCCACTGTTACACAGATTTTTGTAAAATCAATAAGTATGGTTGTATATACTTAATATGTAATATATATATACATAGCTGTGGGTCTATACTTACAAATAGAACGAACCACTTTGCATGTGTCTAGGGTATATTAATTTATTCAACCCTTCAAACATCCATATTTTATCGTAACATTCAACAATGACTCCAACTTCACTACCGCATAATACAAAAGAAAACAAAAATAAAAGGGTTGCCTTGCAGTATGAGACCTTCACTGGCAAAATTCATCACGCTTTGCATTAAATGATAAAAATATGACAGAGGGAAGTTTCCAATCCCACATATATTGCATTAACCATTTTACTCATGCTTTGAGCATTCTCAATATGGCTAGTGGTCACTAAATGAGACACTTTTGCACTTTAAAGTTCTTAATATCAAAAACTGATTCAAATTTAAGCATAAAAATGAAATGGTGCACATTCTTGGGAGGCAGTGGGGTATAAGTGTTTTAAAAATTCCTTTGTAGCATCAGCCCCAATTAGAATTTTTGATTTTTTTTTTCTGTTGGTTTGGAAGCTGTGATGGATCGAAGGAGACTAGAACTGATATTTTGGCTTGAGTGGAAGTGCTTGATCTTGTTTTAAATTATTTTAATTATGCTTTTGCACTATCACTACTAATTTGAATTTTCAAAATATTAGATTTTTGTTGACATGGAAGCTCAAATGGGTCAAATGTGACAAAACTAAGATTTTAGCTATCTTGGAAAGGCTTGATAATTAAGGAAAAAAGTTTAAAGGTTTTTTATCCTTCCATTGCACTGTCACCTCCTAATTCAATTTTTTGAAAATTTAGATCTAAATTTTTAAAAATTTAAAGCTAATTATCTTTAAATTACTCGACTGAAAATAAAAATGTTTTTACTAGATACGCTAAAAAATTTCAAACAAATGAAAAATTGAAAGAAAATAAAACACATGTCTATAAACGGTCACACTGAAAACAAGTATAAATCCATTCTTTACATTAATTTAATTAATAAATTCCTAATTTTATGTATAATCTGTCAGTTGGAGAAAAAATAAAATCACATGAAACTCACAACAAATGTAGCAGCAGGTATTCCTAAGCTATTTTTTGGTTTCTCATCTTTAGAGTTGTCAGTTATGGTAGACATATTAACTATTTACCAATGAAACAAAAGAGAACTGAACAATTTGATAATAATAGAGCCGTTAATAGAAGGATATAAATTAACAATAAGAAAATTAAGGATTGGAAAGTTTTAAGTATATATGCCGGGGTGAATAGTTCAGCAGACGAATTGGCATGCCCATATATTTATGCATAAATGTAGGAAAAGCACACAAAAGCTTTTCAAGAATTGAACCCTATGATTGGCCAGTAAACATAGAAGAATAAGGAACTTGGAACATCGCCGGCCCGCTTGGGAAAAAATCCATGTAACGAGCAGCAACACCTAACTACGAAAGAATCCGCTAGATGACAGATAACTTCCGGTTGTTTATGCTGCATTTCTGGTTGTTTATGCATATATTATTCAACCTCCCAGACTATGATCCCAGACTTTGTAGAAAGCGTCCCAGGGCAGTATTATATGACCCCCCGTGAGCATTTACATTAAATTCTCCTTCCACATCCTCATCTTTTAAATTTTTCATCAGTTTTCTGATCCCTTTTTACTTGTCAAATCTTAAATCTTATATTTTAAATTGATACACATACTTTTTTGCCTCTGATTAATAACAGAGGGCTGCACTTCTGCTACCACAGCTCTTTTCTCTCCTTCCCTCTGGAAGGTGCTACTGCATTCTGCAGTATTTTTCTTTTTCTTTTTTGTAGTCAACTCTATTCTGCTCAAATGATGTCAAGAATGCACATATTGTTTACAGATTGGAGGTAGAAGTCATTCGACTGGGGACTCCGTTACGATGCACATTACATTACATTACTTATGCATATATTCTGGTTGTTTATACATATATTCTGGTTGTTTATAGCATAGTGTTTGTTGCTACTCTTCGTATATTAACTTTATTATTTCATGTTATTTGAAGGAAATCATAAAATCGACTTGCTAATTTTCGAAGAAAAACTTATGGTACTTCATTGCAATGGGCGATCAGTTTTATAAATGCATGTTTGCATTGGTAAATGCCCCTTGCGCTCCCCTATGAGCGCCCATGGCAAAACGCAAATATAATTTTCCTAGGAGTGCAAATTATATCATGTGATACCTACAATAGCGACTAGCTTGAAATCTACATTTGTAATCTTCAATGCCCCAGGGGAGAGCAAGTGCACCCCGTGCCCTCTCCTACAGGCGCCCATACAGCTTTTTCCATGGTGACAAACTGAAGTCATGTCTCATCTTGAACGTCTATGGAAGGGCAAATGTCCCCTTTCTGCAACACTATGGGCTCCCATGTAACATTTACCAGGAGGACAAACTGAAATAAGGAGTTCAATATCTACTAGCTTGATACCTGCATTTGATGCCCTTGAATGTGCAAAGGAGAGCAAATGCTGTATCGCGCTCCCATATGAGCGCTTATGTCAAGAGGCCAATGGAACATATTGCAACGGGTGCAAACTCAGGGATGAGATGTACAATATCGAGTAGCTTGATACCTAAGTTTGTAATTTTGAACTTTCATGGTAAGGGCAAGTGCCCTTTGCGCTACCTAATGGGCGCCCATGGCAAAGACGTCCATAGAATTTAATCCTGGTCGCAAACGAGAGGTACAATACCGACTAGCTTGATAGCTACATTTGCGGATTTCCATATTCCCTATGGGCGCCCGTGGCAAAGGCGTCCATAGAACTTTTTCCAAAGAGGACATACTCCAAAATGAGACGTACGATACCTACTATCGTGATATCTACATTTATGTCCCTGAATGTCCACAGGAGGGCAAGTGCCGTCTTGCGTTCCCCTATAGGCCCCCACAGCAAGCGCGCCCATAGAACTTTTACAGGCGGTAAATTGAAGGGTGAGACATACAATATCATCAACTAGCTTGATACCTGCATTTGTAAACTTGAATATCCGCGGAATGGCAAGTTCCCCCTCACTCTTCCCTATGGGCACATATGGCAAGAGCGCTTGTAGAACTTATTCCAGCGGGGGCATATTCAAGATCGACAATACCGACTAGCTTGACACCCTATGGGCTACACCTGATTTTCAACACCTCGTATGGGCGCCCATGGAAATGGCGTCAGTAGAAATTTTTCCAAGGAAGGTATTCTCAAGGATAAGTTGTACAATATCTACTGGCTTGACACCTACATTTTTTACCTTGAATGTTCACAGGATCGCAAGTGGCTTCTTACACTCCTCTATGGGCACCCATGATGGTGATGGCACCAATAGAACTGTTACCAGATGGGATAAACACAAAGATGTGACATACAGTATTGATTAGTTTGATACCTATATTTGAGTAATATTAATATTATTGTATTAATATTGATAAATATCAGTCCTCTATGGGACCCCATGGCATGCGTGCAATGTTTCGGTCTTTTATGTCACGGAGGCTTTTGAAGAGTCTTGAAATACCTATTTACCACCCCAGGGGTAATCGAAACTTCGGCACCTTTAAGTTCTGTTCCGAAGTCAATAGTATAAGCAGAGAGTCCTTGCAATGTGTTCCCATTGGGGAGGCCAAGGGGGGATTTATACGCTCCCCTGGACATTCAAGGTCTCAAATGTAGGTATAAAGGTGGTCGATATTGTACGTATAATTCTTGTGTTTGTCCCATAACAAAGTGCTATGGGCGTCCATGCTCATAGTATCGACAAAAGGAACAGAACCTAACAGAGGTGGCTACTTATATTTCTCTCTCAGTGACAGACAATATGTGTGGGGTGCAAAAATTTTTCCAAACCCTACAGAAGTCTCCGCTCCGCGACATAGGAACCTGAAACTTTACACACGTACTATCATGCCGACCATTCAAATTGCTGCTGTAAACCCTAGGGTGAGTCTTGTGATTTGGGTTTTCGACACGTATTAACATGGGCGCCCATAGAGGAGGCCAAGGGTGCAGTTACTCTCCCTGGACATTCAAGGTCATAAATGTAGTTATCAAGCTAGTTGATATTGTATGTCTCACACTTGAGTTTGCAACCCCCGGAAAAGTTGAAGTTGCATGGCATCATAGGGGCCTCCTTTGGACTTTCAAGATCACAAATCTAGGTTAGTCAATATCGTAAGCTAGTCAAACTCATCCTTGAATTTGTCGCCGCTGAAATTAGTTCTATGGGTGTCCTTGCCATGGGCGCCCATAATAGATCACAAAGGGAAACTTGCCCTCCAGTGGACATTTAAAGTTACAAATGTATCTCTCAAGGTAGTCGATATTGAACGCCTCATCCTGAGTTTGTCGCCGCTGGAATTAGTTCTCTGGGTATGTGTGCCATGGGCTCCCATATGGGAACGCAGGGGAAACTTGCCCTTCCATGGACGTTTCAGGTAACAAATGTAGGTTACAAGCTAGTCGATATTGAACGCCTCATCCTTGAGTTTCCCTCCTGGAAAATGTTACATGGGCGCTCATAGTGAAAGGAAAGGAGGACAGTTTCCTTTCCATAGACGTTCAAGGTTAGATATGTAAGTCTCAATCTAGTCGATATTGAACCTCTCATCCTTGAAATTGTCGCCGATGGAATAAGTTCTGTGGGTGTCCTTGCCATGGGCGCCCATAAGGGAACGTAGGGTAAAACTTGCCCTACTGTGGACGTTTAAGGTTACAAATGTAGAATACAAGCAAGTCGATGTGAAACCTTGAGTTTGTCGCCTCTGCAATTAATTCTATGTGCTTCCTTGCCATGGGCTCCCATAATAGAAAATATGGGAAACTTGCCCTCCCATGAAAGTTTAAGGTTACAATTGCAGTGTACAAGCTATTAGATATTGAACTTGTCATCTTTGAGTTCCCCTCCGGTAAATGTTACATGGGCGCCCATAGTGGAGGGCAAGACACTTGCCCTCCCATAGACGTTAATTAATTTAATTCTAATTTAAAAGGTAATGCATTTTATGCGTGACTAAATTGCTTAATTGAAAATGATATATCCATATTAAAGGAGAAAAACAAATTGCAAGACTTGCGCTGTTCTTACGACTTGGGCATGATAAAAAAATCAATAACGTAATAAAGTTCATTTATAACTTTTACAATACATGCAGGAGTAACTCCTAATACTAGTAATTTGATAGCCTTGAAAAGGCTTTAAATAGAAGAAAAAATAGAAAATAAATAATATAATAGAAAAAAGTAATAAAATATATCAATTTTATAATAAAAAATCTGATGTGGGCAGCACATGACTTTCCTTATATAATGCATTGAATTTCCTACTTTTACAGCAAAAAAATAGGCTATTCTTATAGTAGATATATTCCTTCCAAGATATTGAATTTTCGTTAATTAATCATCATTTTCATCGATTTAGCGTCATTTTTATCTATTTGGCGAGATTTTCGTTAATTTGGCAACATTTAAAAATGACGCCAAGTTGACTACATTCCGCCAAATTCGTCACCAAAATCTCGCCAAGCGTTATGAACGTAGAAATAAGTTATTCTTATAGCAGATAAATGACTACTGGCGTTCAAATACAAATGTATTACTCAAAGTATCTTTTCTTATGAATGGAACGAGCGAGATCCACGAGAATGATGTCCCCAAATTTATCGCATGATATTACAAATGAAAATTGAACATGTTTCTCAACAGTTAATATATTTTTTTTTATTTATGAAATTTTTTTATAAATTTATTTGAAAATTGTGCAATATCTCTAGAACGGTTCATGCTAGCATTCTGAAGTTTATGTCAATCGTTTTCTAAGAAAAATTACATAAGAAATGTCTAGTTGCGTAACTTTATTAAATGTTTTTTTTTTATGATTGTTTCAAAATTTCACTCGAAAATTTAGGGGTTCTGAACACTCGATTGCGTTTCAAAACAATAGGCTTCCAGTATTTACGGATTGTGATTTTTGTACAAAATTTCATTCGATATTTTCATCCTATATTTCACCTCGATGGTATATATGGAGGGAGCGCGGTCCAATCTTCCTCATGTTAGTAACATTGATATAACACAAAAACATTGAATCTCCGTGTTTTGGAACACATAAATAGCAAACTCATGAAAATCCTCTTTCTGAAATACATCAAATAACTTTAAACTGTTTATGAAAATTATATCCAGCTAAATTACCGTGCTTAAATTACCAGCTAAATTATCAACGTATGTGTGTTAAACTGATCCAATCTCAATATATACAAAACTGCCCTATCTACGAAATTTTACCTACAAGGTGGCTCATAGGGTTGATCTAAAAAGAATAAATTGGAATCTTGCGCGTATTAGGAATATACACTTCAGATCGATTCAAAATCGATCTATCAGATCGATTTTGATAATTTTATCCATGAGACAAATTACAGTGCCTATAAGTTACACCTATAAGTTACTTTTGGAAGTAGCTGGGTTGTTAAATAAATATTTTATTGTTGCATCTTACAAAGTTCTAACATATTTTATTTTCTTTCTCTCATCCAGTTCATTTTTGAGCATTGAGCTTAGCGGAGAAAAATTACTATCTGGACGAGGCTGTTGATTATATTAAATTGTGTGCTTTATATATCTAGCTGCTTTCAACTATAGAGATCACCAACAGAGTTTTTAACATGCCGGTATGATTGTAGGGTTAATGATTTGTTGAAATACTTTTGCAATTATGAAATAATGTAAGCTAATTCCATTTTGGTGTGATCATACTATTCATTACGTAGAGAAGATTTTGAAAATATTGCTATTTCTCGTCAGTGATGTCGTATTTATTAGTACGTGATTTCCTTTTTACTATAATTGTGTAATTTTTTCTTCATCACGCCTCAGAATCTTACATGTGTTAATGTGAAAAAAATGTGCATGCATAAAAAATATAACGAATATGTATTTAAATAATGTTTCTTATGATTTGCAGCTAATTGTTTTTCTTAATTGAGTTCAACTTTTCTGTAATTATTTGTTTAAACTTTTCAATTAATTTTGTACAATTCCAGGTTTGTAATTTTATATTGTTCCAAGTTGGTGCGAATCTAATCTCGTTTTATTTCTGTTTTTCATTTTTGTATAATTTTGAAATTGAATTTTTCTTTACTACCCATGGTTGATCAAACAAATGCCAGAGGGCACATATCTACCAAATAAATGTTTTATCAAATAGTATATCTTTATATTAGGAGAGTATTCTCATTTCTCTTTTTTAAACTTTAGTTTTATCCAGTATTCATGCAGCGAGTTTTAGTATTTTTGAGTAGTATTAACTCTTCGGATGTGGAGTTGCTAATACTTTGTGGAACTAAGCAGTCCCTTTGGGCCCTTGCCACTGAAATGGGAGGGGTCAAAATAGATTTATTAAATTTAATTATAATTTAATCAATTGTGTTTATTAGATTCAAACTAAGCAGGGCATATTTAACCTTTTTTTGCTACTGTGGGTGAAAGTTCACCTATGTCTTAAATTTTTTGGCTGTGTTTAGCTGGCAGTTGAAGCAGGGATCGTACTGTTTCTTCTTTTTCCCACTTTTACACATTTGGAAGCCCTTTTTTTGCATGTGTGATCAGTTGCGGGGGTAATAATAAAAGTGTTTAAGGAGTTTGATACGATGTACGAAATGAAGGGAAGAAAATCAGTGTGACAGCCTGTTTTTGTGAAAAAGTGCTAAAATTTGTAATTTTTATGCAAGCGCAGTAAATTTGTGAATTTTAAGAAAAAATGCTAAAATTCAATCCTTGAAAAGGCACCCCAAAATATATCATTTTTGAGAAAGGGTGCTAAAATTTCAGATCAATAAGACAGTCCTTCCTAGCTGTAGCATTTTTATATAAATTACTGCAAATTTTAGCACTTTTCAATTACATTGTGTATTTTAGTGCTTTTGAATAAAATCACAATTTTAGCACTTTCAAAATTGTTTAAAGTTTCATATTTTAACACTTTGGATTAAGATTGCAAATTTCAGTGCTCTATCTAAAAAGTCGTAAATTTGTGCGATATTTAAAAGAAATCATTCTTTTTAGCATTTCTTCTCAAAAATAACAAATTTTAGCACTATTAAAAAAACTCTTCTTAGCATTCTTTCTCAAAAATCATGACTTTTTGTGCTCTTTATGAAAGATTTTGAGTTTTAGCTGCCTATCTATCTGAAATTTCAGTGCTCTTTCATAAAGTGCATAAAAATATTCTTTGAATGTCACAGATTTTATGAAAGTGTTTCATAAAATTCGAAGAAAATAAATAAAATTGCATGGCAATTGTAAAGTTAAGGCAAAAAAAAAAAAAAAAAAAATGCAAATCTTGCATAAAATTGCAAAATATTTGAAAAAATGTGAAAAGTTAAAAAAATTGCCAATTATGTGCTGTTCCACATTTTTTATAGGGCCCTATTTATATATCTATTAATTTACTGTCGACACTTTTGATTATAACATTTTTAATTTTAGGATAAAGGACAGCTTTCTTTCGATGATCACTGGCCCACTATGCGGCCAATCATATTGAAGTTACTTCATCAGGAAGCTGTTACTCGTGTTGAATGGCAGGATTTATTTTGGTAACATTAATTTTCTTTCTTTTGTAATGTGTTTTGTATTATATGATGGTGCATTTTTGTTTTCCATTTTCTGGAAAACAATACATTTTGATCTATATAGAGAAAGTATTCTTTTCCCAGACGTGCCAACTCTCCGGATTTTGGCCAGAGACTCTGGATTTTTCATTAATTCTCCGGCCTCCAGATTACTAATGAAATTCTCCGGTGTTTTTTGTTTGAAATTTATCAATTACCCAGACATTGTATAATTCCTCGGAAACACCAATTTTTTGCTTTTTTATCACTGATTTCTACCATTTCCGGGATCATAGCAAATTCATAATACCATGCACGGCAATGCAAATCAAATTAACGGAGATTTACGGCTGTGTGTAATGTAAATTAAGATCGCGATCGCTTATTTTATGAAAGTAATAAATATACTTTTTCAAAGGTTGTTTATATATATAATTCAGCATAAATCACTAAAATGTTTTCTTCATTAATTTTGCATAAACAGTTTGATTGCGCAATTCAGTTTGTTCTCACGAATCGCCAAAGGTATATATATCTATTAACATGTGCTATCTTTAATTCCTGTATGATATTCACGTTTTTAACACACAGACATGTTTTTAACACACACAGACACGTTTTTACACACGCAGCAACAAAACGAAAATAAAATGGCCGCAGCCGACGATATCAGAAAGCTAAAAGGGGGTTGCCAGAAAGACATTTCGCGCCAAATGCAATTTATTTTCGCACCACATTTGGCAACTCATCGCTTGCGAAAAAAGCTGAGAAAACTGAATTCTTTATATCAAATCTGTACCGTAATAGTTTTTTTAAAATTTCTTTAAAGTACAAACTTTTTTCTAAGTATCGTTTTTTCTTAAATTTTGTTAAAGTACAAACATTTTTCTAAGTTCTGTTTTTTCTTAAATGTTCTTAAAGTACAAATGTTTTTATAAAATTTTGTGATTGGCATTTTTATGTATTTTTAATTATATATGTTTTGTTAATACTTATAAAATTTCGTATTTTTTCTTAGTATTGTTAAATTATGTATTTTTAAGTATTGTATTTTTATGCATTTTTAATTATATATGTTTATATTTGTTATGCACAATGTTCAAAATGGCATCCGTTAGGACTTTTCAAACACCGAACGCGTTGGCGCCATTCTTGGTGACAAAAAAAAAATGGCATCTTGAACATTGTAAATATCACACATGTAAATATACAAATTGCTCAAATAATTGTTTCCACATTGCGGTCATCAAAGAACTCTCATTGTTTCTATGTAAATTTTCTGCTTCTACATTATTGTATCTATTAACATGTGCTATCTTTAATTCCTGTATGATATTCACGTTTTTAACACACACAGACACGTTTTTAACACACACAGACACGTTTTCACACACACAGCAACAACAAAACAAGAATAAAATGGCCGCAGCCGACGATATCAGAAAGCTAAAAGTGGGTTGCCAGAAAGACATTTCGCACCAAATGCAATTTATTTTCGAGCCACATTTGGCGACTCATCGCTTGCGAAAAAAGCTGAGAAAACCAAATTCTTTATATCAAATCTGTACCTTGGTGTCCTGAATTTTCATATTCTACCAGTACTACCCCTGATATTTAATGCAGTATTTTTTTTTTTTTTTGGGGGGGGGGGGGACGCATTAAGATAAAGGATTAATATTATCAAGTTATTTATTTATTTTTTTTTATATAATTTGTTACGAACACGCTATTTTAATTCAAAAGATAGTTAATGAAATTTTTTTTTTTCAGATAAGTTTAAAGCATAATGTACTTAAATGGTACAGTATTTTAATGTTTTATTTATATGAAATGTATATAATTTTAAACAAATATTAAGTGACATAAGTAAGCAATATATTCGCAACAAAATAGTCTCCTGCCTTTTCTGTTTGAAAAGTTGGCACATTTGTTTTCCTGAAAACTTCCCAATTTCACATTTTGATAGTAAATCATATTTTAAGATCTTTTAACCATTTCCAGTAAGATGTCTGTATAAAAATGTCTCGGATCTGTCTGGCTTAAAATTTTAGACATTTATCTGACTTAGCTTGATAGTAACAGTCTAAACGGGAAAACATTTTACAATCTAAAGACTGAACTTGTCTCAACCCCTAAACTTTTGATGATAGGCCCAGCCAAACTCAGACTGTTGTTTTATCTGATTTGTGTAAGTCATAAATCGAAGTCATCAGCATGCTTAGAATTATGTTATATTAAAAAGTATTTGCTAAATTATTTCCTCTACATTGTTGAATAATCTTTCATATATTTTGTATCATTATTCATTTATAACTGGGTGATGGCAGAATTTTGCCATACTGTTACTAAGAACTTAATTTACAGCATCTGTTTCTTAGAATCCGCTATAAATAGAGCTGATGGATTCAGCATCAAATTCAAGGATTTCCATTTCTGTTTCAAAAGTTTTCATTTTACTTGAAATGCAGTAGTGGCTCCTGAGCAACATGTAGAGGGAGGCGCTCATCTATGTATTTATGTATATATATATCTCTCAGTTTGTGCTAACTACGTCTTTTAGACTTCGAGTTCGTCGTTTACCTGACACTGATAAATTGGTATTATATTAACTGATATAGATCTAACATTGAATTTCAGAGTATAGGGGAAGGGGGTTCACTAAGGGTTTCCACTTTCAGATCTGGATATGTCACTTCTGCGGCTCTTTTTGAAAATTCATGACTACAGAATTAATGTGCTAAAGAGTATAAAAATGCTTATACTTCTACCAAACATGAAATGTTCCCACCATTTGCTACCGTATGAAGGCTCCTTCATACATTTCTTGTCAAAATATTTGCCTCATGCCCAAAATATTCTGAACTATATCCAATCAGGCTAAAACTTTCTAATGTGGCCCATCTGCTTAAGCTGGTCTGAAGTCCAATCCCACATATATTGCATTAGCCATTTCACTCATGCTTTGAGCATTCTCAATATGGCTAGTGGTCGTTAAATGATACACTTTTGCACTTTAAAGTTCTTAATATCAAAAACTGATTCAAATTTAAGCATAAAAATGAAATGGTGAACATTTTTGGGAGACAGTGGGATATAAGTGTTTTAAAAATTCCTTTGTAGCATCACCCCCAATTAAAATTTTTGATTTTTTTTCTATTTGGAAGCTGTAATGGATCGAAGGAGACCAGAATTGATATTTTGGCTTGAGTGGAAGTGCTCGATCTTGTTTTGAATTTTTTAAATTATGCTTTTGCATTGTCACCACTAATTTGAATTTTCAAAATATTAGATTTTTCGTTGACATGGAACCTCAAATGGGTCAAATGTTACCCAAACTAAGATTTTAGCTACCTTGGAAAGGCTTGATAATTAAGGAAAGAAGTTTAAAGGTTTTTTATTCTTCCATTGCACTGTCACCTCCTAATTCAATTTTTTGAAAATTTAGATCTTCCCTTGGTTTCGAAGTTGAGACGGATCAAATGAATTTAAAACCAAGATTCTAGTTATAGTGGAAGTTCCTCGATAATTTTGATGCATCACCCCCCTCACTCAGTTCAATGCCAAGATGATAAAACACATAGTAAAAATTTAGGTAGTTTTCGGATTAAAATAGAATGGATTGGTGGCTCCGAGTGGTAGCTGGTTAGTTGTTTCCTTTAATCTCCAAACTGCATTATTTAATTGACTGCCTATTTTTATTATATTCTAAATTTTGGTGTTTTATCCCTTTTCTTTAAGTTATTTATTCACCTTTTTGATCAACAGTTTTTTAATGGTTAACATGGTTCGTACGTTTGTAAAAATCCTTGAAAAGTGCTTGAAAAAAAGTTCATTTTCAAGTGCTTAAAAGACCTTGAATTTGTTAAAAAGTAAAAATAGTCCTTGAATTTTTTTTTTTAAAAATTATAACGTGAGTAATTTTTTCGAAAAACTAAAATGTACGCAAATTTTTAAAAAGCAGCAATTCAACCCAAATTTCCTGTACTCTACATAGGGTTTTAGCTGTGGATGGCCACTGCTCCAAATAATGATAAAATATTTTATTTGGTGAGTATACAAGTGATCAAAATGAAATTGTGAATTCAGAAATATTTATAAGAACTAAAATATGTTTACCAAAAAAAAGTGTGAGATTGATTATTCAAACATAGAGATATTGAAGAAGAAAAAAATGTTTGAAAATAGATATTCATGTATTGACAGCATCAGCTGATGAATTAGCACTAAAGATTATAAAGAATAAAAAAACATAACAATATTACTTTCATTTCAGTCAAATAGTTTGCGACAAACCATCAACGAAAAGTTTGAAGAAAATTTGTTAGAAATAAGTTCAATGATACAAGCAGCTGTGATGGAGTTTTGTGTGTGTGTCTGTGTGGTGTGGTGTGGGTGGGTCTAGAACCATCATAGCATTGTTAATAGTGCTTGAAATTTTTTTCAAGAAGATTGTATGAACCATGGTTAAACACTATTGTATGAACATTTTTAACCCCCAACATTTACAAACAAAAAACACACGTTTATCCACTGTAATAAAAATACTTGTGAATTCATAAAGAATTCATACCTAGTGTGGCAACTCGTCCAAAATTTTAGTTTCCCAACATTTATTGGGTCATCACAGATAAAACATGAAGAAATCTACCCATTATAAATTAGTTTTCAATCTTTCATTAGTTTCAATTGTTCATTAGTTTTCAATTGGAAATTTCATTGTATATCTCTTACTTTTGAAACTGTTTCAATAAACTTGAAAATAGGTTTTCTTTGAAAAATGTGTGAAATGTTAATTTTTTTTATAAGAATAAAGTTGTGTAAAATTGTTTAGATCCATGGAAACATTCATGATATTCAGTGGAATTATTATGGAATATGAAGTTTCTATTTAATTTACTTATTGCATATAAAATTTTTATTTTAACATTTATGTGACATAAAAATTTATATTATCTCTGCTTTTAGGCTCGTTCATACAGTTTGTCTCTGGGATGATAAAGGACCACCAAAAGTATACAGCAGCCTGCAAGATAATATTTTAGATTTTATTAGGCAAGCTCAGACTGTAAGTATATTGCTGTATTTCTTTATGCAAATATTTTAAACTAGGTATGTGCTGAGTTAATACATTCGTTAGAGATGCAGATTCGCGGTGACCAGGTCGCCATTGGTGACCAAGTTTGCAGTCATGGTGACAAAAATTATTACAGTAAGTCGCCATTTCTGGCGACTGAAATTCTTTCAGTCTTACGGTGCTAGATCGGGTCGATTGTCTTGTGGACCGCGGCGGTCAAACGCTTCATTGTTGCGAATCACCATTAATCGCGAATTGGTCACACTGAAGATAATTTCTGGTGACCAAAATTTCTCAGAAATCCTTTCAGTCCCACGGCAATGGCGGCCGATAGATCGGGCAGATTGCCTCATGGATCACTTCATTGTTATGGACCGCGATTCCATAGCTACTCATCAATCTCAGTCAATCATGATTTGGTCACACTAAGGTACTACGTGTACCTAATTAGCGAAATATTTTAGAGAAAACTATAAACGTGTCTTTCCGCATGTACAGGTCGCAACTCTATCGAATAAAATTTTCATTTTTACAAGATTCTTCCGAAGATTCGCAATTATGCTGTTTCTGGTACTTATTTCTCCAATGATTTTCTTTTTGCAACTTTTACAATCTCTTTGCACCGACTGAAAAATCTGCATTTGTACGCAATCCGTGGTATACCTCGATTAATTTGAATAATATTTCCCACTTTAGCAACGACTACAATATTTGTAATTGTTTCGCATTTTATAGCATAAAACTATTTTCCAAGCATATTATTTATGAAATAAAATGCTATTTTGAAGTAGCATCACGTAAAACTGCACTTGTATATTTCGTTTAATTCACGTTATATTTCGTTTAATTTAGGAAATATTTTCCACTTTTATCATCTGTTTGCATCGCCTACAATTTTTGTAATTATTTTGTGTTTTATACAGAAAAACTATTTTTCAAACATATTATTAATAAGATAAAGGACTATTTTGTAGCAGAATTGCGAAAAACGGCATTTGTACACGATTCTCTATATATTTTGTTTAATTATGAAATTGCTTCTCCACGTATGCAATTTGTTTGCATTAATTAATTAATATTCACAAAAGTATTCACTTTGTAGTGTGATTCACTCTTCTATGTCTGTGTATTTGAGCATTTCATAAATCAACATACTTGAGATCACTGTCCATGATATATTATAGATTTTCTTTATGCTATTATTAATTTGCATAATTTATTATGAAATAATTTTGTTTTAAATTTAAAAAATTCAACTGAAATTTAAATAAACCAGTCTGTTAACAAAACTCATTTCATTGTAAGAAAATTTGTTTCTCATTTGGTTTTTTTTACCGAAAGAAATGCCACTATTTCAACTGTTCTTAATTGTTCTGTCATTATTTCAACTGCTGCTGTTAAGGTGTCCTGCTAAAATAATCCTTTCCCATATATCTTGATCTTCTAATTATTCTACCTTAGAGTATCTGACTGAATTATCATATTTTTGTTTTTATATTTTGTTTAGAAGTGATTGAACATTATTTTTGTACATTCTAAGCTTCATACATTTTGAGTTTAAAAGCAGAATTAATTAAATAAAATTTCTGAATTATTTGCAGAATCAAATCGAATTTAAACCAAAGGAAATTTCAGTTGAAAAACACTAATCTCTTAGCATCCTTGTTTATTTTACAACTGTTGTTTTTTGGTTAGAGAATGAAACTAAATAAATTGAATGAATTTAAATCAAATTTCGTAATTTGAATTTATTGCTTTCTTTTGTGCTACTACCTTTTCCCTAAATAGGGTGTCTTTAACCTACTGTCCACAAAACATAATATAAAAGTCTATACCTACATAATTTTAAGTATTTTCAATCCATGAATATGCATCAACAGCCAGGTGTATAACATATCAATATAAATTTGATTTTAGACACCTGTCATTGTTAAAAATTTTGGCTACTAACTTTTCTTGGTTGGCCACTAAAAATTTTGTTCTTAGTGACCAGTGGCCTCTATTAAAAAATCTGAAGCTGAATCTTTAACATTTGTGTAGTGGACGAGCATGCATGTGTAGCTGTATTATGCATTTATTGGCTTTTAATAAATGTTATTTTATATTAACAAAAAATAAACATATCTATTGCAATTTAATTAAATTTAATAATTGAATATTTATAACAGAAATGTAGGTGAACTTTATAGCTTTATTTGTTGATAATAAATGTAAATGTTTATTATCAATGAAAAGCAAATTTCACACTTTTTCTTTGTATAAAGCAGAATTTGAAACCTTTTTTTTTTCCCTTTTTGCTATTAAATAGTTTAAAGTATAAATACTGAAATTGGATCCATACTTTAATTAGGCAGTATAGCACCATTTTAGCCTTCGGGATGAATGCTGAAATCGCAACATGTTTTGCAGAACATCTGATTTGGTGAAAGTTTCAATGCTTTGTAGAAAAGCCATTCTTTACTGCAGGCGCTTTGTGAAAGTTTAGCCAAATTTTGGCATTTTTGAAGCCACAGACTCAGCTGCATGCTCTATCTTCTTGCAATGAAATAATTTACAGATCTCTTCAACAGGAAAATACTTTGAAATACAGTTCCTTATTATTTTACAATTTTTGTCAAATTTTTTACTTGCTCGAGATTTTAATCATATTTGAATGATGACAATTTATTGTATTCATTTGTCATCAGCTTATTCTTGGAATCTACTCTGCCAGTTTTCGTGATCTTATTTTTATGCGAAAGAAATCTTTCATAAAGTAGATCTATATTTAATTATTTACATAACCAGCATTTAACCATACTGTGTAATATGCAAGATTATTTAAAAATTAAAATATTGAAATAGTGCTTAAGAGAAGCTGAATACTGAATGTTGTGCATAAAAAAGTTGTTTAGAGTAATTTCATTGTGAGTTTAAAAATTTTCACTGTATGCAAAACATTTGCAACTGGTTTAACTAGTATCTTGTATTTTGATGTTCATCATGTTACAATTAACCTAAACGATATAAAATGTGAATATACGAGAAAGTGTAGTAGTACCTCGTACTCCAGATATTTACACTAGAAATTCAACTAGGATAAAGATATTTTTTTTATTATATGTTTTACTAGAATGAATTACCTGGCCTTGCTGAGTCTTAAATAAGCACCTGCTATGCAAATAATACAGATAGCACTACTCGCAGCTTCCAAATCATCTGTTTTGAATCAAAAGCATTCCTGCACTTTATCTTTTCCATGTGCAATCAGGCCAGTTGTAGAATGTTGTTGTAATACATCCCAAATAAACTTCTTTGATATGCCCTAAAATAAGCTCACTGAAAATACATGGTATATTTTCTCTGTGGTCAAGAGCTACTGCACAAAAGCTATTGCAGTTAAAAGTTTTTGGAAAGTACAGCATCATGGGTTTACCCAGAGTGTGTATGCCCCCCCCCCCCTCTTTCTTCTTTCTTTTTCTGTTTTATGCGGGCATATTGCTAAAGCATTCTGTGGATTTTGAGAATTCGCTGCGAGTTCTGGTTTAATTTTAATTGAGGATTTGCATCTTAATTCCTGGGCAAGGCTGGGTACATTTTCAAGTATTAAATAAATTAAGCAAATTGATTGTTACTTATATGTCTGTGTTTTACAGAATGTACTTGCTCATCAAGAAGACCAGGCATTATTAAAAGCTTACATTGCAGAGTGGAGGAAGTTTTTTACTCAGTGCAATTATTTACCTATGCCATTTAACCAGCTTGAAGAAACTTTGGAAGGCAAGTCTGCTACCATTAGGAAGAAAGGACAAAGTGAAGGCAGTGTTGTTAGAAAGGTAAGTATGTTTTTAATCTTAATTGAAAAGCCTTTAGTAAAATCAGAAAATGTTGCACCTATTATGATCATTGCCAATTAGAGATGTGGATTTTCTAAAAAAATTTGAAACTGAAAATTTTCCGCAGCTAAAAATTTTTTGGAAAATTTTGTAATTATTCCTTATATTACATTTTAGCTGGAATAATATGTCCAATAACTTTTTAAATTACAGCTACAGTCAAACATATATTATATAACAAGGCTAAAAAGAGGTTCAAATCTGGAAATATATAAAAAATTCTATGCATAGAAATTTCTTATCTGTATACTGCAGTTAGCAGCTACAATTTATTATTTTCCTTAAAAACACTTGCTTTTAAAAACTTATATAAAAAAATTCTATTTCATCTATAATAGTGTTTCTTTATCTTCAAAATTCTAAATTTAAAACATTGCACAAAAGGAATGAATAGGCATACAAAAGATATGAGAAATAATTTAAAGTTTTTGGATCTTTACATTACTCAGACATGGTACAATTCTGTGGAAACACAGATTTCTGCTTTTTTGGCACTGATTTCTACCATTCCTGGGATCGATGCAAATCCATAATAAAATTTTATTGGGGGGGGAGAGAGGGGTCTTTATTAATAACAAAGCCAAAGTAGGACCAGTAAAGTGACATATTTAATCATTACCGATGGCAATTCTTGACCACCCCAAGCAGCAATGACAGAGACCATAGCACTAGGAGAGCATTTCAGAGGAAAAGCAGAGATGCCGATTACTATGAATTTTCTGTAGGTTTTACGGGAAATTAGGGTTGCACCGAATACAATCTTTTACTGAATACTGAATATTCGGTTAAAATTCTAACTGAATATTCAGCTGAATACTGAATATTCGGTTAAATTTTTTTGAAGGTAATATTTCTATTTTATGCCAATTTAAAATAGAAAATGTTTCTATTTTGCGCCTTTTAAATGCATTTACATTTAACATCCTAAATTTATTTGCATTTACATTAAGTATAATCATTAATTTAAAGTAAATTAAAAATAAAATAAATCATTCCAAAAGTAAATTAATATAGTACTTAATTTGGTTTATGTTTATCTGCATAAATTGATAATTGATAGTTAATTTCTGATATGTGATTATCATGGCTTCATGTTATGTTTTAGAGAATCTTGCATTTACTTTGCATACAAATACAAACCCAAGTTGCTTAAAATATCATTACAAATTAGAATTACAATTTATTCAAGTGAATTTTTGCCATCTTAGTCTCTTCTGTAATATAACTGATAAATAATTTTATCAAAATTGAAACAGAGCAGTCAAATTCAAACATTGCCAAATCATTTTCCTTTTTAAAGTGCAAAGATTTCTTTTTAAAGTGCATTCTTTTTTTTTTATCAACTCTGCTAGACCCACGTTTCAAATCTGCATTTTTTACTAATGAAGATGAAGTTGAAGAGGCAGCATCTGCCCTCAAACAAAAAATGCAGGAAACTAATAATGAGTTGACGTTGACGATAAGTGATACAGAAATTACACCAAAAGAGAAGGATAATTCATTTTCACAAAACGTGCACAATTCCTTTTGGCAGTGCTTTAGTGAAATTGCTAAATCCCCAGAAACAAGTTCAAACAAACATTACAGTTCATTTAAACAGACAAATAATTCTAATGAATTTAATGTTTACCTATCGTTACTTACCCTTGATACCAAGGAACAGCAATCCATTGATGTGGTGGCGAGAAAATCAGGATTCCAACCCTATACTTGCAAAGATAGCAAGAAAGTACTTGGCTGCACCAGCTAGCAGCGTTGATAGTGGATGTTTATTTTCAGAAGCAGGGAATGTTTATGAACCAAAACGTAATAGGCTGCAATCTGAAAATTCAGAACTCCTAATGTTCCTGCACCATAACTTACCTCTATTAAATTTTGATTACAAAAAATAATTAGTTTGTTTTTAAACAGTATTTCATATGGTGTAAAACTTAAATAAAATACTGCAAAATTGAATATTCATCTAAGTGTTTTTTTTTTATATAATCACCTTCACCTTTACCTTTTTTATATAATCACCTTTTTTTTATAATCACCTTCACCCTTTTTTAATAAAAAAGGTGAAGGCGAAGAGAATATTGGTGAAATGATAATGGATTTTTTTTTTAGCTGCATATTTTATAAAAAATTAACCGTTAATATTTTTGAACACGTAATATTGTGAGTTTTATTTTCTGGTTACTGTTTCATATGTAAACAAGTTAGTAAGGTTAAGGTCAAGGCGTGATAAGATTTAAGAAAAATTGAAAAAACAACAAAATTTAATATCAAAGTTTTTTTTTTTACATGAAAATTATTTTAAATGCAATAATATTGGTAAGTAACAATTTGAATTAATTTTGTATTATGATACTATAACTTTCATTCATTGTATAAAAAAATGTGCTTTACCAATTGTCGAATATTTTAATTTTTTTTTTACTATTTGGTTCGACCGAATATTAAAGTATTCGGCCGAACCGAATATTTTGTTTGACTGCCGAATAGGCAGTATACCGAATACCAACCGAATATTCGGTGCAACCCTATGGGAAATATACAGAATTTGCATAGTTTCCTACAGAAAATTGCCTTGTGTCTAGGCCAAGGGAAATTTATGACCGCATGTATGGTAATAATAATCAAATTAACAGGAATTTATGGCTGTGTGTGATGTAAATTAAGATCACAATAGCTTTTAATTATTTTTGCATAAATAGTGGGATTGTGCACTTTGGAGTATGTTCTTATGAATTGTCGAGTCCATTAGTATCTTTTTCTATTCATTTCCATCTTCTATGTATTGTACAGGACATTTAGAAAATAATATCCCAACTTTGAAGGGCTATATCTCCTTAACCAAACAAGTACGTGCACCATTCTATGAATTGTAGTGCAGTTTGTTCTTGTGAATTGCTAAGAAGACATTTGTATCTGCTCCTGTCCATCTCCATCTTCTAAATATTGCATATTCGATGCATGTTTGGCAGCTGAAACATTGTGTGGCGGCACCCTTGCACCCCATTATCACTTGATTTTCACACTAACACCGAGAATATTATTCACTTCGTAGATTGTTTCCAGTCGTTTTAAGAGTTTGTACATAAAATAGAGGTATTAACACTATTCATCTTCGGCCCTTTATAAAGTTCGATAATACGGTTAATTACAAATCCATAATCTTCCAATTTTTCTTTAATTAACTCAATATTGGTGGGCACTGGCAGCCCTCTAATGATAATTTTAAGTGGTTTGTCCTCATTCAAAAGAAATGTCCTAAATGAAAGTTTATCAACAAGGAGTTTCCATTGCACAGCAATAAATTCGTCTCTAGTTCTGACTTCCAGTTTAAAAAGGTCTCTTCTCAAGCTACCGGTGATGGAGGGGGCTAGCATTTTTAGAATATTTAAATAATCAAGCAAATTTGCATGTGGTACTATAAAGAGGGGGAGAGAGGTTGTCTTTCCTTCTTGGATTTCTCATTTATGGCTTTAGTTTCATCAGGGGCAGGAACCTCCGGGTTACGAACATGCTTGATGGTTGGAATAGGAGGAGGGGGGTCATGGTCTCAATTCGAGCCATATGCCTTTTAGACATTTTTTAGAATCCTTCATCCTCAACATCAGTTAAGGGGTGTTTCACAGCTCCAGCTTGGAATTCAAAACTATCAGAATTGGTCGAGGTTGAGGCAAATTGAGGCACCATAGAGTTTTGAGATTCAACAAAAATCCCATGAGAAGAACTCATGGGAGCTCACATGGTTTGACATTCATTTCCTTCATGATCAACTCTGCTTTTGCTACATGAGCTTTGAGGAGAATGAGATCATCTTCTGTCAACTCTCTCGATGCATCCTTAATAAGGTCCACCTCCCCTTTTTCCAAATCAGGATGGCTGTACTTTTTATAAGTGCCAGTCGGAGCGAATTGTTCTTGGAGTCAGTCCGCAAGGGACTTTTCAGATCCAAACACTTTTTAAAGGCATGCAAAGAACCTGGCACTCGGTTTGAAGGCATGGCGAAAATGGCAAAATCAGGATCTAGTCGTAACATGACATTCTCCGACCCCATCTAGAACCAAAGTCAATTTCAAAATAATCATTTCAAAATAATCATGTAATTTTAACGAATAATAATTATGCTTCCATGTCAGAAATGACCATGACAGGAATGACATGGGATTGTTTTTGTTCCACATAGAAATCGAAACTAACATTGGGAAACAAAGTATGTGCTATGCATATCTCACTTTTGTACACTAAAAGGAACAGTATTTTAAAATTTTCATTCATATTAAAAATAGCTGAATATATGCCAGAAATGACAGGAGTGCTGCCAAAAATGACGGATATACTCATAAAAATGAGTAATAATTTTTTTTATTCTATTACATGTTAATAGCAAAGTTTCAGAACAGCAAACTTCAAACAGAAGTGGAATGTTCTTCAACTGACTTAAAATCACTGTTTTTGCCATCTAATGGATTAAAAATAATGATTTTTTGTACAACATTGCAATATCACTGATTCTTAGGGACAAAAAATAATTTTCTAAAATATTATCATTAAAATTTTCATAGGTAAAGGATTTTTACAAGTTAATATCATATATTTTAAGTTTCACTCATTTATTTCCATTGCTTTTAATTCTAAGTTTTTTATTAATGTAATTAAGAGATAAAAACTCAAATCATCACTGGAGGTAGTGGCAGAAATGACACATGTAGATTTTTATTTCAAAAGTACATTCAATATTATTGAATACTTTATTGCTGAAAAATATGTAGAAGAGATTGCATTCTAAACCACAAAATAATGCAAAAAAATACCTACCTTATTTATTATTTGAACAAATGATAGTGTGTATCTTGTTAACATGTTTACATCTAGGAAATTATTTTATTTATTTATTTTATTTTTTTCACTTGCATTCATATTTTTTTTTTTTTTACAGTTAATGCTTGACAGTTGGAATCAAAGTATATTTTCTAATATAAAGCACCGACTACAGAATAGTGCTATGAAACTTGTACATTCAGAAAGGAATGGAGAAGCTTTTGATTCACAACTTGTTATTGGTGTAAGGGAGTCCTATGGTAAGGTTACTTTTCATTTTATAAAATTAGCAGAAGTACTTGGAATTACTTGTAATTTAAAATATATGCAAATTGTAATATTCAGAATCATATTATTCTTACTGAAATAGGTTTAAGATATTTAATTTAACAAAAGCTATCTTCACAGGCAAATTTAAATAAAACACCTGGGTTCTATTTGTAAAAGAATTTACAAAATATATGTTTTTCCTTCCCTTATTTTGCTAATAATTTAGCGATTTTACCGTATCAACACTTCTCTTTGCAGTTGTATTGCAAATCTCATATCAGTTCTGTTTTATTTCCCTTTTCTGACAAATTAATATTGTACAGCATTTCCCAAGCATATGAGGGATTTTTGGTAAATGAGTCAGAAAAACTGAAGAAATCTTAGAAACTACTAATTAATGCAATTTCTATTTATGAAGGCATCTGTATCGGACAAGCAAGAACTGAGGAATTGTTGGACAGTAAAAAAAAAAAAATACGAGTTTTAAAAGATTTGATGTACCGACTTTAGGAGACAGTTGAATTTTTAAATTTTTACCGAAATTTCACCCATAATAGGGTTGTTAAGGCTGTTTTCATAAAATTTTTCACCATATTTTAATAAACTTTGTAATATATAGTATTTCTAACATGTCTAGATTCAATATCAGAGTGAATGAAGCCTGTTGTCACTTTTTTTAAAACCTTGTATATAGATAATCATTTTAATATTCATTCTGTTGATTTATATTCTCATGTAGCTTCTCATAATTTTCAATACATGTATGCTTGTTAAAATATTGAAATATATTTATTTTCATTTTAGTTAATTTGTGCTCAAACTCAGATGATAAACTGCAGATTTACAGGGAAAACTTTGAAAAATCCTATATTGACGCTACTGAAGCTTTTTACCGAGCCAAAGCCCCTCAATACTTAGAAGCAAATGGTGTACAAAATTACATGAAATATGCCGACCAAAAGCTGAAAGAGGAGGAGCAAAGAGCTAATAAATACCTCGAGTCCTATTCTGGTTCTATACAGTCGGTAATGAAGCTAACTATGCCTTGGTTAATAATAGCAAGTTTTTATGTTGTGATAAAAATATGTATAATTATGTATTCATCAATTATGTAAAATATGTATTCATTTTAGTAGTTCCCAGATACCTTATTTTGCACAACCTGTGTAAGCTGAAAACAATTAAAGTGGTTTAATAGTATGTGCTGGTATATCATAGCTGCCAAGTGTTCTGATTTTCCCATATTCGTTCTGTTTTTTTAGTCTTTTTTCGGGAATCTGATTTTTGACCAAAATAGTCTTGTTTTTTCATTTCCATAATGCTTGTATTTTTTATGCAAATCTGCATTTTTTTAAAAATTTGCATTAGGGTATCTGCAGGTCAAGAATCATAAAATTGAAGATAAGTCACGAATGTTCCGAAAATGTCATGAAATTGTAAACGAAGTCATAAATTTTGACACCAGAGTTTTCCCATTTTTGGATCTAAAAATCAGTTTTCCCATGATTGCATAATTGGCTCTCACAAATGGCGATTATTCCCACAAAGTTGAGAGAGAGAGAGAGAGATGATCAATGATTATCTAATTAATGTTGACTAAAATTTTATATTATTTCATGTTATATACAGGAAAACTATTTTTCAAATTTATTATTACTGAAAGGCTATATTGCAGCAGTATAGTGATGAATTGCATTTGTATGCAATCTTCCATACATTTCTTGTAACTGTGAAAACATTTTCCACTTTTGCAATCTGTTTTTATCACCTAAAATTTTTATAAATATTTCATGTTTTATACAGAAAAACTATTTTTCAAACCTATTATTAATGAAATGAAAGGTTATTTTACAGCAGTATTGAGATAAACACCATTTGTGCTTGATCCTCTGTACATTCTGTGCAATTGTGGAAACATTTTCCCCCGTTGCAATTTGTTTGCATTGTCTAAAATTTTTGTAATTATTTTGTGTTTTATACAGAAAATCTATTTTTCAAACATATTAATGAAGTGAAAGACTATTTTCTAAGTAACAGTAATAAAATGATTTGGGTAATTAGAAATGCAACCATTTCAAAAACCATAAATTAGAATTTGGTGCATTTGCATCTACATTTACTTTTTTAGAGTTTTAATTATGATTGATATTTGTTTCATTCTTTAGTTTGAATAAAAATAGAAATTCTAATAATTTTATTTTGAATGAATTCTGAGAATAATAAAAATTAAAAAAATATATATATAGGTTCAGAATTATTAGAGCATGCTGAAAAAAAGCTAAATCAGCTACAATTCTACACTAATAAAAATAATTGAATAAATTATTCTATATTTCTTTGATGAGTATGTGTTCATTTAGTGAACTCAATATATGTAGCTATCAGTTGCTTTACAATTTAAGGGTTGCATTAATACACCACGTTAGTGTGACCAAAAATATTAGTTTTTTCCTCACACAATGTGTTCCTATTTTTTTTTCTTTTCTGGTAGGTTGGCAGCTATGGTATATGAAAATTATATTTAATGTTAAGAAAAGATGATGGTCAGGTCAACTTAATATGCATGCAATAAACATTTAAGTCATCTATGTATAAAGACTGAAGCTTCTACACTAAAATCCGCTGGACGAAAAGTATCATCTCAAATTTGAGCACACCCTTATAAACAGTATCAGAAGCATGAGATTATTCAATTTAGTGAAACTTTTTCAAATTGGGACCATTTTGATATTTTTTATTTCTTTGACACTAATGAAAAATTATTTTTTGGCACTTTATAACTCACATAGAAAAACCAAATTTGATATTTGGCTGAAGAGCTTTTATAGCTTTTTAACTCTTTCCCGGTCTGATATTTCCAGGGTTAGATGAATTCTAATTGTATCTAGAAGAAGGTCTAAAAACTTAAGTACCAATTTATGTCTTTCTTTTCTTTCGATTCAGACTGTCCAACCTACCAAAAAATATGTTTGGATGGCTGTGACAGTGCCACCTAATTTAGATTGAAACCCATTGGGGGCGACATCCATAGGGACCTAGCACTCCTTCCCTTGTTACCAATTTATTCAAAGAACTTTTGGACTTAGACTTAATGTGTGTGCCTGTACTCTATGTAAACACTGAGATAGTTTGGGCAGAGTTGGTAAACAAATTCGGATCCTCTTGCAATCCTTGTGTCTTGGATTATCCTGTCCACCAATGCCATCATATCACATCTTGTCAATATGATATTTATAATCCAACCCAGATAACAAAGAGGGGGAAAAAGAGACCGAAGCATGTGTTCAGTCCCATTTCTATTATTTAGTAAGTGAACTTCAAAATAAATTTAATATAAACATTGACAAATTAACATTGATAATTTTTGTCCATGGTGTTTTGCGACCACAATCATATATGTTTTGTCATTGCTTTGATTTGATTGATGATTTAAATATCTTTTATCATGTCCAGAAGGAGCTACACTTTGACCTTATGGTAATTTCTCAATAGCTTTTCAAATGTGAAATTTTTAGCAAATCAAAATTTTGTAAATGGAATAGCCTAGTACATTCTATGACTAGATTTCTAGTCTTCATGGCTCCCTAGCCTTGCACATTACTGATATTTTTAATTATTTTAATTCATTTTCAAATTTTAGACTTGCATAATAAAATTCAGTGTGGTGGCATGTGCTTAAACCATGTGCAAATCTTTTGTTTAGAATGATTTGATTAATTATGAACAATATGGATTATGAATTATTTTAAACAATATTGATAATAAATATATGGGATTGTTCTGCAATGCCTTCTGTGATGAAAATGTTTAATAAAATGTATTTGCAGTGAATAATATAAAGCATTAGCAATGTTTTTTAGAATTTCACCTATTTTTATTTGGGTTACAGCTAACTGAATGCTGCGTCAGGGTTCTGGTAACAGTCTTTAAAGAAGTCATATTAGCAGAATGTCCAGCAATGATCAAAAGCAATGAAACAGAAAGTAAGTTTTTCAGTAATTTACATTGTTCGATTATTGACTAAATTCAAATTTTGATTATAACTCATGTATGCCTCATTGACCTTTATGGATGAATACATAGAAGTTGGAAATAGTGGCAGATTTTATTTTGTGTATTTGTGCAATCCATTTGTGAGTATGATAATAAAAAGGAATGTCCTTTTGGGTCATACATAGTGGGAAATCCAATCATGCAGACGAAATTGAGTACAGGGGTACTTGAGCTGAGGCAAGAATGCATCTCAGTGAGATTTTTTTTAAAATTCAAATTAGATTTTGAGTTATTTAATGTTGAAGTGGAATTTTGAGCCATTTTCATATAATCAATTCCTTATTAATTGAAAATATTATTACAGAGTTTCAATCTTAACTCCATTAGAAATATCAAAGCATTTTTTATGCTTTTTATTTGGTAACCAAATACTTTGTTTTCTATTTGTCCAAATATAATACTCTGAACTTTAATGGGTTCTTGGAGGGGGGGGGGGGTAACTTGAATTAATTTTCTTTAATGTTAAAATTTTGTTCAATCATTCTTTGAGTCATGTCAGAACTAGAACCCTCAAGTTTCCTTACTTTTCAAAAGGTGGGTTCACTCGTAAGAATTACTTTTAAGCGCAAAGTTACTTTTAGTACCTTATCGCAAACATTATTTTTAATACTTTATCATATTTTTGTATGAGAGTAACTGAATAAATGCACGAATGGAGGTTGCAAAACTATAAACAGCAGGAATTTGGAAAATCAAATCTTTTAATAATTAGATATAAAGTTTGAAATTACATTATGAAATATTCAATGAGTGTAATTAAATCTTATTATTCACATCTATTATCGTATTTCACAGAAATTCTACAGTTTTCCACAGTACGTTATTAATTTTTACTTTGATTTTGAATAATGAAAATTTGATATTTTACTGGAAAAGTTTATGAATAGTCCTTGATTTTTTTGACTGAATCTGTCAGAGTACATACTAGTGTTGAAAATCAGGAAAGTACTTGAATTTTAAGTGACCATTTTCAAGGCCTTGAATGTACTTGAGAATCCCCGTATTCTTGGTTAAGTCCTTGACAGTGCTTGAAAAAGGCAGTTTTGAAAATGTTCTGTGGATCCGTGGCATTGTGTTTTCCTCAAGAAGTTCTCCTTTCTCTAGAAATATTCTAGAACAGTTCCGCTGTTCTAAAATATTTTTTAAATAGCATCATTTTGTCCAAAAATTTCCTCAACTGCATTAACAATTGTTAGTTTGCTATTTATTTTTCTCCCAGAAATATATACAATTTCATAATGAGGGATTGATTGACATCCTTGAAAAAGAATTACATGGTATTTGAAAGTCCTTGAAAAGTGCTTTAAATTTTTTAAGGGAAAGTGTATTCACCCTGATCTGTAGGAACCCTGAATATAAAAAATGTTAGAAATAAATTGATGATAAATAAGTTTATTAATAAACAGAATGTATATTATGCAAGCACCCCCTTATTTTTCCAAAGAAAATTCCATAATTTGTTTAGAAGACACTTGCAGTGACAACAGTCCATGACAGTGATCAAAAGAAGTGGGTGGGTGGGGGAGGTAATATTGTCCCATATTTCAAATTTAGATTACATGCCAATTTATGCTTTTTTTTTTCAGTTTTATTTCTTATTTAAATTTAAATAGTTTTAAAATTACTCATATTTTTTTTGTTTTAGGATTGCAACTTATGTTTAAGTTGATGGATAGAGTTCCGGATGGAATTACTCCAATGTTAAAGGATTTGGAGCATCATATAATTAATCAAGGCCTGGCTGATATGATTGCCTCAGCTGATATTATAACTCAGGTATATTTAAGTATTTTATTCAATCTTATTTATTTTTATTTGAAATATATGTTATGAAAGGATAGCGATTTTATGGTATTATTTTTCTTGCACTGAGCTGGAGGAAGGTAGGACAAAAAATGTTTCAGAAAAATGTATATAGTTTAGCTTAACAGTGATGTGAGTGGGAAAATTTTCCGCCTCCATATTTTTCCATAGAAAATTTTCTGTACCTGAAAAAATGCTTTTTATATAATTTATATAAAAATAATTAGAAATAAATATAGATATAGCTAAAAAGAGCTATAATAATAACTAGATAAGCTACATGTTAAATATTGTTATTTATCATAAATAAGTATATAGGCCTACGGATGGCCTATTTTAAAACATTTTTGATGCCCTGAATACAATTGCTTTAAAAAACCCTGTTTGGTATACAGTATTTAGTAATTTGCTTTGTTATTAATTATTAGAATATATACTATATTCTAATTTAATTTCCAAAGGGGAATTTATTTGAGATAAGAGCTATATTTTTTTAAGAGCTATTTATTACAAGTGGTGCATCTCGTTCTGTAACTGAAAATCAGTATTGGAAAGATCATTACAAGCATTCGCCCATCATACAAGTTACCATCACGCTTTCACTTATCACATTCCCTTTTAGACAGAGAATATGACAGACTTCAAGAAATGGTTGTTCAAAAGATTGATCAAGCAGAATCACTGACACCGATGTCTGATGGATGGATTGATATACAAGGAAATCCATTGACGAACATTATGTTTGCAACACCTGAGCCAATATTTCTGAAAGCAATTGCTACCCAATCTTTTCGTCATACAGGAAGCTAATTTGTTGAGTGCAGAAATTGAAAGAGTTGATCCTTCAAAGATACAAGCAGTTATAACAGACAATGCAAGTAATATGAAAGCTGCTGCAAGTAATATGAAAGTTTGAATAGTTTTTTGCTTACAAAGAACAGCTAGATGACAGAGTATTGCCAATTATTCCTTCAAATATTCGTCAATGAATTCTTGACAACAATGTATTTTGGGTTCAAATTCAAGCAGCATATAACTTTTAAAAAAAAACTGGAAGGAGATACACTAAATCTTTCAGATGTTACAGAAGTATTAAAAAATTTAAATGATTCTGTAATAAAGATCTTACCTTCATCAATTTTATTCAGAAAATACGAAAAATTGGTAAAAACAATATTAGATGAAAGGTTTGAGTTCTGTTCCCATCCAGTTCATACAGCAGCCAATCTCCTGGATCCTCAATATAGTGGACATAATTTATCAGAGGATGATTTACTAACCGCGCTGGATACGAACATGGAAGTAGCAAAAAATATCCTGAATATTGATGAAGTGACTGTAATGGCAGACATTGCTGAATACCATTCCAGACAAAAGCTGTGGAGCCGAGATATCATTTGGCATGCTGCAGAAAATATCTCACCACTTTCATGGTGGAAAGGTTATTGTACTAATCGGGAGTTGTCCAAGCTTGCCATAAGGATTCTTAGCATTTCACCAACAGCTGCTTCTTATGAACAAAATTGGAAAGCTTTCAGCACAATCAAAACTCAAAAGAGAAATAGATTAACTAGTGAATGCACTGTTAAGCTGGTTTCCGTTTCTAAAAACCTTTTTTTACTTCCAAATCCAGAGAACCAATCACAAGGTCATCCAAGACCAAGTGGAGAATGTGTATCAGCAAGTTCCTTTGTAGAAGAGTCCTCTGTTGGTAGTTCTGGTTCTGACTCAAATTCACAGCAATCTGAATGTGAACTGGAATTTAATAGTTTTATAGACAGTGACGATAACTAAATGATGGATAGTGGGAGTGGCCAATAATATTTTTGGACAATTCTATGGAACAAGGGACCTAATACAACCTTGCAAATAAATACATAAATAAATTAAAAAAAAAAATTCAATCTGATTGAACAGATTTTTTTTTTGGAACATGCCAATAATCTGAAGTTTTTTATACTATAATTTTTTTGGAAGTCAGTGGTATAAGCATATAAAATAAATGTATGTTTATTTCTTTTTTGTAATGCTATTTAATACTGTAAGCATTATGTTACATTAGGTATTTACCAATTAAAGAATAGGAAAATTTTCAGTTTTAAAATTTTCCAGAAAATCAACATCTCTTAGCTATAAAAAGAGGTTTCGTCAAAATTAGTGACCTTTGTAATTTCAAAAACTGCTGAAACAATATGGACTCCCAATTTGGGTAGTATACTTTATATATTGTGTAGATTTAAGTGCAGAAAAATGTTTTTAAAAATGTATCTCAGAGGTCAAATGTCCACTTATTTTGCATGGAATGTCTTGGGATTGCTATGATTGTTATATATTTAAAAAATAAATAAATAAATCTTTATATGTTGGAGTAGGACATTTTACTTTAAATCCAAGAAAATTGTATGTTAATTCCCCAAACCTAAAACATAAAACATTTATTAATTAATATATTGAAAATTTAAAACATATATAAAATAGTCACAATTTATGTAAATTCAATAAAACTGCTGATTAAATAATCTGAATATAAAATTACTTTGTTAATAACAACCTAAAGCTAATGTACAGAGTAATAAAAAGTTTTTATTATTATTATTGTAAAGGCACTTAGACAAATGCGTCTATTAACCCTATGTGTCATGCAATAGCACATGAAGTTACAGCAATGAACGAAAAATAGTGTTCAAAAAGAGTCCAGCTGCTTCATGAGTTCTCTAGCTGTCCAATAGTATGCATGGACATCTTCTCCCAATAATGCTGAATATTCTAACTGATGGTCACTGTCCATATCAACCATCCATTGGCATTCTGAGCTATTATAGATGTTAATACGATGCAGGTGTCTGGCTAAGCAATCATGCCCTGTCAATGGTTCACTCTAAATAACACTAAATCTGCTACGGCACTTGCAAGGTTGGAGTAGTGAAAGATTCCAATATCTGTCTGTAATAAAAAAGTTGCACACTTCAAATTGTAATTTCATATAATGTACCAAGAAATTGAAATAGAATTTTTTAAGTTAGATGGCACGAATAGATCCTCAAAATTATATAAGAAATATCATCTGCTGTTAATAGTCATTATAATTACAGACCTCTTTTTTATTAATTGAAGTAATACGATGTTTTCCCAGAGTGAAAGAATTTTTATTTTATTGTGATATTTCTCCTGTGATGAATCATTCAATGTACAATATAGGTTCAATGTACAATATCCTGTGAAATTCACCTAAATTTGAAAAAGAAACAAAAACTCTCTTCCACTCTCTTCCTTGCCTCCTAAAAGAAGACATTCTTATTAATTTTGGTACTATGCCTAGTATATATGAAAGGATGATCAGATCAAAAATCTGCCGTTCAGATTTGGACAAAGTTATAAATTTTCTGTGTTCATTGTGAATACAAATCAATCAAATGAAGTCTTTGAATTTGTGAACACTATAATTCTCAAACAAACTGAATGAAGTTTGGTATGATTATTGCAATTAATCAACATCAGAGACATTTGATTTTTAGAGAATTCAGACTAAGGGAAAGCCCTCAATTTTTCAACTATTTTTTATGGAAATAGAAAAAAATTGTAAAAAACAATCATGTTAAAAATTGTTGCAAATTTTAATATTTTATATGTAATCTCATTGAAATGAAATGACATTTTACAAAACATTGTCATGCGACATTCTCAAGATATTGCACACTTTTGAAATGGGAAAAATAAAAAAATTACTTATATCAAATGAGGGAAAATACTTTGTAAATACTTTTAACCAGAAATAGATGGAGTCTATTGTTAAGTAGTTATGAGTTGTTCTCGATATAGAAACTTTGCTTTTCCACATGAAGCACAATATTCTTAAAAGACTCGTACAATTTTCTTGATATTTAATGTGTTCTTTTGAATGGGTCAACAAAATACCTAGTATTGATTTTTAGTGTGATGGAGTTCTAATTTATGTGTTTGTTTTCATACACTATTGAAATTTCTTAATTTGTGGGAAAAGGGCATGTGTTGGGTACATTTTAAATGTGCATTTTAGTAACTTTGTTCTGATATTTGATTTTTGTTAACAGGATTCTGAGAAGTATGTAGAACAATTATTAGAGTTATTTACAAGATTTAGTAAGCTAGTCAAAGAAGCATTTAATGATGATCCAAGGTTCCTAACATCAAGAGATAAGGTACATGTTACTGTTATAAAAATATGTTTCTACAAAATCATAATGTTGAAGCATATTCCATATTATGTGTTTAGTTCTTAAATTTTGGAGCTGAAGTTTTTTTAAAAGAGATACTAAATCAGTATTCAATAAATATCTTGCATAAATTTAACAACAAAAGTTGCTGAAAGTTTTCAGACTGTAAGAGGATAATTAAGTTAATTAATAGAAAAATTGCTAAAATATGTAATAATTTGTGAATTTATGTTCCATATAATAATTATAGCCATATACAATCAAAATAAATTTTATGATTGTGTATGGCTATACTGCTCACTATTGTAACATTCAAAAACCTGGAATTATAAATTCCCAATGCTGATGAAAATTCTAAATATTATTAAAAAGTACCATAATTTTATGAAAAAAATTTTCTTTTGAAGAGTTAAAATATTTTTACCATGTACATTATTTTCAGTGGTATGGATTTTGCGTTATTTCATTTTTCAGTGACAATGAGGCCAAATACAAATGGCTTAGATTAAAACTTAGTGGCAAATATTTTAAGCAAAATAATTAGGTATATGAATTATTTTAATAATTCTTATTTGCCAAAAATTCAGCTAAATCTGCATTGGTTAATTATTGGTATATTATGAGAAATATTGTTAAAACAATATCAGGGAAAATTTTAATATTCACATAGAAAATTAATATCTTGTGTTATCTGCTTAAAAAGTAAAGCTTTTATTGTAGGAATACATTTGTAATAGAATTCCTAATTTGTTTAATTAGCATTGAGTTTAGGAAAACCTGTATTAAATTTCAGATTATTATGTGCATCCAAAATACAAATGAAACTTGCAAAATCTTATTTTCTGATGCTGTCTCAATAGCACCTTGTTCATCAGATTTTCATGGTATCCAGATCTGAACTGGTGAATAATCTGTTCTTCTTTGCGGTTAATATTTTGAACTTAAGGAAATTAATAAACTGGGAAAAAACATTCTATAGATAATAGTTTTTTGGTAAAAAGTTCTTCAAGACCATTATTCTCCCCCCTCCCCCAAATTATGAAAATCAGTGACGGTATAAAAGAAGACAAATGATACTGTGCATCTCAGAAAGGATGCTAAAAATATTTTGGTAAAATCAAATCTTTTAAGCAGTTAATTGTGTGAGATCTGTGTAACTGGAATTCTATTATACTATGCATGAGTAATTGGCCATACCAGCAATAGGACTGCCATGCAGCGGTCATTTTCAAAATATTTTGATCCTTTTAGATGTTGAAAGCAAATTAATTATTCATAAGGTTTTTGTACTGGGAAAAAGTAAATATTCTTGATATATATATGTAATGATATAAATAGAAATATTTCAAGGTTATAAATTTATAAATTTTATTTCTTCTTTTGACTGCAGATCATGTTACATATAGAGTTATATCTAATTGTTAACTATAATGTTTACTTGAGCCTGTTTATTGTTTTAATTAGGCTTTCAAGCAAGTAGTGAATGATATATCAGTCTTTCGACTGGAATTGCCTTCAAAGCAGAAAGGGTGAGTACCAAAATACCAATCATGATGCAATTATTACTTTTTATTTTCTGTGATTTAAGATTTAAAACTGCATATTTTTGTTTAAGTTACAAATTTAAATTTTGTTTGATGCTAAAATATGGCCAGACCTGGTAACTCCTGATTTTTTACTCCAATTTTAGACTTTTTAATTTTATAAATATGAGGAATTTTCATATTTCATTATGAGTTGTTTCATCACAAATTCATTTACCCACCAGCTGTTTTCTGTTGTTTTCTGCTTTCGTGACTCGGAACAAAACAAAAAGTTCCGTTTCCTTTTTAATAGAATTGACTGTATCTGTGTAGCATTATGCCACGTGAGCAGGTCACTACTAACAATTTCTCAAACCAGAGTTAAATAAGTTCAGCAAAAATATCCCAGCCAAGCATACCTCTCATAAAAACCCAACAAGATAAAATGAAAAATAATATTAACCATTGTTAACCATATTTAGTCAACTTACCACCATAATTAACCATAATTAGTAATAATTTACTTGTTTTTATTTGGAATTGTATAAGTACACTTTGTGCATATGATAAGGAAACTTAGATCAATGTGTATATAAGCACAAATACGACAATAATTCACTATACAGCTGTTTCGAGGATACACTGAATCCCCTTCGTAAATGTAAGAGAACCAATAATTCCGAAATTATTGTATATGTTGTAATCTTACATAATAAGAAAGGAAATCTGTGTATGTATGCATGCCATCTATAGCAGAAAATCAAAGCTTCATATTTCAAAGTACTTCAAGGCCCTGGACAATAGGGCTCAGCGAGATTTTGTTAAATTTTGAATTAGTTTAAAAGTTATAAACATTTAAAGCCGAATTTCCATTGAAGTTTTGGTTTCAGAATGAGTTTCATTTTGGGAAGACAATATCTGAATGTAAGATATGAAAGCAGGTGGTTAGATTAAATGGCATATATTTTGTCAAGAATGACAGTTATCAAAACAACAGCTGTTTCAAACAAAGTGGATTTAGTTTATCAGTTTTCTAACTTGGCAAATTCAAAAGATTGCAGTCTATTTTTTTAAAATTTGGTATTATATTTTTGAGTATTGTGTGCTAAATTGTAGCAGAAATGCGATCAAAATTCGCTAGCATTTAAAATAAAATTTGTATTTTTTCTTCTCTGGCTTTAAAATCATATTTATTGAAGCAGACAATTTCCAAATTCTGAAATTCATATTAAAAACAGGTGTTTTGATAAAAAGAAATGGACATTTTGTCTACACCAGTGGTTTTTAACCTTCTCGAAGTTGCGGAACATTTTTGATTATAAGGAAAATTTGTAGAATATCAAAATGCAAGTTGCATCTTGTCTGTGTTCTAAACTATGTCCCACATTTACGCTAAAGTATGTTTAAGCATTGTTTCCTGGCTAGTATGCCACTTTCATAATTTCATGGAATACGTGGTAACAATGTGGAATACTTGTCCCTGAGAATGAGTGACATTACAATGTTGTCCAAAAATTTGTCTTTGGCATCCACCAGATGGTGACAGCAGTGATTTTAAGTCAGTTGAACACTATTTACAGCTTTGCTCTGCATCTGTTTGAAGTTTTGAAACTTCAGTATTACTTATAGGCAACTGAAAATGCAATTTTATTAATGCGTTTGGATGAGTATACTTTTTATCTGTCATTTCTGACCTGCATTTTATTATTATTAATATAAATGAAAATTTTATAATTTGTCTGTCCTATTGGTGCATAAAAGTGACAGGCATAGTGTATACTTTGTTTTGCCAGTGTTACTTTCAATTTCCGTAAGGAACAAAAACCTTCTATGCTGTTTTTGTCACAATCATTTCTGATACTGGAACATAATGCATATGCATTAAAATTCCATTAATCATGTTAAGTATCTCTTTCATTCATTAGACATCATAAAAGACATTTCCAAGAATTTATTTCAAGCTAAAATTTCTACAAACTATAAAGTTAAAAAAGAAATTTGTGGGAATATGAAAATTGACAATTTTCAGATATACAGTCATGCATAGGGGTGGCGTTGTCAATTGAAATAAAATTCAATTTGGTGATTAAAATATAGATTTGGCAAAAATGTTGACTATTATGAATTCTGCCAATAGAAAAATCAAAATATAATGGTATACTATCATAAATTTTTAAATCATAACACATTTTTTAAATGGAAAGTCAAAATAAAATTTGGCGAAAGTAATAAAAAATCCTGAGCAATCCTGGCATATACAACTAAATATATTTACTTCTGGTTTCATTTTTCAAATTTGTGAATTCTATATCTCTTTTACTCTGTATTTATTATGTGTTTTGAATGATGTATCTTCTTAATTCATTAGTGTTGGCAACAAAACTCAACCAGAGTCACGCTGTCCAGAGTTATTAGCTAACTATTGTGATATGTTGCTAAGGAAGACACCTCTTAGTAGAAAATTAACTTCAGATGAAATTGAAGTAAAATTAAAAGAAGTGGTAAGTTCACATTGTTAGTTTTAGGGCTCCGACACATGAGCTTTTACTCCTGTCCGTTTTGGGGATGCTGTATGCTAGGGGTAAAAGAATACCTGGAATTTGTCACACGAGAATGCAGACATTCTTGTGACAAGCTGCAAGCATTCTTTTAACCCTCAACATGCAGCGTCCCCAAAATGGATGTAAGGCAACGATCGTGTATCATAGCTCTTATAATTATAATATATATTGTCATTGAATTGTTTTATAATATATATGCTATTTAGTGCTATCATGTTTTTAAAAAAATATTAATGAAGTAATTTTGTAGTACACACATATTCAAATGATTACTTTTTATTGATCATGTAAACATATTTTCTTACCAGAGATTGGTTCTATTGAATAGTTCCACTATCAGAACTTATTAGTTAAGGATCTGACCATCTATCTATAACATAAAAACTCTGTCTATTCCATATACAAATCCTCAGTTTTTGACAAATTTTTCAAATTTCATATTTATTGCTGTAATTGCATACATATTTCAAGTTTCTAGGTCTAGAGGTTTCCAAGATCATTGAATGAACCTCTTAAATGCTATCAGTTTATAAAAGTCTTGCATAGTCTATACCAAGGCTGTCCAGTTTTTATCTTTGCAGTCTACTTTTTTTCATACAACGTCATTGTAATTACATATATATGGGAGAAACAAGAATTTAATATGTAACGTTTATTAAGTATTTTAATTGAAACTAAAATTATATAATTTATAATATTATCATATTATAAGGAACATAGTAAATACTACTATAAGGTATTGGAACATCTTGTTGAAATTTTAGTGGTATGTTTTTCTCACTTAAATCAATACTTTTAAATACATGAATGCTAAAAACGTATTACAACTTTAAAAATAATTTTTTTTTTATATTGTGGAAATTTTTTTTTTTTTTAATTTCTCAAAAATTTCAAAATCAAAATTTCTTTAAAAGCCCATGTACCAAAAGTCAAAGTTATTAGAGAGGAAATAACAGAACAAAAATATCTCTTCTAGTTTCTAAGGAAAGTGGACAAACGTTAGCATGGAAGGAGATGGGCATCTGCGCCTTACTTAACAATCAAAATTAATTTTGAAATGAATTATCTGAACACAAATTGTGCCAAAATTATGTTAACAGATTTAGCTACCCTTTAAATAAATGAAATTTCGATGCTGTGTGTTTTACAAAAAGTAAGTTAACATGAAACAAGTTGCTAATTAAGTAGTAAAGTTTATAAAATGTATTTTCAGTTTTAAAAAATTTTGAATTCAGTTAACGTTTTTAATGATTTTTTTTTTTTTTTAATTTTTTATAGTTACTTGTGTTGAAATATGTTCAAAATAAAGATGTCTTCATGAGGTTCCATAAAGCTCATCTTACTAGGCGTTTAATATTAGATTCTTCAGCAGACAGTGAAAAGGAAGAAAATATGGTGGAATGGTTAAGGGTATGTATTTTTTTTTAAAATAGCTATGTTTTATTAATTCTTTATGATTCACCTTATGCTCACTTCTTCTGGTTAATAAAAGTACAGTTTACCTGGATAATCAAATCCAAATTAATCCCTTTATCGCCACTTCTGAAATTTAAAACTTCAATATGTACTTCATGAATAAAAGTCCTCAATCGATTAACCAAAATCGGTTTAACCGAACACCCAGTTAGCTGAATATGTATTAACATTTTAGTTGAATTATTAATTATCTGATAATACAGGCTGTTTAGTACAACTAAATATGTCTTGAATGATTGGTGTAAGACCCATAGTTCCAATTTAAGAAATGCTTTAATTATGGTAGACTATTATTATATACAAATTTTGATGATGTGACACCTTTTAGGGAATCAGTACAAAGTGTAACTTTTTACATGGGACCCCTGGAAAAAAATTCAATTATAAAAATATTTTCTATGCTTTTATAATTGAAATTAAACAAATCAAAAATAACCCAATTAAACAACAACAAAAAAAAAGTTCCATTGTCGCATGATCAAAATTGCTTAAGATATTATTTATTAAAGTTTTCTATGAGTAAGTGCAGACTGTATAAAATAGATATATATCAATATGTAAGCTTCCAAATGCAGATTTTATCTAACAAAATTAAATTTTTGTATGACCCCTGACTGAAATCTGTTTTCACTGTTTCTTTTGATTGAGTGAAAATGATTTAAATCCTATAATTTTGACAATTTTTTTAGATCCAATTTTGCATGTTAGAGAAAAGGTTTTTCCCAAAGGATTTTTAAATAAATAAGGAATAATATTCTAACTAAAACTTTTAGGCCCACATAAAAGAGTTAAATCTTGCACTTTTTTTACTAACATGTTGTGTAACTAAAACTGGCATAATCTGAAAATCTACCTTATTTAAAACATTTCTTATTTGGAACCATGGGTGACCCATCGTTGATATTGAGTTGGGCAATCTTTTTGAAACACCCTGTATATGAAAAGCAAAATAATAATTTCTTAACCTGATTTTTAAAATTATCCTGGCATCTATTTTGAAATGTTTGTTTAAATTTGTTGTGATGATATTATACTCTATAGATTTAAATTTTTTTTTTAATAATTTGGTGCACGCAAGTCAAAATTTTATATTTTCTTAGCTCAGCACAATAGTGACAGAGTCTGAACCTGTTTCAAATTTAAACACATTTTGTAATCTGACTATCTGTCCTAAAGATGAGTCTTAGTCTAGCCTATTTTTGTTTTTTCAAATATATTTATAATTATAAATCAGAGATAGCATAGAATTATATAATTATATATGCATAGAATTATATATGAATGAATATATGCATAGAATTATATAATTTATTTTATAAAGTTTTTCTTCCAGTATTACTGAAATTAATTCAGTTTTTATATATTTTTATACATTTATAACTTACACTTCATCTGGTTCAGCTGATATTTTAATCAATATCTTGATTGAAAATAATAATTTAAAGCTGTAATGCATACCTTAAGAAGCTATTTTTCATTTCACTGCTTGTTTTATTTTTCTCATGTTAACCTGTGCAAACCTCTAGTGTGTATATTTTTTAGAATTTTTTTTGTCAATTGCTAAGTATAGATACTGAGAATAGGAAAATTTGTATGTTTTATAAAAATCCATAAAATAATTGGAAATTTTTCTAGTATTTTTATAAAATGGATGCATTTTGATACATATTAAAAATATTTTAATAAATTTACCAATTTTCTATAAAAGCACAAGCTTCCATCTTTTCAGCATCTATGTTTGGGGGAAAAAATCCCAAAATCTAGATGAGATAGATGTTAGAGACTATTGTGGTAGAAGGGATTTTATCCTCTTAAGTCAGAACTGGAAAAATGTTACTTTAAGATAGACACCAGAGAGGGAAAAAAAAAAAAAAATTGATGCCAATCTTATATGTTGCATTTGATTTATTAATTTTTGACAGTGCACTTTCTTTACCTTGATTTTTTTTTTTTCTAACTTCAACATAACAAAGAAGAAGAAAATAGACCAGAACATCTGGCATTATTTGTATAGTGTACAGAGTGAATTAAAGAAGAAAAAATAAATTTAATAAAAATTATGCATTTCCTAAAGTCATTTTTTATGTGGTGTCTTGCAACCATATAATTCTTTGCAGTGTTTGCTTAACATTTTTTTTGGGAGCTACAAATCAAATATGGTGATTTACACAGCTCAATTCTTATTTTGATCATAACTGGAATTGGAGAGATTTGAGAACTTATACTCTAATGGCTTTGCCAACATACAATCTGAGTGCATACAGGTGCTTGGAAATCGTGAAAGTACTTGCATTTTAGATTTACATTTTCAAGGCTTTGAAAGTGCTTAAAAATCCCCATTTTCTTGGTTAAGTCCTTGAAAGAGCTTAAAAAGGTAAGGATAAAAATGTTCAGTGGTATTGTATTTATTTCAAGAAGTTTTGCTGAGTCTGTAAATTTCTCTAGCGGGTCCCCTGTTCCCAAAAATTCCTAAACTGCGTTGTTGTTTTTCCAAAAAATTTTCTCATTGACTTCAACAATACACAATAATGTTATAATGCTTTCCTTTTGACATTATTAACCTCTTTAATTACTTAATTTATATAATTTACTATTTATATTTACCTTAATTTATTTATTCCTGATCGTATAGATTTAACCAATCAATTATTAATAAAGTTTGTTTACTTTTAATATTTATTATTTTATTTGTTTCTTTATTTTATTACCTACAGCTTGGTCTGTGCTCAACCATGTTACACATTTAAAAACATCTCAACATAAAACTTCTAGAAGTACCACTTACCTTTAAATGATTAAATAGCACAGCCAACACAAGTCAAGAATGACACTCAATATTAAATTTAAAAAAATTAACTTTTATTTTTCAACAATTAAAATTTAGGTTCTTTAAACAAACTTTGACCCATAGTGGCCAAGGAAAAACAGATAGTACATTGCATTATTTTATTATTAACATCTATTAAAGTTAGAATTCGATTAATGTAAAACAAATTAAAAACCCAGGAAACAGAATCCACTCTGGTCTGAAGACCAGAGTTTGGTCTGCCTGAGGAGCTGTCCACCCAAAACTTAAATTTGAAATAAAAGGAAAATATTAAAAATCACATTTCTTCATCACATTACAGCAATATAGCTTTGTCAAAAATAATCAAGCAACTCATTCTCAACCATTTTTCTTTCTTAATACTCAAACTTTCTCGGTGCTAGCACTTAAACAAATTATTTATAACTCTCTTTTCTTCTTTGGATTTTAATCACGTTAAAAATTAAATGACACTGCTTGCACGCACACGATCACTGAGGGCATTATTTATAACTCTCTTTTCTTCTTTGGATTTTAATCACGTTAAAAATTAATTGACACTGCTTGCACGCACACGATCACTGAGGGCTTGCACACTGATCTTTGAACACTAGCCCTGTTCACACTGGGCTCCCCCAAGACTTGAACACTCACAAAGGTTGACATGAAAGTAGGTGATAGCCCGTGATGAGTGATGACCATAGAGCGGTAACACTGAGGCAGATCGCAGACTCGGCATAACAATAACATTAGTTTGCTATCTATTTTTTCTCCCAGAAACACATACAACTTCATAATGCTGGATTGATTTACGTCCTTGAAAAAAAAATTACATGTTACTTGAAAGTCCTAGAAAAATGCTTGAATTTGTTTTAAAGGAAAGCATATTTACCTTGTACAATGTTTAGCAAACCCAAATTTTGAAAATTGTTATTGCTTGGTGAAAATATTGGACACCATAATCAGATTTCTAGGTGACCTGGTGCTTAGTGCCTGGTGCCCTAAAATAATTAGTTAAGCAACTTCTACCCTACCTTATTTCCTTCTGTTACTTTATTACACTGATGAGTTTTGTTCATGGAAAACAAAGCTAAAGTTTATCCCCTGTTCTGTCTCTTATTGGAAATAAATTAATTGGAGAATTTTAGAACTTAAATTAAGCAATACATGCTTTAAAGGCGTTCTGTGCCCTTTGTACCCATGACACTACCTAACTTGTGCCAATAAGCTGCAATTTCCACATGAAATAGCCAGGTGGCGCACTTTATTGCTATATCCAACATCTTGTTTTAGTGCAAAAGTTGCTTCATTGTTATTATAGTTTGTTTAAAATTGAAATGTTTTATGGATAATTTAGTTATTTTTAATCTTTTAATTAAAGGATGTTGGAATGCCTGCTGATTATGTTAACAAATTAGCTCGGATGTTTCAAGATGTCAAAGTTAGTGAAGATTTGAATCAACATTTTAAAGACACCCATAGAAATAAAGGAAGTTTAGCTGGTAAGTATTGATTTAAAATTGATATTCATTTTATTATATTTTAGCATAATAGCGTTTATTATATTTTAACATATAACATTTAATTGAATAAGATTTTTTTTTGCAGTTATTTTATATAGTATTAAAAATTACTAGAATTAGCATTTACATAATTGCCAACTCTCCCGGTTTTTCTCTATCTCCCGGGAAAGTTGCTCAACCTCCCGGTTTTCGCTCAGCTGCCCTTATTTTCTCTCTTTCTAGACAGAAATAATGTGAATGCAAGTCATGTGACATCACCATGCCTTTTATCAGTGGTGAAGTGCACTTCTCCACTGATATGAAGGGCATGGTAATGCCCGAAACTGCTTTGGCCGTGTAATTTTTGTACGTCGAGGAAAGGAGTTTTTATTCAAGGACTTTTAAACCTATTTTTGGTTGTTTTTAATTTTAAAGTATTGTAAAAGGTTTTTGAGAATTCACTATATGTACTAGACTGGTGTAATTTTGATCAGAGGTTTGCATGTTAAATCCCAGACAGTGCTGCTTACATATTCTAGTAAACAATAAACAAGTAATTCATAGCCCTTTAACAGCTTTACAAGGATATATGAATGAATTTCGGATAGAGTTTTTAGTTTTTGAGATAGAGTGGTTTTAATTTTATTTTAATATTTTGAACTGTTTTGAAAAAAATTGTTTTAATTTCAATATTTTAGCTAGCTCTGAATAAAAATGGGAGTCATTTGCAGCTTTTGAAAAGCCCTACAAGAATATAAAATTGAAACTTACTAGAGTTTTATTTTACAAACGTAATTTACCCAAAACAATTTGAGATCTATTGGACTGACACCTGCGCTGATTTCTCTGTTTGCTCTTCTAAATAGAATGTTATTCTATCTTAAATTATTTTCTGCCTTAATTTATTGTAATTTTGCCTTAAATTATTTTCTGCTAGATGCTATTAACATCAAAATTCTCAATGCTGGTGCTTGGGCAAGAGGGAGTGAAAGAGTTCAAGTGTCTCTACCTTTAGAATTGGAAGATTTTATACCTGAAGTAGAAGAGTTTTATCGTCAAAAGCATAATGGACGGAAACTGCAATGGTACCATCACATGTCAAATGGCACGGTATGTTTGATTTATTTAATATGCTTTCTGTAGCTTTTATTTTCTGTATTTAAGAATGCAATTGAAATTGTATGAAACAAGCAGTACGACACATATAGGTGGGATCATAAACGTTGTGTGTAAAACAATGAACAAAGTGTAAAGCTTGTTTTGATGTTATGTCATAATCTGAGATTGTGATAACTCCTCTATGTGCATATTTATGCTATAAGTATTGAGAAGGTGACATGTGAAAACTAATTTTTAAAATTTGAATGATTTTTTTTTTGTTATTTAATGTTTTGTACAATTTTTCACCCCAATTTTTCGACCATTTTTTCCCCCTTTTTCTCCACCATCCAGACGTCGTAGAAAAACACCCAAATCACACCACCGGAAAGGGCAGACAATTGTGAGTGAAAATATATTAATTTCAAATCTCAAAAATTCTAATATTTTTTAAAGATTTTATAACAAAAGTCACTTTCAGCTCAAAAAAATGAACTTTTGTTTTTAAATCCTTGCGTCGGGAAAAATACTGACAATTTTGACTAATAATTTACATTTTTAGAAAGCTCAAAGATCAGGCTTTCTTACAAGCTCAATCTGGTCAAGAAATAAGAAAAAATAGCCGTACGATCCGGATTTTAAGAAAGTCATGATTTTCAATTTCTGGGTGAAATGGCAAAAGAAGTTTGATTTTTCACCCACATGCGCGCGCAGATGCACAGTGTTTCTATGGCGACGGTTTTTGGCCTAGGGACAATTAAAAACCGAATTAGTATTTGGTGGCATCTGGCTGATATATTTGGGCCATGCTCATTTGCAAATGTCATCAGTGATTGTTTTTTATACGGTTTTTGGCCGAGGGACAATTAAAAACTGAATAAGTGTTTGCTTTTTGTATGGTTTTTGGCCTAGGGACAATTAAAAACCGAATTAGTGTTTGCTTTTTATAAGGTTTTTGGCTCATGCTGGATTGAATTGTGATGATGTATTGTTTACATCGGGTAGTGGTTGGGACCACAATGTAAAAACTAAACATTGAAGAAATAAAAAAGTAAATATAAAGAAAGTTATGGAGATTACCGCGGTGCATTTACAGGGTGGCCACTCAACCTGGAAACCGGGAAAAGTCAGGGAATTTTAGAATGGTCAGGGAAAACCGGGAAAAGTCAGGGAATTTTGTGAAAATTCTGGAATTTTTTTTTCTTTTCACTAGTCCATATAAAAACAGAACTGCCCAGTTTGTATGCCATTTTCGAAAAATTTCGCCAAGTATTACGCTGTATTCGTAACCGCTAAATAAAGGTTGCCTGTATCCATTTGATTCCGTATAAAAGCAAAAATGCGGAGTTTGTGCGCCATTTTGGACAAATGTCGCCAAGTACAGAGATGCCAACTTTTACGGATTTTCCGTAGTTTGTGCGGATTTTTACTTCACCTTACCATTTTACGGACATTACTCCCAAAACTACGGAAAATCCCGTGAAATCCATGCATCCTGCCATTCAGTTCATATTCCCTGCTTTGCTTAGAGTCCAAAATGATCAGTTTGCATCCATTTTCTTCTAATGATTTGATATCAGAACAATAGACCTAATTTATTTTTATAGTGCGCGTAAAAATAAAGAAATATTTTGCTAAACAAATTATATTTTGCTTAAATTATAAGATTGTGCAATTCAGTCCTTCTTTTCGGGCTTTGCTGAGAGTGCACAATTGTCTTTTCCATCCATCTCCATCCCCTTATTATCGTACATTAGCTTAACTAAACTAGCTTATTTTCATATTTTGGTTGATTATAAAGGCTAATTTTTTAATTATTTTCACATAAATAGTCCGATCGTGAAATTCAGTTTTTTTTTTTTTTCACGGGCGTTGCCGAGAGTACGCAACTATCCTTTTCCATCGATCTCCATCTCCCTATTGCAGCACATTAACTTGACTAAACAAGATTATTTTCATATTTTGGTTGATTATAAAGGCTAATTTTTTAATTATTTTCACATAAATAGTACGATCGTGAAATTCAGTTTTTTTTTCGCGGGCGTTGCCGAGAGTACGCAGTTATCCTTTTCCATCGATCTCCATTTCCCTATTTTTGCACATTAACTTGACTAAACTAACATATTTTGATATTTTGGTTAATTATAAAGTCTAATCTAATCTTTGGTTAATTATAAAGTATTTTCATATAAATAGTACGATCGTGAAATTCAGTTTTTCCCCCCTGGCATTGCCGAGGGTACGAAATTATCCTTTGCCATGGATCTCCATCTCCCTATTGTTGCACATTAACTTGACTAAACTAGCTTATTTTCATATTTTGGTTAATTTCCTAATTATTTTCACATAAATATTGCCATTTAGTTGTAATTAACTCAGTTAAGTTAGCAAAACTACATTTTGAACTTATTCTAAGGTTTTAAAATATATATTGTCAATATACGTAAAATCTTACTGATGGTCGATGCTGTTTTACTGAATACGCCTGATTTTTCTTACTGATGACCCTTTTCAGAGGTTGGCATCTCTGTATACATATTATATACATTTTGCTATATTTTTTCTATTTTAATGACATTCTTTTGACATTGCTGAATTGACATTAATTATTCAATGGCTGTGATTTGTTATAGTGTAGTTATTGCATATCTTTAATGATCTCTGTCATTGTGAGCAATTTGCAATGCCCATATTTAAGGACATCAGTTTGAACTATTTCTTTTTATTGTCTTCAATGAAAACCATTAAATTATTTTAAATATTTCAGTAGTCCAATTTTACTGCATTTACATGTATTTTTTATTAAAAATGTCAACATTTATTTGTAAAACAAAAAAATGTGTATTTTTTTCTCCTGATTTAATATAACTTCTTTTGGATAGTGGAGTTAAATTGTTAAGATTCTTTAATCAAATTTGTAACTAAATAGCGACGTAAGCACGTTTATGTTAAAATTACTGGTCTGGAATTTCTTTTCAATTCACCTGGAAAACCTGGAAAAGTCAGGGAATTTCAATATGTCCGAAGAGTGGCCACCCTGATTTATGCATCAGGTGGTGGTGGGGACAATCTTTAAAAAAAAAAAAAACTTTTATTTGCTGTGCAGCATTGTTATTTCTTAAATACTAAATTCACTTTCAACATCATCTCAAAAATACTTTCATGTCATTTATGATGCAATACTAAAAATACAGACAAATGGATACAATTTCATTTATGTAAAACAAAAAATAGAGGAACATACCTCTATGTAAATATAGGAGCAGCTGATCCCGGCTGTGAGTACACATCAAAGGTATCCCTTTCCTAGGGTTACAGGTACAGAAATCCTCAGAATATCACAGTTCACAAACATTAGAATAAATTCACTTTACAAATCAATTTTCAAGAACCCCCCCTAGAACATTATTTTTGATCTTAAAATTTCATTATTAGTTTTAAAGTCATTAAACTAAAACAAACTCTGTTAACTCCACGGGGTTATGGCACCAGCGAGTTTGCCACGGTCAGAATTTTTAAGGGTAGTGAACAGGCTGGTCGCCGAAGGCAGCTAGTTTAAAATAAGTCAAGGAGTATTTTTACTCTTCTGGAAAAAATTCTAGCATGATCTCTGGGCAAAATCATAACTGCAAGCAAGCAATCTGAAAATTTTTGTTGTTCTGCTGAATTATACAAGCAGAGCTGGACAAATTCTATTTCTATCTAGCCCAAAATTTAAGTGTCGATTTTATATATATTATCTCTTTTAATCGAACATTTTCTCCTGTTTTTGGAGCCAACCTATTTTTATTACTTTTTTTAATATTCGACTGATGTACCTGATTAAGTAATTTATTGAAAACTGTAATTGTTACTTATAACTGGCATTAAGTTATTACATTTTGCATATGTAACTGTAATGGTAATCTTAAAGTGATTTTTGTTTCTTTTTCTTAATGTGATTTTTTCTTAATTTGTTTTAATTGCTAAATAAAATTGAAAAAACAAAACACTATGTTTGGCCTTGTTTGTATTCTTTAACAAGTGAATTAGAATATGAAAGAAAATTATTTTTCACCTGGTGGTTCTTGTATATACATGTTGTTTTAATCATTACTTAAAAGTCATTTTGGAGCCAGAAATCAAAGGTGTTAGTGATTTCACAGTTTAATTCTTATTACAATTTTATATAATTATTTAAAAATATGGTGCAGTATAATCTTATTGACTTTGGTGTTGAATATGAACATATTTTTTATGACCAGTCCTGTATATTTACAGATAACCTTTAGTAACCTCGCTGGAAAGTATGATCTGGATGTGACAACTTTCCAGATGGCCGTTTTGTTTGCTTGGAATCAGCGGACATTTGATAGAATATCTTTTGAAAATTTGAAGTTAGCAACAGAGCTTCCAGATGCTGAATTAAGGCGAACACTTTGGGTAAGTTTAGCTGAAGGAAATGTATTTACTAAAACTTCCATTCAACTGCTAAAAAAAAAAAAAAAAAAATCTGTGAAATATTTTATATCATTTGGTTTGGGAAGTATGATACTTGCAGTGAATAATCTGTGTGCTGAGATTTTTCTTTAGAGACCTCACCCACCCCATAAGAGTCCCTAACCCATGAGGGGGTGGAGACTTTTGAAGGCCACATTGGTGTAAATTTCCCTCCAAAAAGGCTGCATATAAGAATTATTATATACACAACAAAATGCAAATCTTTAGTGGAAAATATAATTAATATACTGGGTGTCCAGTGCTGTCTGTGCCCAATGGCTATTTCCTCAACCGTTAGTCACAGAGATATACTACCAATTGCAAAAATGTTTTAAGTTTTAAAATCTATTATCCTAGAAACAGTTTACATCAATAAATATATTTCTGAAAAAAAAAAATACGAAATATAAATTTTTATACTGTCCCCTGGTCCTACCAATTATATTTAAGAAAATCATCCTCATACAATTTCATGCAAAATAAAAAAAAATCTTCCTTTTACGACCAAAATTCACAGAGTTATGAAGCATTAAACTTTATGACTTAAGTTGCTTTTCCACGCATAGAAATGTCCCATTTCAGGCAGCCAACCAATCAGGGACCATATTGACCGTTTCTCAGCACAAAAAGTGCTGCAATTTTAAACAGCTATAAGTCAGTCAATTTTGGTCGTTAAAGGATGAATTTTTTTTTTTTTTTAATTTCGCGTAATTGTATGAGGATGATTTTCCTAAATATAATTGGTAGGACCGGGGGACTGTATAAAAATTTATATTTCATATTTCTTTCAGAAATACATTTATTGATTTAAACTGTTTCTAAGATAATAGATTTTAAAATTTAAAACATTTTTGCAATTGGAAATGTATCTCTGTGACTAACAGTTGAGGAAATAGCCATTGGGCACCAATAGCTCTGGACACCCTGTATATGATATGCAACTTAGAAAGAAGGAAAGTTCTTTGAAAAGGCTGCATTTGATGCTTCAAAAGGCCACAGATTCCCAACCCCTATCCTACCCCATGTATTTTCCTAAATTTTATTCATACAGGATTAAATTCTTCAGTGTATGTATAAAATGAGAAATGAAACTTTTAGTGCTGAATATCTAGTTTTCTTTTCTGTACAATTTATGAGGATTTTTAAATAAAATATTTGCTTTTCCTTCTGTTTGAGCCCTTAAACTCTAAACTTATATTTTTATTTTCTTCTGTTTTTAGAAGTTCACCACTCCTGCTGTTAGAGTTTGACCCTCCTATTTTTATAATTTTTGACCCTCCTATTTTTTTAATATTTGACTGATGTCCCTGATTAAGTAATTTATTGAAAAATGTAATAGTTATTTTTAACTAACATTGTTATTTCATTTTTGACAAGTTACTCTTATGTTAGTCAGTTACTTATTAACAGTAATAGTAACTTGTTACATTTTCATAGCAACTTTACCTTGACCCTACTGCTAAACCATACAAAAATGGTTTCATTACATATGGAATACAAAATGACCCTCACAATCAAAGAATGTTGTCTGTATGTTACAGCAGATACACTAACTTTAAAACATGCATACTTCCCATGTAATGTCAGAGTTTTCAAATAATTAGAAATTCTTAAAATGCTTATATAAAAATTCAGTTTTTTGATTTAATTAATTGTTTTGCCAGTTTACTGATTATTGGCCATTTGCTATATGGCTGAATATCTGATAATTTGTGAATCTTCAGGTATCCAAAAAATGTTTTTAATTTTATAGTTTCTAGGCACTTTTGTTTGGAATAAGCTCTTGGAAATATCTTGGAAAGATTTCTAATGGATGCCAAAGCTGTTTAACATGATTCATGGAATTTTAATGCATATTTATTATGTTCCTGTGTTAGAAATGACTGCGATAGGAATAACAAATTAGTTTTTGTTCTGTATGGAAATCAAAACTAACTTTGGGAAACAAGTATGCACTAGAAATAACTCGCATTTATGCACTAACAGTAGAGACAGAATTTTAAAATATCATTCATGTTAATTAAATGTGTGCATGAAATGACAGGTAATAAATGTACTCATTAAAAATTAGTAATAGAATTGTGTTTTTCGCTTAACTGTTAATAACAAAGTTCCAAAGCTTCAAACAGATGTGGAAGAAACAAACTAAATAGTATTTTTCAACTGACTCAAAATTGCTGCTGTTGCCATCTTGTAGATGAAAAGGACAATTTTTCAAACAACATTGTAATGTTACCGATTCTCAGGGACAAATATATCTCAGCAATTTTTCAAATTAATATCATTAACATTTTTATAAATAAGGGCTTTTTGCAAGAAAAAATCTGATTTCATACGCTTCACATATTCACCTATTCATTTGTTTTTTACTGATGTAAGGAAATGAAAACTCAACTCATCACTGGAGAGTGACATAAATGACAAATTTGCATTTTTAGGAAGTCAAAATTACATTTAATGTTATTGAAAAATATGTAGAACAAATTATATTTTAAACAAATACTGAAAAGAATATTTATCATATTTATTATTACTTTTCTTTTAAGCTCAAGGGATACAAAATTGACAATTATCAGATATTTAGCCATTTCATTTAATGAATCCAAAATATGACTTGCATTTATATTCTTATTTTGAAATATGCATAAACATTTTGCATGATAAATGTTTCTGAAATGATTTGATATGTTTCTGATAAAATTATTTTTTTATATATAAAATTTTTATTTTTTTCAGTCACTAGTTGCCTTTCCAAAATTGAAGCGTCAAGTGTTATTGTATGGCCCAGAAGCAAAGTCTCCAAAAGAGTTTGATGATAGCACCTTGTTTTGGGTTAACCAAGACTTTTCTCTTATGTATGGATCTTTTTTACAGTTTATTTACATTTAAATTAGATTTATGTAGTTCAGTGGTTCCCTAGCCCATTAGGGTTAGAAAATGGTTTCAATATCTTGAACAATTAAATTTAGTTTATTAAAATCTCTGTTACTTTAACCCTTTCGCGACGAGTGGCACGCATACGCGCCAGCTGTGAAGTTGCAGTCAAGGACGAACGGCACTCCCGCGGGCCGGAGGAAATTTTACCCTAAAGGACGACTGGCACGTATGGGTGTTTCTATGTGGAACGTTTTAGTTTGAATGTATTTGTCTCCTAGATGGCGCTAAATGCCCGTGGAAGCAACTTAAATGTATTTTGTAGATGTTTGACCTTGGCACAAGGAGAATCCAATGAATTATTTCTCCATTTGGAGCGGTGAAACACATGGTTCTGTAAAGTAAACATAGCACTTCTCATAGCATCAACAATTTTATAATTGAGTTCCGGGTCTCGTACTGATTTTGTCTTTTATTGATTTGGTTGTTGAATTAGAGGAATATAAGAGAGGTTTTTTTTTGAGCGGGTGGGGGAGGGGGGGGGGGTAAAGGAATGTGCGGCAATGAAATGATTAGGTTATTTATGTTCTCATGGAAAGGAAGGCTGGGATTTCGTTAATATATCCCATCGAAAAGGTCCAGATATGGAATAAAAATATATAAATCGTCAGAATCGGAATGAGGCCATAAATGGAATTTCCTTGTGTATACTGGAAAGGACACGGGATTATTAAGCTCTGAAAGTGGATATGGAGAACGCGTTGTGAAAACACTTCTAAGTGAACTTTCAGGAAAAGGATATACTTTGTATTTGGATAAATTTTTTACCTCTCCTGTACTTGCAAAGTATTTGTTGTCTAAGAATACGCATATATGTGGTACAGTTTTAAAAAATCGGAAGGACATGCCAAAGAATTATCCATCTGTACCTAAAACATATATACACTAAAATTTTTAATATTTTGATAAAAGAGAATTTGAATAAAAAATATACATCAAATAGAAAATAAGTATTTCCTTTCTTCCTGAAAAAAGTAGAATGCTGTGTTGAACGGGTGATTTTTAGTGAATTTTTTTCGAGAGTAAGGCTTAGCGCAAAAAAGTAGCCGTCTTTTACGCACATTTCGGAAACGAAGCGCTTCGTCCTTTGGGCCACGGTAGTTTCGGAATGCCGCCGTCCCGAAAGGGTTATGGGAATTAATTTAATATTTTTGATTCATTCTATAGTGAGTTGAGTTTCACTGTTCATGGGATAGGTTAGTGTTTTGTTAGTGGGTCACTCATAATGTTTTGGTAAAGGATTGTATAGTAATTATTTATTTTTCAGCCATTAAAAAAAATGTCCAATTACAATAAACCAATGTTTCAATTGGGTCTGTCTGTTCGTCTGACTTGGAGATAAATGTGGCAATTTTTTTTTTTTTTTAGATGTTGCCAAATTGACAAATGTTCAATATCTTTCATTTCTTTGATTATCCATATCGCTTTATGAGAATTATTAATTTAATGTTCTTGATTAAGAATATAGTGAATTTCATTGTATGTGGGACAGGTACATTTTGTTAGGGGGCCAAGAAGGTCGTAAATTGTTTTGTTAGAGGGTGGCATTGTAATTATGTTTCGATAGGAAGTTATATAATAATTTATAATATTGATAGAGAAGGATGCTTGGTTTGCACGTGCTCAGGAATGTTAGGAGCTGCAGGTGGACAGTTGAGAGGGGATATTTTACATGATTTTATACGCTTTGCCATATGATGGTCTTAATATTTAGTAAAATAATATTATGGGAATATACTTAGCTGCAACAGTAGTGACCTGGATATTTTATTGTTTAGATATATAGATTTAAATGTTAATTTTTTATAGAAATATAAACAGAGATTCTTATACTTTACCCTTCCTTTATATCTTATGGGGCAGCTGATCATAATTGTCTCAGCAATTAAAAATATGCACATTTCATTTAAATTATGAAAAAATGATAAAAGTGTAATTAGTTTCATAATGGTGAATATTTATTATTTTAAAAGTTTTATTTTTGCTAGGTTGAGTATTGTATATTCCAGTTTGTAATTTTCATTGTTTTTGTAGAAAAAATAATAAACCACAAAAGAGAGGTAAAGTTAATTTAGTTGGAAGGCTTCAGCTTTCAACAGAGAAAAGTAAAGAAGAAGACAACGAAAGCATAGTACAACTTCGAATCCTTAGGACTCAGGTATGTGTGCTTTTGAAAGTGAATTCTTGCTCTTTATGCTACAAATCATTTTTACTTGGGCGGGGGGGGGGGGAGAATTATCATATTTCATATTTAAATGGAATACTAATGGTTAAAATCTAACACACAGACATGTGATTTTTAAACTATTAAATTTTAACTATTAACTATTTAATTTTAATTTAAGACAACCAAGATAAATTTGAAAAGTTATTTAATAAAACCACCTTCCTCGACGTACAAAAGTTTACAAAGCCAAAGTGCTTTCGGGCATCACCATGCCCTTCATCAGTGGTGTAATGGAAAATACAGTGCCAGCAAATGCTTACATATAGGCCAAATCGGCAGGCATTGTAGTATGTCAAGGAAGGTGGTTTTATCAAATGACTTTTTAAACCTATGTTGGTTGTCTTTAATTTAATAGTTTATTAAAGTTGACGTGTATCCATTCTATTTATATGATTTTTATTTAACTAGAAAATGTACATGGCAATGCCTGGGGTCTCGGAGTAGTGTGCCCACGCAGCAATTTATTTTTTGTTATATAAGTAGGCATAGCTTTCCTTGGTTATTGAAAATTCGCTGTAAGTTCCGGTGAATGAAGTTTAAAGAATGCTTTAAAATAATACACCCACTTATAACAACAAAACAGAATATTGCTGAGACGCATTGTCCTGGGTCCTGAAATACCTGTGTACTGCATTTCATGACCATATGACACTTAGATGTCACAGACTGTACAGACATTTTTTATTATGTGCAGCTTTACCTGCACAAAGCATCTGCACCCTAGGCATCTGTGAGGTTTTTAAAGATAGGATTCTGAAGATAACAATTTTAATTGGCTAAAGTATAGCATTTTTTTTTTCTTTGGGTGAGATTTACTTCAATATTTTCTTGGACTCTTGAAATTTATCAGCATCATTTCTCATTTATAAACAGTTTTCAATTGTTCACAGTTTCAAAATTCTCTTCATAAAAAGTTTCATTATATATATACAATTTCATTCATAATTATATATAAAAGCTAATCTGGATATTGGACTTTAACTATCTTTTACAACAATGGTTATTATACTTTTGTGTGGTCATGTGTTAAAAATTTCTCTTTTATTAATATAGACTAGAAAATGTACCCAGTTAACTACCCTAGAGTTAAACCGAGGTAGTTATATGAAATAACAAAATAAATATATTTGAATGGTCGTGATACGCATCCCCCCCTCCCCCCCCCCATGTTTCACTTCATTAACACATATTCACGTACATTTGATGAAACTACTACTGCTCAGGTAAAAAAGCAATTTTATGTGTATGTACTGTACTAGTTATAAAAAAATAGTTTTATTTGCCAAGTGTATTTCTAGGACATGCAACAACAGAAATAGTGAAAGATAGATACTTTGCTTGAAAATTTGAAACAACATCAGCTGTCCTTAATAAACTTACCATATTGTTAATGAATGACCCAAATATAAATAAATTGGTGTTAAAGAAATTAAATTTTGAACTATAAGTAATTGATAAAGCAGAACTTTACATGTTCTCTGCATGAGATTCGGAACGCAAAATCGAAAGGTTTGAAATTTTTAGATATAGACATTTATGAGTTTGCCACCGAATTGTTAGTTTATTTTTTTCAAAACAAGTGCTGCACGAAAGGAAGATTTTGCTGGAATTTAGTCTCTTTTGAATGCTGAAAATACTTTTCTTTTGCATCATATTAGTTCTAGATAGCTTACCATCAGTGCTAAAACAACACATCATCGAACAAATGTTATTTTGAAATATTTCCTACTGTTCTTCTGGAAGAAACACAGTTGGGGTAATATTTTATCAGATGCTGGATATAAAAATATAAGGCAATATCTAAGTAAGCCTAATGTGCTAGCCTATATGCAATTTACTGTTGCATTTACTTTTACATTTACAGAGTTTCTTTCCCTTTTCTAAAGTGAAGGTCCTTTAATTTACATCTTGTATTCTAAATGTAATAGAAGTCCTTACTAATTTGCTGAAAAGCTATATGAAGTTTGAATCTGTCATAGAAAAAGCTTAAAGAATTGGAGGTATCCGATGGGAGTAATTTTTTTACCTTTTTTAGAAGCAAATGGAGATTGATGCTAGTGTAAGAAAAACTCTTGCTTCGTTAGATGAAGCAAGACTTGTTTATTTGAACTGTGGTCAATACTACATTTGTATTTCTAATTACTTGCAAGCTGAGTTGCCGGTAACTTCTGTGATTCTTAAAGATTTAAAAATACTCTGCCCATTGGGGGGGGGGGGGGAAGAAAAAGGAGTAAACTGTAAACAATCTAGTGCATGCATAAAAATGTTAAAATTTAATGATGACAATATTGCCAAAATTATACGAGAATGGGCATCTTATGAGTGTGGGAGTGGTTATGAAGATTTGTATACATAAAGTCAATTTAAATGTTAAAACCTGTTATGAAAGAATTTATGTTTATTGGGTCTAAATTTTTGAAGTGATAGGTACACCTTTTGGAAAGCCAAAATATTTTAATTTGTCCTAGCTGATTAAGACTTATTAGACACTTTTCAATGGAAACACAGATATTGAACATGGCTTCTGTACAAATAATGAGAATGAACCTTGGTGAAAGGACAGTAACATCTATCTGTGTAATAAAAGTCATCATTCAAAGAAATGGTAACACCACGAGTAAAGTTCCAATTAAATAATTCTGAGCTGAAATTCAGCTTTACTTAGAAAAGTTAAAAAAGCAAGACAAGAATATTTTTGAACTGAAATATTAAAAATCAGATGAAAGAAAAGAAAATATTTGTGGAACAAAAAGAAAATAAGCACATGACATTAAAAAGGCAATTAGAAGTACAGGAGGAGTTGAAAGAAATTGCCTAAAAATGTCTTCAAAAGCTTAGTTTCAAAATTATGTTTGAATAAGCCAACAGTTGCTTGATGAGGGTTCAGAATGACTAAGCAGTGCTCCAAGGAGGAAGAACATGAAGGAAGCAACTCTTGATAGTGGTAGCATAGAAGCTGCTAAAGATTAATTAAAAAGTGTATAAAAATGTTGTCTGAAACTGAGAAGGAAAAGATTTTGTAGCTGCTAAGTTGTTTAAATTGAAAAACTAATAACAGTTTTATAAACATACCTTTAAAGTGTATGTGCTGCTTTTAGGATTTTTTACATATCACAACTCTAATCATTTTATAAAGAAATGTACTTAATAACTGAAGTAGCAAGGTAAGTTAAGTTGTAATTGAATCAGCATTTAAATCCAGTATTTTTATATTTTATTTCTTTTTACTTTCAGTATAGTGTGCTGTTATTACACTTTTTTAAATTCATAACAATATTTTATTTATAACATAATTTATGTTTCTGTCAGAAACCTAAAGTTGTTTGCTTTCGAATTAAGGCTCCTTTTGCATCCATAGTTAGTTTGCATCTTTCTATAATAACGTTATAGCAGTATTGGCATATACATGTGATCTACTGCTGAAAACCATACATTTAACAGTCTTCATAAACTTTCTGTGCAGGTCCGAACATCAAACTAATTTTCCTTGGATGTTATCTTTTCTATTATTCTGGAAGCATATTTCATATTCACATATTTCATATTCCTATTTTTTAACTTTTTTAAAGAAAGAACTCTTATTTTTGTTTCTACTTTTATTTGAAAAGGCATTTCTTGTTATCTTATGATTTTTGCAGTGAATCTTATATTAGTATTATTTGCTTCATTCACTAAGTCTCTTTGAATCATTGTTTTTCTTTTTTAGATAACTTGCATAACATATTTTTAGTGCATGACAGAAGACTGTCACAGAAATGTCTTAAATGATGTGTTTTTAGTAACACACACACACACACACATATATATTATTAATTTTACTAGGAGGCTCTGTTTTTGTTCATTGACACTCGCAAACCATCAACATGAATATATACTTTTGCTATCATAATGAGCCCACCAAAAGTACCTATAAAGTGAGCATAAGTGAATAAGGGCAGATACTTCTAGTAACAAACAAACACACAAAAATAGCATTTAGCTCTGGATCTAATTTTGTGAAATTACACTTGGCATATAAAGATGGTTGCTCGTGTCCTTTGGACGAGTCGGACGGTCTGGGTCTTCTACTTGGCATACAATGTGCTAAACAGCTAATCTTAAATATACATAATGTTTCAATTTTAACTGAATTTAAGGTATTTATTGTACAGTGAAATTTGTTACATATTTCATATTTTTCATTTTATCTCAAACAGGAAGCAATTGTGAAAATAATGAAAATGCGTAAGAAAATAACCAATGCACAGCTGCAAACTGAACTCGTTGAAATCTTGAAAAACATGTTTCTGCCATCCAAGAAAATGATCAAGGAACAGATAGAATGGCTCATAGAACACAAGTACATGAAAAGGGACGAGGAGAACATAAATGTTTTTATCTACATGGCGTGATCAAAGCCTCGGAGTAAGGTGATATGAACTGGCTCCACCATTTTGCCACATCGAGGCTCAGCTCACACGCTGTTAGCCAAGTTGCCAATCTTCAATTGATGAAAGCGACTATGCATAATTTAATTTATTTGTGAGATTACATACTTTTGGTTTTATGTTTATGACAAGGCTGTGGAGTTGGGTTGGTAAGCAAACATTCATCTCGAACTCTTGCTCTTTTTTTTCTCTACTGTCTAACACGACTCCTTCATAAATGACAAATGCTCAATTAGTATTTGCATGATTTCCTAATTGTACGATTTATTTGAAAAAAAAAAAAAAACTCTTAGCATAATTGGAAAATAATTATTACTATAACTAATTATTACTAAACCTTTATTACTATAAAATATCAAAATTCTATCAAAAATTTCTGTATTGTTAAAATAAAAATGTTTGTATGAAATCTGTGATTTCATGAGATTTTGATGAAATTTTGTATCATTGTTAATGAACCTTTAAGTTTTTGTGTGAAATAGATATCAAGAGGGATTACATGAATACAGTACTATGAATTTAGAAGCATCTATTGTCATTTATATTTAATTCGAAATTACTTAATTTTGGACCAGCATAACTTTCATTTTATTAAAATATATATTTCTGAATTAATTCTTATTTTATTAGACTATTATTTTTTCTTATTAATTGTTTTTAATGTATTTGATATTTTTTAATTTATTGTTTAGACTACTTAAAAAATATTAAAATATGAAATATTCCAAAATAAAACAAAATTATTAATATTTTGTTGAATTAGTACATTTCTGATTGTCTCCATGCAAAATTGCTACCAAACCTAACTCTACAGCCATAGTTTACAGTAAAATATATTGCACTTGTTTTGTTATCAGAGGGCTGCACACATTTTGCATCAGCTACTTTTCCTTTGGGTATACAATATCAATATTAAGTTAATTATTGCACCTTCATTTTTAGTTTAGTATGAAAAATGCAAAAATACAAGGTAGGATTAAAAAGTTCGGAGACTTTGCAGATATCTCCAACCCTGATTAGAGGAGAGAAGAACTATTTTACCGTGTCATAGAGGCACATGTGAAGTGAGATGTGAAAAGGAAGAAACAGGTGTTTTTTCAGAAAATGTGTGTCAGTGAATTGTAGTCGTTTGCGTTTATCGAAAATGGAAATGGTGTTTGAAGAACAACGTGCTAATGTCAAATTCTGCCAGTGTTCGGGGAAATCACCGACATCTGTTAGCGATTTCCCCAAATGCTAGCAGATTTTGATATTCGCATGTTGTTCTTCAAACACCATTTCTGTTTTCGATGAATAGAAACGACTACAGTTTACTGGCATGCATTGTCTGGAAAAACGCTGCACTGCAGACTTGCTTCTTCCTTTTCACATCTTACGTCTCACGTGCCTCTACATCACGGTAAAATAGTCCCCCTCTCCTCCACTCAGGGTTGGAGATATCAGCACAGTCTCCGAACTTTTTGATCCTACCTTGTATATATATGCTTGGCTAAATTTTTATCGGTTCTGATGAAAAAGGTCCGGTTGTTGCAAATTTCAAAATTGAGTTAATTTCTAAGTACATCTTTCCAGACTGATTCTAAAAAACAAAAATGCATGTCATTGCGATAATTATAGCGTATCTTACAATTTTTGCGTTATTTATCAAGTTAGAATATTAACACAGAGAAATAAAAGCTTGAAAGTTCTTGGATGGATAACAGAATTAGCTGGTCTAAACCATGTTTTTCTATTTTTTTTTTACAACCCTAGTTTGTAGATTTTTTTCTTTTCTGAATTGGCAACATACAGACTATAATGAAAGCATGTCTCATATTTGAAAAGCATACAGTTACCTAAATTCACTTAAAACTAAAAATAATTCAATTGTCAGTTATATGATGCTCAGGAATAAAATTACGACAGCTGAAGCTTTTTGATTGAAAGAATATGGGAGGATGAATGAGACACGTGTTCCTAAGGATATGTTGCTTGATTGCTTCATCTAGTAGTTAACCAACATTTCTTCTTCTGGAGGAGGGCATAAAAAGGCTTTTAGGTTATGAGTGACGTTCCTGGTGAAGTTCCTGCTTTAATAATTTTTCAGATTCATTAATTGCAGTCCAAATTATTGAGTTGTGTAATTCAAGTTTACATAAAATTTTGTAAAATTATAAAATATAGCTCATATTTAAATGTATTGTGTAATTTTTTGCCCAATATATAAACAAAGCTCGAATAAGAAGATTTTATTGTAATCTGTACTGTTTGAATAAAAAAGTATTTACAGCTAAAATTAAATTAAAAAAAAAATTAGCTGAAGTTAAAGGTGGCAGCCCTGTATATTTATTTTGAAATAATTTATATGTGTTAGGTTTTTCTAGTTTTTACTACTTAAAGTCGTGTAAGTTTTATATTAATGTAATTTATGAAGAATGTGCAATTTATAATATTTTCTTTAAAACCCACCAAAAGTATTGAATCTTGCAAAAAAAATATCCAGTTTTCCAATATGCAATCATCATTGTAAGCAGCTGGAAGACAATTTTTTATGGCTTTTACTTTTTGACTGAAGAGTTAAGTTGTATAATTTGTATCTTGCTTTTTCTTCTCTTGTATAGACTATTTAATTTTTCAATTTTAGTTTACCTTTCAAACCTGATATAAATCAAAAAACTTTGTATATGGTTTGCCCGTGAATTACCTTAAATTAACACTGTATATATTTCTGCTGTATGTGCCAATTTCAAAAAAGAAAATTGAATTTAAATGGCATACAGATATATTTTTTAATAAAATAATTTCATTTACTATTATTTGTTTTTAATATATTTTTATCTCAACATTTTAGATGCTTTCCTTAAAAAAATGATTAAAATATTTACTATTTATGTTATGTACAATAGGTTTTCTGTACATTGTGATTCACTTACAGATACAAATTTTGTTTCAATTACTTTGATGACTAAATATTAAATTTAGTTCAAATTATAGCGAGAAGGTAATAGAGAACTTGGTACAGAAAACTTGTTACTTACTGCATAGCTGCCAACTCTCCTGGTTTTGCCGGGAGACTCCCGCTTTTTTGCTATATCTCCCAGTCTCCCGGGTAAGTCGCTCAATCTCCCGGTTTTCACTCAGCTGCTCTTTTTCCCCCCCTTTCTAGGCAGAAATCATGCGAATGCAAATCGTGACTTTCAGTTGTTTTCCGCGGTATAGGAATGGATCGCGATTGACATTTGTATTTTTGTATTTGTATCTACAGATTACAAAAGTAAAAAAAAAAAATCGAAAATAGATCACGAATATTCTGAAAATATTACTAAATGAGAAACAAAGTCACAAATTTTGAAATCGAAGTTTTCCCGTTCTTTAGTCTAAAAATCCTTTTCCCAGCTATCGCGTAATCGGCGCTCGCAAACGGCGATTATTCCCACAGCGTCACATGAGAGATAACCAATGATTATGTAATTAATGTGGAAAAAATGAATTTGCATCGACTAAAATTTTATTAAATTATTTTGTTTTATATACAAAACTAATGTTCAAACGTATTATTAATGAAATGAAAGTCTTTTTTGCAGCAGTATCGCTAAAAATGACGTTTGTGCGCAATCCTCCTTATATATATATTTTTTATGAAACTATTTTTCTCTCTCTCCACTGTTGCAATCTGCATTGCCAAATTTTTTTATAATTATTTTGTATTTTATACAGAAAAACTATTGTTCAAACGTATTATTAATGAAATGAAAGGCTATTTTCCAGCAGTATCGCGAAAATCGGCATTTGTGCGCGATCCTCCATATATTTTGTTTAATTATGACAATAATTTCCACTTTTGCAATCGCGCATCGTCAAATTTAATTTATAATTATTTTGTATTTTATACAAAAAACTATTGTTCAAACGTATTATTAATGAAATGAAAGGCTATTTTGCGGCAGTATAGCAATAAACGACATTTGTGTGCGATTTAGAGGTTGGCAGCTATGCTTACTGTCGGTGTGTAAACCCAGAACCAAATCTTGGTTATCGAGCATTATAGCATTGAGCTTAAGGTGTCTCCAACTCAAGGTATTTAATACTGACTTATGAGTGTTCTCTACAATACTCCTCCTCTCAATGAGTTTTGTCGATACCAAACTAAAATTGGGGTTTGGATTTTGATGAGTTAGCTATTAATTAAAGGGAAAGCATAATTTTCAGGCTTTGATAATGCATGCTTGGTGGGAATTGTTTTGGTATTTACATGGTTGGTGAAAAAAGTGCAAGAAATTTTAGAAATCTTTTATTCAACTGCTTCCTAGTGTCCAAAGCTGGGGAGGAAATACTTTTTTTAAATAAAATACCATTGAAATTGTCAGGAAAAATGCAAAATACTACAAAGAAAATACAAGTCCCCAAAAAGAAATGCAAAACACAGTATAATATCTGAAAAGTCAACAGAGTCATATAATTCAAATTTCGCTTCATAAATTAAATGTTGCCAAAAGCTGTTTATATTTTATGTATTTGAAAAAATAAAACTTCAGATTAATAATTGTGTTATAATAGGGGACTATAAGATTTTAATATCAATTTTATATGCATCTGCAACATAAAATTTAATTTTCAGAATGTGAATGTTTAATACTAGAGTTAGAAAAAAAAAAGAGATAAAATTCCTATGGATGAAACGCTTGAAAATGCAATAATGCTTTGAGAATTATATGTAGGTGTCGCTAGTTTTAGTAAAGTAGTTGCTATTATTAGCTGACACAACAGAAAGGCATAGTATTTAGTATATGTATAATTAACCAGTATTTTTTCATAATTGCAGGATAGAGTATAGAATATAGGGAGATAAAAATAAATTGAAAGGTAAAATAATTTTGAATACGCATGAATATTCTTTATTGTAACAGTTTTAATTTGCATTGCACTAATAATGTTTTTACAAAATTGATAGCTTAAATAAATAATCTTCCCCAATGTATGCTTGAAAAACTACCTATCTTGCAATTTTTTCTCTAAACATTTGTACAGTAAGTAGATTAACTTTTTGATGTGTTATTACAGTTTGACCAATAGGATTTTTTTAAAACCTAAATATATTTTGAATTTTGTGTTAATTTTGGATATTCACCACTTCCCTTGTCTTCTTGCGTATTACTTTTCATCATTCACAGATTTAATGACTGAAAGACTAAATTTATACAGATTTATTTAAAATTAGTTTGAATACAGATTTTAACAACATAAATAATAAAATCTAATGCTAACGCCTCATAACTTTCCATGTATACTACTGCAATGGATTTATCTCTTTCACAACCAAATAATTAAATATCCACAAAGCACAATGTGTGATATTGAATGACAAAACTTTGCACTTTTCTTGGAGACATCATTCAGAAGTATTTTGAAACATAGATTGATTTGTTTAAACTAACCTATATCTTGCACAAAAATGTAGGTGTTGATAAAGTTATAAGAAAAGTTGAGAATTGAGAGCCTTGAATATACAATGTTCCATCTATTAAATGCTTTTAATAATTAAAAACTAAAATTTTATTATAAAATAATATGCTTGATAGTATAAAATAATATGCTTTATGCTGCATATAATGTTCCATATTTTAATAAAAATTTCTTTTTCCTTAAATTCAAAGCTGTTTCAAGGATATGTTTGATCCCCTTCTTCAGTGCAAGATGAACTGACAAACCCAAAGTTTGAAAACTGAAATGGTTTCTTTTTTCATATGGTAGCAATTAAACAATTGGTTAACAATTTAAATTTTCAATCTCATCACAATACTTTCTCTATATGTTTTTACTATGGGGGGGGGGGGGAATTAAGGAGGAAATTTTTTTATCACTTTCTCATTTACCACAGATAATGGAATTTTTTTTTGATACTTGAAAAAAGAAAAAGAAGTATTAATTGAATTTTTTATGAATTTGAAGTCTGCTGTAGAATTTTTTTTATGAAACTTCCGAATTAAGCAGCGGAATCATTAATGAGTTTTTAGGTTTCTTATAATATGTATTTTTTATACAGTGAAACATTCTGAGGCTCCCCTTTCAGTGGCCTTTGTTCTAAAGACTGCTTAGTCTGTCAATTGGTAAATCCACCTCTGTAATTGCCAAGTATAGCAGAATAAAAGTAACAACTTATGACCTAAATAATTTTTGGAGATAGGCAGCTGCTGGAGCACTCATAGCATATAGAGTGCTTATATTTTAGCTCAACACCCGGTTCCTTCTACTGTGCTCCTCTCCACAGCATTCTGTTTCGAGTCTTTTATACAGCATTTCCAGTCCCAACCATGACTTGAATGAATTCCCCATGTTTAGCATAAGTGGCAACTCCCTGCTTTTCTGGCTGACTGTTGTTGTTGTTACTAATTCTCCCGTGGTGAAGGAGTGTATGCACAATGTCCACTAGACCCCTGGTTCCATGACGAAAGGGAGAGATTTGCAGCTTCACTTTTTATTGAGGCTCCTCAAGGGCGGAAGTCTGACTTTGCCTCGACAACACAACATCCATGCCCGCTGGTGGGATTCGAACCCACAACCCGGCAATCCAGTGATCAGACGGAAATGCTTGCCCCTGACCGCTCAACCACTGGATCGGCTTTCTGGCTGACTAGGTCGTGTATTGAATTACCCAGGGACGTGGAATCCGGAAGGAGCTTGCTCATGTAAGATTGGTACAAATGCTAGATCGTGCCCTGTATCATTACTCAGCAATGCTCAAATATTATTCTCATGAGAAACTATTATAGAAGCTCTTCCCAGTTGCAACAGGATCCCGCGAATTGTGACGAAGTCATCAGAATCTGAACTATCTGGCACAACCATCTGGTACAAACTGGGGAGCCTTTAGTGCAAGATGTGTTTAATAAGTTTTCAGTGCTAGTTTCTCTTTTTCAATTATTTCATATATAAGACTAGCATCTACTTACTGTACAAATGTTTAGAGAAAAAATTGCGAGATAGGTAGTTTTTCAGGCATACATTGGGGGAAGATTATTTATTTAAGCTATCAATTTTGCAAAAACATTATTAGTGCAATGCAAATTAAAACTGTTACAATAAAGAATATTCCTACGTATTCAAAATTATTTTACCTTTCAATTTATTTTTATCTCCCTATATTCTATACTCTATCCATTCTTCCTACAGAATACTACGTAATGTAAAGAAACTTAAAATATACAATTTGCAGTGAACTTTTAATATTTGAAGACTTTTTGTGAAACTTTATAATAAATCTCATAAACATGAAAAAAAAAGTGAGTTCTATGCTAAGATAATAAACACAGACAGACAGAAGTACAACTTATAATTTTATTTATATAGGTAATAACACTTTTACAATTAGACAATAGCTTCTTTTCAGATTACATTTCTGGCCTTATTAAAGGTAGAAATATAGAGATCTTTCATTTATGACTTTTGGGATTAAAAGGTTTATTTTTGTTTTAATTATTTAAAAGGTATATTTTTCGTTAATTTATAAAGCTTCTATAATTTTAGAGATAGAGGCACAAACATTAATTGGGTCACAATATCAAATTTTGAATTGCATTTATTATAGAGAGGCTCAAAAAACAGTAAGATCACATTAGTTTGGAGACTTTTTTTTTTTATTTTTATTTATTTTTTTTTTTTTTATTTTATTTATTTATTTTTTTTTTTTAATTATAAGGCTTCTATAATGACTGGGTCACACTCAAAGTGAGGAAATGGTTGGAAGAACATGAAGACAGACAAATAAATTCATAAAATTTAAGGGACTATATAAAGACTACCCATAAAAATTTCACAAAAATTGGTACTGACATTCTCCAGACAAACAGAAAACAAACACATTTTTAATTTTATTTATATAGATATTAACTTTATTTTTAATTGATATTACTTGTTAAAATTCTGGTACGAAATTTATACCAAAGTTTTTAATGTATTTTCATTTTGTATTTTTGTTATTTTGCTTGAAACTATTTTTATAAATTTAAGAAAATCCAAAATACACGTTGAGTAGTAAAATATAATATACATATTTTGTATTTCCCTTTTAAAGCCTTTATTTTAAAACATTTTTAGCATACTTTTCTATAATCTAGAGAACTGAAATTTGGTACACAGTTTAGCCTAGTAGAAGATTTTAATCTATTAATATTTGGTGGATCTCCGAAAAATAGAACTATCATTTTTTCCGACATCACGAAATGGTCTGCAAAACTCCCATTGATGTAAGATAGTTAAAAAAGAGTCCAATAATTAACTTTGCTTCTGTCAAACAACATCTATGTCTATGCACAGTTATTGTATGCCAAATGGAAACAAGTATATATATATATATATATATATAAATATATTTACATATTTATATATATCCTTTATATTAAATATGTAATTATGATAATGAGGTATGTTCACCATTCATTGAATTTACTATGAATGAATTAGAATACTTGAAATCGGAGAATATTTTCAGTTATCGAAATAAAATAAAATTTTTAGCTGTAATTCAAGTATATTGTATTAAAAGATTGCAAAATTTGTTAAAATTCAAGGATTTATGTAATTAATGTTGAAAGATTATTTATATATTTTTCAGAGCATTTTCATCTGTCATTTTTATAAAAATAATACTATCGTATGTCTATGCTTTTTTTGGAAGAATTCAATATACGTTGTGCTCTTGTTCTCTGAATGAAGAATTTGGCATAGTGTTGGTGTTTCCTAAGCTATGCTGGTGTACAAAAGTTAACTATAATTTGTAAAACATATATAATATAATGTTAACGCAAACAGAACAGTAGAAATTTGCATGTAGATTATCCACTAACCTAAACTTATCTTTGTGCATATATAAATTTTATCGGGTGACAGTATGCGTATATCACAACTCCATAAATGCAACTGACCATAATATGCGGAGCACTGAATGTGCCATAATATGTAATCGCCAGACTGTGGAAAAGGTTTTAAAACACTGAAAATGTTACGCAATCAGTATAAGGATGACCAAGAATTACAACCCCTCAGTTAACTGATATATTCCATTAATTGCACAACTTCACAGTACTATGTCTTCAGGGCAACTCTGGAGATCTGACAGCTGCCTCAAGAGCAACTGTTTTCAGATAAACTATTAACAGGAGGCTCAAGAAAATGGGTCTGTATGCCAGACATCCAACAGTTTATTTCCCGCTTTTCCCTGTGCACACAGACATGAGCGTTTACAACAGAGCCAGGAGTATCGAAACTGGACTCTAAATCAGTGGTTCAATGTGCTCGTTATTGATGAGTTCAGATTCAGTTTGTAGACTTATTCTCATCACACCACTATATGAGGAGAATAGAACATTATCGTCCCCTTAAAATCATGAAAATGGAACCAATTTAGAGGTATTGGCAGGCATAATGTTGAATGGGTACACACTGCACAGAACTCCACATCTTCGACAGAAGTTCTGTGACTAGTAAGAGGTGCAGAGATGACGTCCTAAAACCGCACATTCAGTATTTTCGATTTTCTGTTTGCCTACAATTCATATTCATGGATGGTAACGCACGCTTAAACCTCAGCTGATCGATGATTTTCTTCTAATTAAAGATATTCAATGAATGCAGTGACCATCGACGTCTCGATATGAATCCCCCCCCCCCCCCCTCCCCAATGTGCCTGGGATGCCCTAGGGAGGCAAATTGCAACCCATTAGCATCAACCAAGGAACATTCGGAAGCTGAAAATAGCTCTGATCCTGGAATGGGACTTTCCTGCCCATACAGCTCATGAACTACTTCATAGAATGCGTCAAAAATTGATATGTGGCTGCAAGAGGTGACCACACCCCTTTAATTATGCTCATGCACCAGCAATATTCAGAAATGTAAAATTTGTCAAAAATGCCTAATTCCTGGATATATATATTTAAATTTTTTTCTGTTGTAAAATTGCATGACCTTATTGCACACATATACCAAATTTTGTTCCATTACGATTTTGGGTTTGTGAAATATTCACAGGTATAACGACGATTATGCTTAACTTTTGAACACTAGTGTATTTTAACACGCTGCTGGTGCTCTAAAAAACCAACTAGTACTGGTGCTCCTTGAAAATCCATATAGGCAGGGTCGCCAAGAGCAAGCCCGGACCTCATGTCAGGAAAAAACTGCGTATAGATAGACATTGTTCTTCTAAATCTAGACTCGGGCCTCAGCACTTTATATCGGCTTCCTCCCCCTTATGGCCTGAGAGTACTAGTGCTTTCTAGAAGAACTTGATATAGTCTGGTTGTGTAGTGCGGCATAGTCTGGTGCATGGTTAAACGTATAAGTGAAACATGAAAAATAATCCCCAAATAGAAGAATTTAGCTATGATAATTGACCCCCCCCCCCTCCCCTAAAAGGACAATTTTATAAAAATTCGAAATTTGATTTTTTTTTTTTATACGGCTCTTCCCATAATAGAAATGTCAATTAGTAACATTTGTGCCGCGCTTAATTAAGGTGAAAGGCATTTATTCTGTATCTTTTGACAGGGTTCCCACGGGCCTTGAAAAACCCTTAGAAAGGCCTGATTTTTCATTTTGTTTTTAAGGGCCCTTAAAAAGGCCCCCCCCCCCTTTTTTTTTAAAAAAAGACCCTATTTTTTAATTCATGTATTTCTTTTGATCTTGAATAAATAATTGCGGTGTGTGTGCCGAACCCATGACTCATCTCCATGCTACATCTCTGAGTCTCTATGCTACGCTATTCTTTCGCCGATCGGCCAAAGAAAAGAAAATTGAGCTAGGGGACATAAATGAAGGAGAAAGTTAAAGGAAAAGTGTTAATTATTTCTGTTTAAACTTTAAAATCAAAGACAACCAAAAATAGGTTTAGAAGGACTTTTAAACCTATTTCTGGTTTTTAAAGTTTAATTAGTTGAATTGTATCCATACTATTTATTTCTGTTTAGTATAGGAAAATGTATTTAAAAGGGTGTTTATATAAGAATATATTTAATATTCTTTAAAAATACTTATTTAATAATACTTCCATTTTTCTCTCTCTCTAATGTATATTCGTTTAATTTTTCTTTGATTGTAGTGCTAAGTTCTAAGCCGTATAAAAAAAAGAAATTGCCTTGAAAAGGCCTTATTATTATTTTTTTTTTCTTCTGCATGATGTGTGGGAACCCTGTTTGATGAAAAATTCACCGAGGTATTCCAATTATTGTTATTGAGTATTTTTTGTTCGATTTCAAGGGCACAGCAACGAACAAATTTTTAAAAATTAAATTTTAAAATTTGGTAAAAAAAAAAAAACAATCTTATATTTTTATAAGTTTTTTCATGTTTAATAAATAAAATGTGCATTGTCTGCATAAATATCAAATCGAGGTCCTATAATCTCAAAAAGGAAAAAAACTTGCTTTTCCTGTTTTAAATAGATTTGTGTATGTCCCCCATGTTTACTTTTAACCATTCACACTTGCAGTTCAGGTAAAATGGAGTAACTCAAGAATTTTTAACTGTCCATATATCAGTCATTAGCGAATTTTTCATTATAAAGCACTGTGTAAATTTTTTTCGTGTATACTCGTACAATGAATAATTGAACACGTTTTCCTCAAAACACAACTTTTTGAATTTATACGCATGATATCTCAAGAACCGTTTGATAAATTCTTATGAAATTTTGCTTACTTTGTAACATCATTGTCTAATAATTATACTAGATTTAAATGTATAACTTATGAAACAAACATTTTAAAAGCAATAAAGGTGTTAAATATTCCGAATTTTTTTTTTTTTAAATATATTAATTTGCCCCATTATAAATGAAAATGATTAAATAATAGTAGTTTATGCAAGTATGTTATGAATATGGTCATTAATAAAATCCCAAACTAGTTTATGTCCTTAAAATTTTAAGATATCTTGCACATAACATATGATTTTATCGACAAAAAACAAACAAACATTAAATTGGAATTATTTTTACTTCCTCATACGTAGTATTGACAAAGTATTGTTTTGAAAAAAAAAAATATTTTTTTCGATTTCGAGACTTTGATGCCAATATATGTTTTAAGACCTGAACATGTTTTGACTATTTTTGGAGTGATGTCTGTCTATCTGATGTCTATGGTCTATTTCCTGTGTACACTATTGCGACCACATAATTAATAGATTTTTAAGAAACTATATCCGGCTTTTCTTTAATTCGACCGAAAACTTCGAAATTATTTTTTTAACATAGCAGCATAGGATGAGATGTGACAATCATGCATAAAAGGGTTTATTTATGTTTCATTGGTCACGAGATTTAATAGTTTCAATCATTGTTGTGAAAAATAGTAGCGAAATTCTTTTTGTTCGTGATGTCTAGTCCCTATTGGGGGGGGGGGGGGGGAGTTATCCCCCCAGAGGTACATTGTCAAGTATGGTATCAATCGAAAGATTTTTACAAGACCTTTAAAGTAAAGGGTAACACGCTATAGTTTTAATAATTTGGACCCACGATATAGATTTTTCAAAATTTTCTTGTAAAATTAAAAAAATTCTGGTATGAGAAAGTCCAGATGAGCTCCAGTTAATTTATATAATATTTCTGAATTTTCAATTATTTTTTATTTTTATTTTAAAGAAAAATATTTTTTTCTACCCTAAATATATTGTTCTAATAACTTCAATAGATTTTTTTTTTTTTAAGTTTAAACTTCTGTTGATTTTGTGGACATTTTCTCACTTTACGAGTAGAATTTTTCTTAATGAAGATTCTCCACCAACTACCGACTTTCAATCGCCTACTTAAAAGAAAACACACACACACTCACATTGTGTCGAGAAAAGGAAACAACCTTCCTTTCTTTCTATTGTCGAAATATTGTACTCTAGAATCTTAATGCCGGTATAAATACGAAACATGACGGGCAGAACGAATTCAATGTTACAACAACGGGGGATTTGGGCCATCGTATTGTTTCCTTCGTGGTTTGCTTCTGGCCGGTAGAATTCTGCTCCGGCCCGCTTGGACTGCGGTTCTCCCAAAATATCAAGGCCAGTGGTTCAACGAACTTGAAGATAGCATCGAATCAAAACTTTGTATGGCGAAGGATGGGTTGGAGGACGAATTTATTTTGAACTAGAAAATGTACCCGGCGTGGTTCGGGATCGAAGATGCAAATTTTTGATTAAAATTACACCGGAACTCATGGCGAATTCTCGAAAATCAAAGAACGCTTCGACAATACGCCCGTTTATAAAAAAAACTACAACAGCAAAGAAAAAAGTGCTTGTTCGATGCTCAGATTTTCCGCAACAGACAGACAACTTCCAGATTAATTATAGATAAATTACGTCTTCAACACAATGAAACGTGTATATGTATATATATATATATATATATGTATATATATATATGTATATATATATATATATGTATTATTTTAAATTCACAGAAATTTGTCTATTAATATGTAAATATGGATTCCGTTTAAAGTTTATGTAAAAGATAATTTTTCGATCTTTTCGATGGTGCTAATATGGAAACTCTGCAATTATATTTTCCATCGCTAAGGAACCGACTTGTGCGAAAATCGCGCAAAATGCCTCTTAAATATTTAATAACTGTAAAACTAATTTGAATCAAAAAAAAAAAAGCTCGATGCGGTGTATGTGTGTCCGTAAGTCTGTGGGCGTGATAGCTGACGAACAAATTTTAAACGTTTTGAAAATATTTTAGTACGATTATTACAATGAGTGAATACAGGAAACCTATTGACTTTGGAATGCAATCCAATGCTCGGAAAGCCTTCCAAGTTTCGAATAGATTTTTGAAAAAATCGTTAAAAATACCCAAGACCTTCGATAATGATATATAAATTATCATTCGAGGCGTAATTTTTCATTTGGAAACGTACGATATAAACTACAACCGTTCGTAAGATTATTGCACGATTTGTGAATGAATTAAAAAATAAATAAAAAGCATTAAAATAATAGAAACTTACCGTAAAATGAATAATCATTTCATATGTAACGTTTCATTAGAAAACGAATCACACTCGCTTTAGAATATTAGCATGAACAGTTCTCGAAGTATTGCATGCTTTTCAAACAGATGTATAAAAAAAAAAATAACTTAAAATAAAAAAAAAAAAATCTGATGTGGGCAACACATGACTTTCCTTATATAATACAATGAATTTACTACTTTTACAGTAAAAAAAATAGGTTTTTCTTATAGTAGATATTTATTTTCTTTCCAAGATATTGAATTTTCGACAATTAGTCGTCATTTTCATTGCTTTAACGTCATTTTAATCCATTTGGCGAGATTTTCGTTAATTTGACAACATTTAAAAAAGTCGCCAAGTTGGCGACATTCCGCCAAATTCGTCGCCAAAATCTCGCCAAGCTTTACTGACTGAGAAATAAGTTATTCTTATAGCAGACAAATGACTATTGGCGTTCAAATACAAAAATATTACTCGAAGTATCTTTTCGCATGAATGGAACGAGCTAGAATCACGAGAATGATGTCACTAAATTTATCGTGTGGTATTACATATGAAAAGTGAACATGGAAAAAATATTTTTTTTATTTTATATGATTTTTTAATAATTTTTTTGAAAAATGTGCAATATCTCGAGAACGGTTCATGTTAGCGTTCTAAAACTTATGTTAATAGTTTTCTAATGAAAAATTAATAAGAAATGTTTATTTCCGTAACTTTATTAGCGGTTTTGATTTTTTGACGATTTTTTCAAAATTTCACTCGAAAATTTAGGGGAGTTCTGAACATTCGATTACGTTTAAAAACAATAGGCTTCCAGTGTTTACGGATTGTGATTTTTGTACCAAATTTCGTTCGAATCGGTCCATTCGTTCGTCAGTTATCGTCTCCACAGTCTCACTGACACACACACACAGACATCACTTCAAAAATGTTCGATTCGTGATCAGGGATGCTTGAAACGTGCTCTCCCGCCGAAAACTCGAATTCGAATTTTCGACCCCGTCACAATACTTTCCTTATACATTATGTATATAAGGAAAGTAATAATGTTATCAAATATGTTCACTTTCCATATGCAATATTATGCAGCCAATTGTTAACCTCATTCTCTTGGATCTAGTGTGCTCCATTTACGAGAGAAGATACTTTTGTAATAGTTTTACATTTTGGCGCTCAAGAATTTGCCCATAGTAATTTATTTCACGAGATATTCGTTAAATGGGAATTCTTCTTCAACCCAGACCGTTCAACCTACCCGAAAGTATAGGGTATCTGTTTGTAAGGCCGGGAAAGGTCACCCAATTTAGACCGGAACCCTGTGGGGAGAGGCATTCACAAGGGACGTACCTTCCTTCCGCACCAACCTCTCGGAAGGATGGACCCACATGTTTAACGTGATCGACGACAGTTTGGGTAGAGACGGAAATCGAACTCTGGTTGCCCGAGTGCAATCCCCTCGCGCTAACCACTGGGCTGTCGCGCCCCGTTCAATGTGAATTGCATTTTGATGAGAATTTTGCACTCGAATACGAATAAATCCTTCTGTTTGGATTCAAGTCGCCTAAAGCAATGTTTCGCCAAGCCCTGGCATCTATTATACCGGGTCGCGAGAGATTCTCCTGGAATCTGTCGTTTCATTTTCTAATCATTTTTTAGAATAAATATTTCATAGTGGGAATATTCTAAGAAACATAATATTCGTGAATGCCTCACTAACATTTGTGTAGCAAATGTCAGTGTCCAAGCCGCATTTAAATTTTAATGTGAATAAGAGACTGCTAGGTTGACTTCTATGGTGAATTACAATGGATGCACATTTTTCTCTCTCAATACCGTTTTTTTTTCCAAACCAACATCAGTCAAATCAACTTAATAATACAATAATCTATTTTATACTGGATAATATTATATATTATTTGTGATCAGAATGGAATAGGTCGATGAAAATCAGCACGCATTAATTGGATGATGGTTTGAGTAAAATTGCAATATGCTACACGATTTCATGAGTCCACAAATATATATATATTCGAAAATTGGTGTGTTTCTCGAACGTTCGCCCGCGTTTAAAATCAACAGGGTTTTAGTATCCATTGATTGTAATAATCATAATAAATTTTTTCGAAACCGTTCATTCGTACGTGAGATAATCGCGTCCACAGACTCGTGGACACATGCACACACACACTAATAACAAGAAAGATCAATCATGCATAAAGCATTGATTATGAAGCACTTTCCAACTTCATTGCAATTTTATTTAAACATCTCTAAAATGCGATACATTCCTCGATAATATTTTTAAAATTATCTCAATACTTCATTAATTTATTATATTTGAAAACTTAAAACTTCATCGAAAAAAATGAACTTCATTCAAATGACGGCATTGAAATATAAATTGCCTGGTTTAAACATCTCTAAAATACGATACTTTCCTCAGTAATATTTTTAAAATGATCATAATACTACAATAATTTATTAAATTTGAAAACTTCATCGAAAACAACTGAAATTTATTCAAATGACGTCATCGAAATATAACATGCCTGGTTCTCTCTATAAAAGCAGCGTTTCATTCATAAACATTTTTCCATTCATTTCATTCATTACAATACTATAATAATTTATTTTATTCAAAAAACTTTATTATTTTATTCAAAAACTTATTTATTTTATTCAAAAACTGAAGTTTTAAGCATAGAGTTTAATTACCAGACCATGAAGGTACAGGTAATTAAACTCTATGCTTAAAACTTCATCGAAAAAATCGTCCTTCTCTCTATAAAATCAATGAATATTTCATTCATATCAGCTATATTGCAGACTCCATGAACTAAATAATTTTGCATTAAAAAAATGCAGCAATTCTTATACAACTCATTCTACATATTTTGCTGTTTACATTTTCCATAAGTGAAAAGTAGGCTTCGTTGCAGAAATAATCAAATTTGGATGATCATTTAAGCTCAGATATATTGTAATTGCGTTGTTTTAGTATGTAGATGCCCAAAATTTAAGTAAAAATAAAGCGGTTTTAGGACGGATGCAACACTGAATATGAATTAAAAAGAACTTTAAAAATCACGATTTTGACACAAGATGGATGCTATATTTTATTTTGAAGTGGGTCACGTAATCTCTTCATATAATGATTACGTGATCGCTTCATATAAAAGGTGTAATTATTATTTTAATTTTTATTTAAAAAAACTACTGAATATATTTTGCTGAAATTTTTTTTATATATTTTATGGGATAATTTTAATATTTCATAAAAGTTTCGAAGCAATTTGTGAATTTGAAATCCGCTTAAAAAATGTTTGAAAAATTAGGTTCCATAGGGTTCAATGTATTTCATTTTTTCAACCCGGGTTCAATCCAAAACTAATTGGGTGATATTCTTCATTTATATTCCCATAGGTTTTCAACTTTGTTGTAAAGTGTTGGAAAAGCATGTTCGAGAATGCTTAAAACGTGCTTTTTTGTCAAATACGGGATTTCGAATTTTTAACCCTCCACAATACTGTCCTATACATTATATCGTGTATCTAGAGAGAAAGTAACAATCTGATCTCTCCGGCTATTAAGATGACAATAAAACAAACATTAAACACACTTTCCAGCTTCGGGTGTTTGTTATTTTTCGTTGCTCCATTTCTCTGACTCAAAGTAAACGAAATGAAGGAAAGTTAAAAAAAAAAAATATTTTAAAACAGTTTAATTCACAGCAGCCTAGTTAAAATTCTGCATTTGTTGCATATTTAACTACAATTCTATATTTAACTCAAACTGACGAAAATAAAATAAATTGCTAAAGGTAATCTCGTTTTGTTTTTTAGCAGACGATTTAAATATTGTTACAGATGATTTAACTTATGGCTTTTTAAAAAAAGAGCATTATTTTTAGAGGAGGATGAAGAACTATGTATATTTTCAGCAACTGCAATAGAATCTTTTGAGAAACTTTAATTTTATTTGCGTAGTTTATTTTTGTTTGAAAGTAATTTTGTGAGGAAAACTCAACTCTGTCTCTGAATGCAAGAGTAGAATGGATGTTTGTTGGTAGATAGAACAATGATGGTTGCGATGCAAGATAATTAATGGTATTCCAAAAATGGCATTGATTTTCGCGAATAAATTATTTTAATTGGAACGTATTTACTTTTCGATGAAAACAAAATTTTCTCTCTCATGTACTATAAATAGCAATTAAATGTTTCACTAATTTACGAAACAGGAAGATCGTATTCTCAAAACACTGATTCACAATTATTTTTTACTATTCACAATTATTTTTCACAATTATTATTTATTATTAATAAAAATAAACGCATCTTGCTAAGGATATGAACAAGTCGTTTCCACCGAGCTTAATCTCTTGCTTTGGGAAATAATATTGAATAAAATATGAAACGCTTGAAAATACCATAATACTTTGAGAATTATACATAGAAGGTGTCGCTGGTGTTAGTAAAGTAGCTGTTATTGTTAGTTGACACAACAGAAGAAGCAGTATTTAGTATATGTATTTTTGATTATTCCTAAATTAAGGGTTCCCGCATTATCAGTATAATTAACCAGTATTTTTTCATAGTTGTAGGATAAAGTACGGAATACAGGGACATAAAAATAAATGGAAAGGTAAAATAATTCTAAACACGTAGGAATATTCTTTATTGTTTCAGTTTTACTTTGCATTGAGCTAATAATTTATTTTTACAAAATTAACAGTTTAAATACATATTTTAGACCTTTCGCCATAGAAATACGTACAATGCAGGGCTATTTATTTTATCCAAGCGCCACCTGAATTACTGTCTCAGACGATATTGGCGATTTATAATATGAATTTTTAACTCCTTACTCTATGATCGCTAGTGTAAGTTGACACAACAGGAAGGCATAGTATTTAGTATATGCATTTTTGATTATTTGTACATTAAGGGTTCCCTGATTATGAGTATAATTAACCATTACTTTTGAGAGTACAGAATATAGCGAGATAAAAATAAATCGAAAGGTAAAATAATTTTGAATCTGTAGGAATATTCTTTATTATTTTAGTTCTATTTTACTTTGCGCTCATAATTTGTTTTTACAAAATGGATAATTTAAATAAATAATTTTAGGCCTTTTGCCATAGAAATACATACAATGCAGGTCTACTTATCTTATTTACCCCCGCACCATCTGAATTATTGTCTCAAACGTTTATGAAGTTTTTACTCCTTACTTTTTACCCCCATGATTGCAGTATTTAGAAAATACACGAATTTATGAAATTATTGCCATTGACAAATGAAAACTTTTTTTTTTCAAATGAAAAGATAGAAATCCGAAATAATTAAAAAATTTTTACCTTTTATCCAATTCTATCTGATTTTTTTTTTTTTTTTTCACAGACATTATTCAGAGAAAACTAATTATACAGAGAAAATAACGAGTCCCAAATTACTTTTATGTTTTCAATTGGTCTACTTCTAAAACACCTTTACAATTCTTTGAAAAAGATTCTCTCAGAGACAATAGGGCTTCTTTGCAGACCTTCTTTTAATGCTTGGTTTTACCTTAATCGTTGGCAACCCTATTGGCGGCATTGATTTAGAGTTCCTTTTCATCCAAATCTTTAAAACAATTCAGATAATGACTCGGGCTGATAATTTTTGGATTATTAACACATAATGCTTAGACAAGAATACGGAGCGTTCTTGTAAATAATAGAAACGTGTTTCTTTTGTTGAGCGTGACATCCTTACCCTCGACCTTGATCAATTTTGCTTCTCCCGCATGGCAGCATTCTTTTGTCTGCTAATTTGTGACGTCATAAGAGAAAATTATCGTCTGCCGATATCAAGGCCACTCTGATTTTTAGACACCGTGGAGAATTTATTAAAGAACAATTTCAGTTATTTTGGTGTTAAGTATATTTTATAATATTTTTATTCATTGTTTTAAATAATGCAGAAATACGTGAAATTATTATAAGATAGAAAATTTTGGAATTACAGTTTTCATTCGAGTTTTTCAAACAGTCATATATTCTATATTGTTTGCACTTATTGCAGCAAACGTAACTTGACAGTAGGAGGTATAGAAAAAACTGTTAACCTTCACAAAGTTATACGGAGTTTTTAGAAAGTTCTTAAGCACACCAATAACTCGTAAGGAAAGGTTTATGAGTGTACATATCTACCTATAGCAGAGGTTCGCAACTTGTTGCTCGTGAGGTTCTCGCAAACCTAAATTTAGTGCTCTCCAAAGAACAATAAAGTAATGCCCGAAAATAGTCGAAATAACATTTAAAATTAAAAAAGTATATATTTTTTTATTGTATTAAAATTTACTGTTCTGATAAGTTGTAAAATTAGCTGTACGAACTCTCGAAATGCTGCCGGTATAATTTTTTTCTATTCAACTCTAATTTTTTTTTAGAATTTTTGCTTTTCATTAAAAAAATATTAACTGGAATGTGGTTCAACTCGACTTTCTCGTAACATAATCCCTTTTTAAATATATATTGTGGTTTTTTTTTTTCCAAATTTTACAAGTAAAATTTGAAAATTCGGTATCGTTGATCCAAATGATTACAATTGGTACCGTTCAATTTAAATGGCTTGACAAAATATTTCGATTGATACCATACTCGACAATTTTATTTTGACAAAGATTTTTCAAACCTATGTATTGAGTTTAGCCAATTGTTGAAAACATAATAAAGATGGCCTCTTCTCTTCGTCTAACACCATTTTAACGCTTTCATTTTGGGCATATGTTGATCCAGTTTCATATTTTTTTCTAATTTTTCTTTTCAAATGGAACTGGGGTGTTTTATTTATAATTCACACCTGCTTGTGAAGATAATTTTGCATAGCGAGAACAGATATTCTTTTCTGCTTTTCAGTAGAATTAAATTAAATATTTTAGTAGAATGTTTTGAATGATGTCATTTAGAATACTATAGTGTTATATAGTCAATTCTGGGCCCTTTTCATTATTATTTTTAACACTTTCAAACATAGTTGAAAAGTGTTTATGACTTCGGTCATTCTGTCTGTCCGTCATTTCGCACGATAACTACCGTAAAAATGACTTTATCAAAATGAAAGTTTAGTATGTTGTTGAGACGGTCTGTGGGACATATGGGAATATAAATGAATAATATCATCCAATTAGTTTTGAATTGAACCCGGGTTGAAAAAGTGCAATACATTGAACCTTATGGGATCTAATTTTTCAAACATTTTTTAAACGAAGTTAAAATTCACAAATTGCTTTGAAAATCTTAGGAGATATTCAAATTATCCAATAAAACATATAAAACAAATTTGAGCAAAATATGTTCTGTAGTTTTTTAAATAAAAATTAAAATATTAATTACACCCATATTACATGACGAGATCATGTGACCCACTTCAAAATAAAATAAGGCATCCATCTTTTTTTCTCAATGTAAAAATCCTGATTTTTAAAGCTCTTTTAAAATTATATTTAGTGTTGCATTCGTCCTAAAAACGCTTTATTTTTGCTTAATTTCTGTGCATCTATATTCTGCGACAACGCAATTACAATATTTCTGAATTTAAATGATCATCAAACTTTAATTATTTTTACAACGAAGCCTAATTTTAATGTATGCAGAATGTAAACAAATCAAGTTGTAAGATGAGTTGTATAAAAATTGCTGATTTTTTTTAATGCAAAACTACTTAGCTCTGGAGTCTGGAATATAAGTGATATGAGTGAAATGTGTTCATCGATTTTACATAGAGAACCAGACGATTTTATAGCAATGCCTCTTTCGATGAAGTTTTAAGCATGGAGTTAGAAAGTACTTTTACCTCCATTGTTTTAAGTTTCCAAGTAAAATAAATTATTGTAATACTGTGATAATTTAAAAAAATATCACAGCTGAATATATCGCATTTTAGAGATATTTAAATAAAGTTGCATTGTAGTTGGAAAGTGTTTCATACTCAATGCTTTATACACCATTGATCTTTCTTGTTTAAATCTGTATTCAAGGGCGACCCCCATTGATCACCAAACATAATCGGATTCACCGAAAACTTATAAAATAAAAAAAAAATGAGAAAAAGCCCAAATTTAACCGAGAAAATCCGTTAAAACCATCGAGGGTGCGTTTAAAAATTGTACTCTGCAGCAAAAAGGGCGAATTCCGATATGATAGTCCGGTTCCGCAAGTATGAAATGTTCTTCCCTTTTCATCTACGTTATGTTTTGTAATTTTACACATACATAGTCGTTTTTGAAATATCGATGAGTTAGGTGCGGTGTTCGATGCTTTCAATCATAGATGGTTTTCAAAAAATATCCGATGTTTTTTCAACTTTAGGAATGGCCCTCGATAAGCGCAACAATCCTCGAATTCTGAATACAATTTGATAGCGCACTCAACATTGCACGGATAAAACTGAAATTTGGATACCGATGTTTTCGGACGTAGCAGCATCGAACGGTGTCAAAATGAACAGCTGGTTCTATTCATAATTTTTTTTATGAATATTAATTTAATAATTAATAATAAGTATTTCAAATATATTTGGATATTAAAATTCATACGAATTTTGTTTGGATTTTTTAATAGAAAAGTATGCAAGAACAATTTCTTTGGAAAACTGATTTATCGCGAATATATATATATATATATATATATATCCCCAAAACTGGAAAATCCGTTTCACATTAAGGTTAGCAAATTTTAAACACTTTCAAATAGATGAAAAATCCTTTAAAAATGATACACTTTTTTCTAAATCCGCCTGAAATTTTCTATAGAATCTGAATTTATAATAATAATCAATGGAAGCACTTTAAGATTTCGGTGTTAGTGCTAAAATAACTATGAAGACGGCTCCCTCATGCAGATTTTAAATATTGATATTTGTAGAAGACATTAATCCCTTTAGAATGATATCTTAGGTTTTGTTTTGTGATGTAAATTGTGCAATTGAGGTCGGGTGTTTCGTTCCTATTTTGGCGGCTGTATGTCTGTTAAAGCGACTTATAACTTCAGATACAATATTTGGTTCCACAATTTCTGGAAGCTTAGAAGACAATTCGAACAGAATGTTTGCATGAATCATATAGAAGTAGAAAATTGATTAAGGTATACACAGTACCCTAAAAATGGTCAAAATATCAATTTTCTGTTTTATTGGCTCATATTACAACTGCAATATTTCTAAATATGTAGGCGAAATTTCAAAGCTGTATCTTCATAATTTAAGAAATTATTAATGCTTTTCTGCACGATGATAGAATAGAAACAACACAAAAATGAAAACTTTATATTTGTTTTTCTCCATGTTTATTTTTGGCAGGCATTCATGTTTTTAAAATGTTAAAGCATTTTCTTTGTAATTAAGATGGAGGTTTTAAATTTTTTGTGTATGTTTTTACATTCCTTTTATACATAATGTATAAGGAAAGTATTGTGACGGGGGTCGAAAATTCGAATTCGAGTTTTCGACGGGAGAACACGTTTCAAGCGTCCCTGATCACGAATCAAACATTTTTGAGGTGATGTCTGTGTGTGTGTGTGTGTGTCAGTGAGCCTGTGGAGACGATATCTCACGAACGAATAGACCGATTCGAATGAAATTTGGTACAAAAATCACAATCCGTGAATACTGGAAGCCTATTGTTTTTAAATGTAATCGAATGTTCAGAACCCCCCTAAATTTTCGAGTGAAATTTTGAAAAAATCATCACGAAATCAAAACCTTTAATAAAGCTACGCAAATAGACAGTTCTTATGTTATGTTTCCTTAGAAAACGATAAAAATAAACTTTAGAACGCTAGCATGAACCGTTCTCGAGATATTGCACATTTTTCAAATAAATTTATCAAAATATCCCATAAATTAAAAAAAAAATATTAACTGTTGAGAAACATGTTCACTTTTCATATGTAATATCATGTGATAAATTTGGTGACACCATTCTCGTGGATCTAGCTCGTTCCATTCATGAGAGAAGATACTTTGAGTAATACTATTATATTTGAACGAATACTTTTGTAATTTTGAGTAGTTTTGTAACTTTGAGAATACTTTTGTAATTTTTTTTGTTTTAAATCACCGTCGATGATTTATTGCATGGTATTTTATATGAAAAGTGAACATGTTTCTCAACAGTTAATGTTTTTTTTTAATTTATGGGATTTTATGATAAATTTATTTAAAAAAATGTGCAATATCTCGAGAACGGTTCATGCTAGCGTTCTAAAATTTATGTTAATCGTTTTCCAATGAAAAATTACCTTAGAAATGTCTATTTGTGTAACTTTATTAGCGGTTTTGATTTTTTGACGATATTTTCAAAATTTCACTCGAAAATTTAGGGAGGTTCTGAACATTCGATTACGTTTAAAAACAATGGGCTTCCAGCGTTTACGTATTGTGATTTTTGTACCAAATTTCGTTCGAATCGGTCCATTCGTTCGTCAGTTATCGTCTCCACAGACTCACTGACACACACACACACACACACACACATCACTTCAAAAATGTTTGATTCGTGACAGGGATGCTTGAAACGTGCTCTGCCGTCGAAAACTCGAATTCGAATTTTCGACCTCGTCACAATACTTTCCTTATACATTATGTATATAAGGAAAGTAACAATAGGCTTCCAGTCAGTATTCACGGATTGTGATTTTTGTACCAAATTTCATTCGAATCGCTCCTTTTGTTCGTGAAGTATCGTCTCCACAGACTCACTGACACATGCATACATGCATACACACACACACACACACACACACACACACACACACACACTTTCACACACACACAAATACTTTCACACACACACACACACACACACACACAGACAGACATCACTTCAAAAACGTTTGATTTCTGAACAGGGATGCTCGAAACGTGCTCTCCCGTCGAAAACTCGAATTCGAATTTTCGACCCCGCCATCCAAAAAAAAATGTTTTTATGGTACTGTGTTCCCACGCAGTACTAAAATTAAAAACAATAGATATATGAAACCGGGGTCGTAGCTGGAAACAAAATTCAAGAAGGGCTGGATTGAAATTCAAGGGGGGGGGGGGGGGGGTCAATAGTCTTGAAGGAAGGGCTCATTAAAAACACTGTTAATAATCATTAGCATTCGCAAATTATAATAGTCATTATTACTTTCCTTATATACGTAATGTATAAGGAAAGTATTGTGACAGGGTCGAAAATTCGAATTCGAGTTTTCGACGAGAGAGCACGTTTCAAGCATCCTTGATCACGAATTAAACATTTTTGAAGTGATGTCTGTGTGTGTGTGTATGTGTGAAAGTATGTGTGTGTGTGTGTGTGTGCGTAAAAGTATGTGTGTGTGTGTGTGTGAAAGTATGTGTGTGTCAGTGAGTCTGTGGAGACGATAACAGACGAACGAATGGACCGATTCGAACGAAATTTGGTACAAAAATCACAATCCGTAAACACTGGAAGCCTATTTTTTTATACGCAATCGAATGTTCAGAACCCCCTAAATTTTCGAATGAAATTTCGAAAAAATCGTCAAAAAATCGAAACCGCTAATAAAGTTATGCAAATAGGCATTTCTTATGTAATTTTTCATTAGAAAACGATTGACATACATTTTAGAACGCTAACATAAACCGTTCTCGAGATATTGTACATTTTTCAAAAAAATTATCAAAAAGTTATATAAAATAAAAAAAAAATTTCCTATTGAGAAATATGTTCAGTTTTCATATGTAATACCATGCGATAAATTGGGTGACATTATTCTCATGGATCTGGCTCGTTCCATTCATGAGAGAAGATACTTTGAGTAATACTTTTATATTTGAACGAATACTTTTGTAATTTTGAGTAGTTTTGTAACTTTGAATAGGGGGGGGGGGTATTATTTAAGGGGGGTTCATTATATAAGGGGGGTTAATAATTTAAGGTATGGAAAAGTCGTTTCAGCAAATTGCGTTGGCTAGTGCAGATAGAGTTTATTTGAGGTTTTTATGAATTAATGAAGACGAAGGAGAAAACAAAATTTCCAATAAACATTTGACGATTTTCCGAATGACATGGGTACCTTTCGGAATCACTAGTAGTCTTTCTCTACTCAGTGTTACTATAAGACTGCATTTGAAATTATATGAACTTCAAAGCCCCGAAGATTTGCGATATGTTAAAATATGTACACATGGACGATTCGGTTTATGAGTTTGATTCAATAGAATGTAATCATGATAAGAGGGAAACAAATTCGGAAAAATTGTGGTATGGTTGGACACAACATGGATTAGATACCAGATTTGCTCACAATGATACCTCCCCCCTTATAGTTTTTGCGGTAGTTGCAGAGAAACGCGATGAACGCCAAATCTATTAAACGTCGGCTTCTGCTACTTCTATTTTAATATAGAAATCATTTTAAGTATAATGTATAGAAAGTTCTCCTCCCCAATTCATCAAGAAGCTTCGGAACAATCTATAAGACAACCATTTTGTCGAAAACATTTCATCAAAAGCGCCTAGAATTACAAATCAAAAGACCAATTTGTGGAACATGTTTGAAAGGGCCCCACCTTTTAACAATCCAATTATTGAATATATCAGATAGAACTAGGAAAAAAAAATGACTGTGCCCGTGACCCCATTTTTGGTAATCCTGATGCTGAAGATGCCACCGACTTTTTGCAAAAAGACTGAACGAGAATGAAAGGAGAAATCCCGTTTTATCGTCTGCTGTTCAAAATAGTAGCGAAATTGTAGCTGCAGGGAAAATAATATCATTTTCCAGTTTTCGTTTTTATATTTTATCGTATATGTGTTTTGTATTTTATTATATTTTATTGTGTAAATATTTTTAGTATGGAATATTTTTAGTTTGGAATTTTTTTTTTTGATGTAATTAAAGGGGAGCAATGGTGATGATGACTCAAGATCCGGATGTAGAAGTAGGTCTAGATAAAAAGATAAACGTTTTCCACGCCTTTCTTGCTAACTCATCGAAGATGATGATTAAATGCCAAATCACGTACAGAGTAGGCCAGAAAAAAGGACCGTCAGATCGGGGAAATTTTTTTCCCTAGGAAAGGGAAAATTTATCATGGAAATTTCGGTCAAAAGCAGTAACAGAGTACATGGAAGACGGTAAAAAATGGAACACTAAGAAATTTTTAAAAGTAATTTAAGTAAATCTATAGTGATGATTGTAATTGTTTTATCATACTTGTATTATCATGCAGGAAAAAAATTCTTTGCATGTGGGAAATATGTCTAACATTTACCTTTTTTTTCCTTTTCACGTATACTATTAATTATTTTGATAAAAAATGTATCCTTTTGAGAGAAGTTTCCAACATGTAAAACTGTTTCGAAGTATGTACCCAATTAGCTTATGTTTTGAGAAACTCTAATTTGACAATTATCAATATTGATAGTATCCACAATGTGCAAATATAGCATATATTAAAATACGTATTTTAATATAATAAATTTATTGATTTGGCGTCATTTTTTAAATGCTAACTATATTTTCGTCAATCTGGGGACGAAATACCGCCAAGTTGGTGATATTTCACTAAGTGAGTCGCCAAGTTCGCCAAATTGATTGCCAAGCATTACAGATGAGAGAAAAACTTTATACATAAATAAATGACGATTGGTGAATTGTTGCGCATCAAAACACAAAACTATTACAGAAAGTATCTTTTCTGGTGAATGGAACGAAATACATCCAAGAGAAGGATGTTAACAGATTGATTTCATAATATCACATATGGAAAGTGAACAAACATTTTATTATACTAACTTTTTTTAAATTTTATGCAACATTTTTTAATAAATTAGTTTGAAAAACATGCAATATCTCGAGGACGGTTTATGCTAGTGTTTTGTTATTAATTTTCTAATGAAACATTACGTATGAAATGATTATTCATGCAGAAGTATTGGCATTCCTGTTATTTTAAGGATTTTATTTCAAAAATTAATTCGTACATCTTGCAATTTCATAAGAACGGTTCCTGCTAATGCTCTTTTGACCATTTAATGATTTTTTTCAAAATTTCATTCGAATATTTTTTGCTATTTTGTGAATTAGCCGAGTATTTAATTGCTGTTTTATTGTATCTGACAGTTATTTAGTGATAAGATGGTTATCGAGTTATTCGCTGTATATTGTTCCTGTTTACGATCAATTTAAGTCCGCCATTAATTTGAGTCAGCTGCTTCTTTCATACCATGTGATCTGGGAAACGAACCTCATTGGTCAATTTTCACACAGCCGTATCTACAGCAGTAGCCTCAGCAAAAGCATTTTCGGGTTGAACTTAAAATGCTGTGGCTAATTTAGCTGTATGAGCTGCTTTGGGAACGGTTTGCTGTCCCAAATGACTCTCGTGTTATAAGGGCTTTAGTGCTTTGAAAGAAAAGTGTTAGTTATCCCGAAATTTGGACTCATTTTTGTAGTGTGAAGGATTCCACGATTCCAGAGAATATGTTTTAACTATATATATGCAGTTTTTTATGATCGACAATTGAATTGATTTCAATTAGGTAATTCTTATAAATACTAAATTACAAACAAACACGGTTAAAGTGATTTATTGATATTGTAGTTATAAACATATGTACTATTGTTATGAAGCAGTGTTATGCTTTTTCAAGAGAGTAATTTGCAATTAAAAGTATATACTTTCATTTAATCAAGAAGATTCAATAAAATATTTTATCGGCAAAATTGACTCGCCTCTGTTCAAATCTTAGCCTAAATTTAAAAAATTTCAACTTTCGATTTAAAATGAAGAAATAAATAATGCACTTTGATTAGATGTTCTAGTTAATTCACTATTGTTGATATAGACTTTTCAACAATAAAAAGAAAAATTATGTCTTAGGCGAAATTTAAAAATTTTTAGTTTTTAATTTTAATGAAGAAATAAATAATGCACGATGACTAGATGTTCTAGTTAATTTACTATTGTTGATTTAAACTACCCCTCCCCCCTACAAAAAAAAAACCTGTTGTGGGCAGCACATGACTTTCCTTATATAATGCAATGAATTTACATTTTTACAGTTAAACAAGAAAGATCAATCATGCTTAAAGCATTGATTATGAAACACTTTCCAACTTCAATGCAATTTTATTTAAACATGTCTAAAATGCAATACATTCCTCGGTAATATTTTAAAACTTATCACAAAACTACATTAATTTATTATATTTGAAACCTTAAACCTTCATCGAAAAAAATTAACTTCATTCAAATGACGGCATTAAAGTATAAATTGCCTGGTTTAAACATCTCTAAAATGTGATACATTCCTCGGTAATAATTTTAGAATTATCATAATACTACGATAATTTATTATATTTGAAAACTTCATCGAAAACAACTGAAATCCATTCAAATGACGTCATAAAAAAATAACACGCCTGGCTCTCTCTATAAAAGCAACATTTCATTCATAAATAATTCCCCCATTCATGTCTTTCATCACAATACTATAATAATTTATTTTATTTAAAAATTAAGACCATTGAGCTGCAAGTAAGTAAACTCTATGCGTAAAACTTCATCGAAAAATATCGTCCTTCTCTTTCTAAAATCAATGAATATTTCATTCATATCAGCTAAGCAGACTCCATGGACTAAATGATTTTGTGTTAAAGAATTACAGCGATTCTAATACAACTCATTCTACATATTTTGCTGTTTACATTTTACATAGGTGAAAAATAGGCTTAATAGTAGAAATAATCAAATTTGGAAGAGCATTTAAACTGAAATATATTGTCATTGCGTTGTTTCAGTATGTAGATGCACAGAATTTAGGCAAAAATAAAGTAGTTTTAGGACGGATACAACACTCAATATGAATTAAAAAGAACTTCAAAAATCACGATTTTGACACAAGATGGATGCCATATATCATTTTGAAGTGGGTCATGTGATCGTTTCATATCATGGACACGTGATCGCTTCATATAAGAGGTGTTATTATTATTTCAATTTTTATTTGAAAAACAACTGAATATATTTCGCTGAATTTTTTCAGTCACTGGGGGGTTAAACATCGCCAAGTTGGTAATATTTAGAAGAGCATTTATTATATTGTAAAAGGTATGCCCATCATGTAACGGAATTCAAAATTTTCAAAACATTTGCATTCCATTTGACGTCAGTTTTATCAATTTTGCGACATTTTTATTAAATTGGCAAGAATTTAGTCAATTTGGCGACATTTTAATTAATTTGATAACATTTTTCTCAATTTGACAACAGTTTTGCCAATTTGGCAACATTTAAAAAAAGTCGCCAAGTTGGCGATATGCCTCCGAAATTCGTCTCCAGAATTCCGTTAAGCGTTACAGACTGAGAAATAGGCTATTATGTTTTTTCCAAAATATTGAATTCTCACAATTAGTTGTCATTTTCATCAATTTGGCGACATTTAAAAACTTGCCAAATTGGTGATATTCCGCCAAATTCGTTGCCAAAATTTCGTCAAGTATTATGGTCGGAGAAATAGGTTAATCTTATAGTAGATAAACGACTAATGGCGTCCAAATACAAAAATATTACCCACAAAGTATATTCTCTTATAGTAGATTCTTATATTATTTCCAAGATATTGAATTTTCATCAATTAGTCTTCATTTTCATTGATTTAGTGTCATTTTTATCAATTTGGTGATATTTTCTTCAATTTAGCAACATTTAAAAAAGTGGTTAAGTTGTCGATATTCCGCCAAATTCGTCGCCAAAGTTTCGCCAAGCATTGCGGATGCAGAAATAGGTTATTTTCATAGTAGATAAATGACTAATGGCGTCAAATTAGAATGCTATTACCCAAAGAATGAATGGAACGAGCTATATCTACAAGAATGATAATAATAAATTTATAGCATAATATTACATCTGAAAAGTGGACAGATTTAACAATAGTTAATACTTTTTATGAATTTTATGTGATTTTTGATAAATTTATTTGGAAAATATGCAATATCTCGAGAATGGTTCATGCTACCGTTTTAAATTCTGATGAACAATTACATAAGAAATGATTATTTACGTAACTTTATTGAATGATTTAATTTTTTGATGATTTTGTCAAAATTTAGGTGGGCTTTGAATATTTGATTCCGTGTAAAAGCAATAGGATTCCAGTATTCACTGATTATGATTTTTGTACCAACCAAATTTTGTTCGAATCGCTTCATTCGTTTGTACGATATCGTCTCCACAGACTCACTGACACACGCACACACACACACACACACACACACACACACACACACACACACACACACACACACACACACACACACACACACACACACACACACACACACACACACACACACACACACAGACTTCACCTCTAAAACGTCTGATTCGTGTTCAGGGATGCTATAAACGTGCTCTCCCGCCGAAAACTCGAATTCGAATTTTCGACTCCGTCACATACTTTCCTTATACATTATACTATGTCAGCCGTGGAAAAAAAAAAACGCCCCACCCTCTGTTAATCGAGCATCGTTCATCGTAGAAAAAATTGAATGATACCATTCGATTAGGAATAACATCCTCTAATAATTAATGTGCGTAAAATTTGCATAAGGAGCCGTCTTTATATCTAAACGCGCACAAACTTTGAAATTTTAAATGGCAACACCCAAGTTTGACAACATAGTTCGAAACTAGAGCAAAATTCAACCTGTGATACCAAATTTCAAGTCATTTGGGTGAGGCGTTTCTGAGTTGTGAGTATGTAAAGTTTTGAGCTCCTAATGTTAAATTAGTTTCCAAGACTTTCATTCATATCTTCTGTAATAATTATCTGCTCACGCTGATTATTTGTATGACGTTACTACTAAACAACACAAACACATTTACGTGATTTTTATTTTTGTAGAATAAATTGTTTGTATGAAATATTAATTATGAAATAAATAATCGAAAAAATATGAATACAAACCTGGACACGTTTTGATAAAAATCGATTCACAAAGAGTTTTTATATGTTTATATAAAATTCCGGGTGTTTCCTTCCACTAGTTCTTTCGAAATGTTTAAATATTCATTAAATATTCATATTTTAAATGTTTAAATATTAGTTCAGCATTACGATTACTTTAGGGGTCGTATATTAGTTTAAAAAATGACTAATTTGAAAAAGTTATATTAATTGTAAGTTAATCTTTATTTAAGAAAACGGGCATTTATTTTTACTCAGTTTTAATAAAAACTTTGTGTAAACAGTGTTGTATAGATGCAACCTAATCAACGTAATTCTGCTACTGTATTGAAGGGTGCAAACTTGTAATGCTATAAATGGTATCTAATTATGTTACTGCCGATTAATAGTTCCCGAGCTACTGTGAGTTGAAATCGCCCACAAAATGTAATAATTTATAATAAAAAATATTTATATAAAACAATAACAAATTATAAAATTATGTGATACTAAACACCAACGAGACTTGAAACGGTGATTGATAATGACGGATTGATACTTTTAAATTCGTCACCAAGTTCCAACGGAGTTGTTTTGTCGCGTCATCTGTAGATATTTGTTAGTCTCATAAATTGATTTTGAAACAGCATTATAAAATGACATTTGAAAATAAACATTTCATTCTTCTTTATTTCTTCTCCCTTTTATTGACCCTGGCACGAATGCCCCATTCGTTTTTAGCAGCGTACCCAGTACGACTTTTTACACCTAATAATCGTGCCCTATTTGAGGCTTAGTTGGCTTAATGACATTTTACTTCCTTTTTCACTTCTTTTTTCCTTTTCTTCTGGAGTTTAAAGGGAGGAAGCCTTCCTCTCCTGGGTACTCCACTAACCCCGTCCTTGAGTCCTTGAGTCCTATTTGAGGCTCACATAATCCTACCCATTACAGGTCCACTGCCTTAGTAACACACAGGACAACACCACACCCAGCCATGAAAATGCTCACCCTCTCATGCAGGAATCAAACCTGCGACCCTTTGGCTGTGAGGTAAGCCATAATGGTGAATGTCAAGAGGATAGTTCAATAATTTACAACAGTGCTGCGGTCAATCAACGAAACATCGCCCTTCAAATTGCGGTTTTCAATATGGAGCTGATTCCCGAAAATTGCACATTCCGGAACATGGAATATCTTCGGATATATAGAAACGTCGTGAAAATTTGAATTTGGACTAATTTGGGGGGTCTAAAACTTGTGGGTGACGTCAAAATTGGGTGTTGCCATTGAAAATTTCAAAGTTTGTGCGCGTTTAGATATCAAGACGGCCCCTTATGCAAATTTTACGGACATTAATTTGTAGAGGATGTTATTCCTAATCGAACGGTATCATTCAATTTTCTCTAATATGAACGATGCTCGATTAACTGAAGGTGGGACTTTTTTTTTCCCACGGCTGTACATAAGGAAAGTAAACAAGAAAGATCAACCATGCATAAAGCACTGATTATGAAACACTTTACAACTTCAATGCAATTTCATTTAAACATCTCTAAAATGCGATACATTCCTCGGTAATATTTTAAAAATTATCTCACTACATTAATTTATTATATTTGAAAACTTAAAAGTTCATCGAAATAAATGAACTTCATTCAAATGACGTCAATTAAATATAAATTGCCTGGCTTCTCGGTAATATTTTTAACATTATCATAATACTACAATAATGTATTATATTTGAAAACTTCATCAAAAACAACTGCAATTTATTCAAATGACGCCATCGAAATATAACACGCCTGGCCCTCTCTATAAAAGCAGCATTTCATTCATAACATTTTCCCATTCATTTCATTCACCACAATACTATAATAATTTATTTTATTTAAAAACTTAAAACCATGGAGGAACAAGTAATTAAACTCTATGCTTAAAACTTCATCGAAAAAAATCGTCCTTCTCTCTGTAAAATCAATGAATATTTCATTCATATCAGCTATGATTCCATGAGCTAAATAATTTTGCTTTAAAGAAATGCAGTAATTCTTATACAGCTCATTCTACATATTTTGCTGTTTACATTTTACATAAGTGAAAAATAGGCTTCGTTGTAGAAATAATCAAATTTGGATGATCATTTAAACTCAAATATATTGTAATTGCGTTGTTTCAGTATGTAGATGCCCAGAATTTAAGCAAAAATAAAGCGATTTTAGGACAGATACAACACTCAATATGAATTAAAAAAGACTTTAAAAATCACGATTTTGAGACAAGATGGATGCCATATATCATTTTGAAGTGGGTAAATTGATCTTTTCATATCATGGTCACGTGATCGCTTCATATAAGAGGTGTAATTATTATTTTAATTTTTATTTAAAAACTACTGAATATATTTTGCTGAAATTTTTTTTATATATTTTATGGGATAATTTGAATATTACCTAAAATTTTCGAAGCAATTTGTGAATTTTAAAATCCGCTTAAAAAATGTTTGAAAAATTAGGTCCCATAGGGTTCAATGTATTTCATTTTTCAACCCGGGTTCAATCCAAAACTAATTGGGTGATATTATTCATTTATATTTCCATAGGTCCCACAGACCGTCTGAACAGCATACTAAAATTTCATTTTGATTAAATCATTTTTACGGCAGTTATCGTGCTAACGGACAGACAGAATGAACAAAGTCATAAACACTTTTCAACTATGTTGTGAAGTGTTAACAAAAAATCTGATGTGGGCAACACATGACTTTCCCTGCAGACGTGAATTCAGTCCTTCTATATTTCTTTAAGAACTCATTAAATTGAGTTTAATCGTACAAAATAACACAAAATTGTCATTTTTAATTCAATTTCCGCTTTTATTTGGTAATTGGACATTTTTCCAAAGACGGCATAACAAAAATGCCAAAAATCTCAAATATCTCGAGAACAGTTAGTCCTAGAGTAATAGAGTTGTTCTTGTTCTTTTCCTCATGAAAAATTACGTTTAAAACAAGCATTTAATTGATACATTTGAGCAAACGCAGTCTTTTTTTTATATTGGCGATTTTTACGGGCCATTTCGTAAAAAAGGGCAGGGTGTTCTTTTCCGAATCATACCAAAATCTAATCAGCACCAGAGTATCCTACACGTGATTTATCCACCAAATTTTGTGAAATTTGGTCAATTAGTATTTCAGCTAGAGTGGATACATGAGATTTTGGGGGGGCCATTTCGCAAAAAAAGGCGGGTTCTTTTTTTCCGAATTGTACCAAAAACTAATCAGCACCAGGGTCACGCCCAAGAGTATCACCTACCAAATTTTATAAAATTCGGTCCATTAGTTTTTGAGTTAGAATGGATACATACATTGCACAGACACACACACAGACGTCACGCTAAATATAGTTTTTTTCGTATTCAAGAGGTCTCGAAACGTGTAGATTCGTCGAAAACTCGAGTTGCGATTTTTGGCATGATTCCAGTACTTTCCCTATACATTACCATGTATTGCAGGGAAAGTAAAAATCTGATGTGAGCAGCACATGACTTTCCCTGTAGTCTCATATTCGCGTTCTCTTTCTTTAATTTCCCCCCAATTCCTTAAATTAAGTTTAATTTCACAAAATAACACCCATAATTATTTTAATTTACACTGAATTTGCACTTTTAATTCATTTTTCGTTTTTATTTGGTAACTGGACTTATTTTCAAAGGTACAAACTAAAATATCTCGAGAACAGATAGTCCGGGAGTAACGGGGTTGGTCTTATTCTATTTATCGTCAAACAGTATGTATAAAACAAGCATTTAGTTGATATATTTGAGCAAACGTAGTCTTTTATTTTAGACTTTCACGATTTTTGCAGGCCATTTTGCAGTAAAAGACAGGTTCGATTTTTTCGAATCGTACCAAAATCTAATCAGCAACAGAGAATCTAAATCGGTAAATTTAATCAGCACCAGCTACCAAATATTTGATGTATTAGTTTTTCAACTAGAGTGGATACAGTCAATTGTTGAGAGCCATATCGCAAAAAAAAAAAGTTTTCTTATCCCGAATTGTACCAAAATCTAATCAGCACCAGGGCCACACAAAAGGGACTTATCTACCAAGTTTTATGAAATTCGGTCAAATAGTTTTTCAGTTAGAGTGGATATTCTAATATTGCATAGACACACAGACAGACAGAAGAACGGTGCTTCAAATTGACACAATAACGTGAATATTCTAGTGTGCTGCAGCCCTGAATAAAATATTATAAAATGTAATTTTCTTTCTTATTTGTGCTGTACATTTACATCCATATACTAAATTTCAAGTCTCTATTTCCAGATCTTAAGGGCGGGGGTTAGAGAAGTGCCCAAAGAAGATAAAGTTCTCCCTTTAAACTTCTAACGAAGAGAAAAACATAAGAGATAAAACATAAGAGAGTTTCATAATTTATATAGAATTTACATCGAAGGCAAGCTAACTGACATATCCCTGCTTTCTTCAAGGAAGATTAGTAAATTACTGTACTTTTGTTTGATACCAACACATATTTCTTTATGTGTATCAACACATGTTTCATTATAAAACTTCGGTTTTACTTTCCCTGCAATACATGGTAATGTATAGGGAAAGTATTGGAATCATGTCGAAAATTGCAACTCGAGTTTTCGACGAATCTACACGTTTCAAGACCTCTGGAATACGAAAAAACCATTTTTAGCGTGACGTCTGTGTGTGTGTCTGTGTGTCTGTGTGTCTGCGTGTCTGCCTGTCTGTCTGTGTGTCTGTGTGTCTGTCTGTCTGTCTGTGCAGATTTTGTATCCACTCTAACTAAAAAACTAAAGGACCGAATTTCACAAAATTTGGTAGGTAAGTCACTTGTAAGCGAGTCTGGTGCTGATTAGTTTTGCGTACGATTCGGGATAAAAAAACCCGTCTTTTTTTGCGAAATGGCCCGCAAAAGCTTGTATCCATTCTAACTGAAAAATTAATGGACCGAATTTCACAAAATTCGGTAGATGAGTCACCTGTGGGTTACCCTGGTGCTGATTAGATTTTGGTACGATTCGTAAAAAAATAACCTGCCTTTTTTTGCAAAATGGCAAGCAAAAATCGTCCAAATCTAAACTAAAGAACTAGGCGTATTCAAATATATCTATTAAATGCTGATTTAATACGTAATTTTTAACGACGAAAAGAATACGACCAACCCCATTACATTAGGACTAGCCGTTCTCGAGATATTTTAGTTTTTCGTACTTTCCCTACGCCACCTTTGAAAATAAGCCCGGTTACCGAATGAGAACGAAAATTGAATTAAAAGTGAAATAAATTTAATTAAAATAAAGAGAACGTTAATATAAGTCTGCAGGGAAAGTCATGTGCTGCTCACATCAGATTTTTACTTTCCCTGCAATACATGGTAATGCATAGGGAAAGTATTGGAATCATGTCGAAAATCGCAACTCGAGTTTTCGACGGAACTACACGTTTCAAGACCTCTAGAATACGAAAAAACCATTTTTAGCGTGACGTCTGTGTGTGTGTGTGTGTGTCTGTCTGTCTGTCTGTCTATATGTGCAGATTTTGTATCCAATTCTAACTACAAAACTAATGGACCGAATTTCACAAAATTTGGTAGGTAAGTCACTTGTGAGCGAGTCTGGTGCTGATTAGTTTTGGGTACGATTTGGGATGCAGGAACCCGCCTTTTTTTGCGAAATGGCCCGCAAAAGCTTGTATCCACTCTAGCTGAAAAACTAATGGACCGAATTCCACAAAATTTGGTAGGTAAGTCACACGTGGGACACGCTGGTGCTGATTTGATTTTGGTATGATTCGGGAAAAAATAACCTGCTTTTTTTTGCAAAATGGCCCTCAAAAATCGCCAAAATCTAAAATAAAAAACTGCGTATGGTCAAATATATCCGTAAAATGCACGTTTAATACGTAATTTTTAACGAAGAAAAGAATAAAACCAACCCCATTACACTAGGACTATCCGTTCTCGAGATATTTTAGTTTTTTCGTATTTTCTCAACGCCACCTTTGAAAAGAAGTCCAGTTATCAAATGGGAAAGAAAATTGAATTAAATGTGAATTAAATGTAATTAAAATAAAGAGAACGTAAATATAAGTCTGCAGGGAAAGTCATGTGCTGCCCACATCAGATTTTTAATTTATAAAATCTTGAAATTTTGCGCATCGGTAGATCGTTTGATAGTAAGACGAAAATTACAATGTTCTATCTATATTTATTCGTCCCCCCCCCCCCTAATACGTAGTAATGAGAAATTGTCGTTTTCGCGAAAATTTTCGATTTCGAGATTTTGATGCCAGTATATGTTTTTAAGATCTCCTAAACTCGTTTTGACTATTTTTGGGGTGAGGTCTGTCTGTGGTCGATTTCTTGTGTTCACGATAACAGCCACAAATGTTAATGGATTTTCACTAAACTTTTTGAAAAAAAAATCTAGAACTAGATAGAAATTTTTTAAAATTCGAGAGAAAACTTCAAAATTTATTTGAAATTTTATTTTTTTTTTTTAACATGGCAGCATAGGACAAAATATAACATATACATTCATAGTAGAGCTATTTATGACTCAATGTTCACGAGACTTAATAGTTTCAATCATTGTTGTGAAAAATAGCCACGATACAATTTTTTTTTGTTCTTGACGTAATTAGCCCCCCTTGAAGTGGGGGGGGGGGGGAAGGGAGTTATTCCCGGAGTGATACATTGTCAAGTATGATATCAATCGAAAAATTTCTTTAAGCCTCTTAGAGTGAAGGGTAACACGCTATAGTTGTAATCATTTTAATCCAAGATACCGATTTTTCAAATTTTTTCTTGTAATATTGGAATGAAGAAACATGCAGACTCAAATTCATTTTCTCTCTATTTCTTTAATAATTCATTAAATTGAGTTTAATTGAACGAAATAACACGGAATTAATTTAATTAAATTATTGTTCGTATTTGGTAACTGGAAATTTTTTTCAAAGGTGGCGTAACAAGAATGCAAAAATCTCAAATATGTCGAGAACGGTTAGTCGTAGAGTGATAGGGTTGGTCTTATTCTTTTCCTCGTCAAAAAATACGTATAGAACATGCATTTATTTGATACATATGAGCACACGTAGTCTTTTATTTTAGATTTTCGTGATTTTTGAGGATCATTTCGTAAAAACAAAGCAGGTTCTATTTTGCAGAATCGTACTAAAATTTAATTAGCACCAGGGTCACCTACAAGTGAAAACTACTTGCCAAATTTTATGAAATTCCGTCTATTAGTTTTTCAGTTAGAGTGGATACATACATTAATTACACAGACAGACAGACGTCACGTTAAACATGTTTTTTTTTTCGTAATCTAGAAGTGTCAAAACTCATAGATCCGTCGAAAAATCGAGTTGCGATATTCGGCATGATTCCAATACTTTCCCTATACATTACCATGTATTGCATGGAAAGTTAAAATCTGATGTGGTGAGCACATGGATTTCCCTGTAGGCTTATATTCACGTTCTCTTTATTTCTTCAATAATTCATTATATTGTGTTTGATTGCACAAAATAACATCCATAATTTTTTTTTAATTGTACTGAATTTGTACTTTAAATTCAGTTTCCGTTCTCATTTGGTAACTGGATTTATTTTCAAAGGTGGCATAGTGAAAATACGAAAAAACTAAAATTTCTCCAAAACGGCTAGGCTTAGTGTAATAGGGTTGATCTTATTCTTTTCATCGCCAAAAGTTACGTATAAAACAAGCATTAAATTGATATATTTGATCATACGTAGTCTTTTTTATTCGATTTTGACGATTTTTGCGGGCCATTTCGTAACAAATGGCTGGTTATCTTTTTACTTTCCTTATATACATATAATGTATAAGGAAAGTATTGTGACGGGGCCGAAAATTTGAATTCGAGTTTCCAACAGAAGAGCACGTTTCAAACATCCCTGATCATGAATCAAACATTTTTGAAGTGATATCTGTGTGTGTGTGTGTCAGTGAGTCTATGGAGACGATAACTGACGAACGAATGGACCGATTCGAACGAAATTTGGTACAAAAATCACAATCTGCAAACACTGGAAGCCTATTGTTTTTATACGCAATCGAATGTTCAGAACCCCCTTAAATTATCAAGTGAAATTTTGAAAAAATCATCCAAAAATCAAAACCTCTAATAAAGTTACAAGAATAGACATATCTTATGTAATTTTTCCATAGAAAACGATTGACATAAACTTTAGAACGCTAACATGAACCGTTTTCGAGATATTGCACATTTTTCAAATAAATTTATCAAAAAATCCTATGAATTAAAAAATATATATTAACTGTTGATAAATATGTTCACTTTTCATATCATGCGATAAATTTGGTGAAATTATTCTCGTGGATCTAGCTCATTCCATTCATGAGAAAATATACTTTGAGTAATACTTTTGTATTTGAACACCAATAGTCATTATCTGCTGTAAGAATGATTTATTTCTGTCCATAACGCTTGGCACGAATTTGGCGGAATGTCGCCAACTTGGCGACTTTTTGAATGTTTCCAAATTAATGAAAATCTCTCCAAATGGATAAAAATGACAATAAATCAATGAAAATGATGACAAACTAACGAAATTTCAATATCTTGGAAAGAATATAAGTATCTACTGTAAGAGTAACCTAATTTTTTTACTGTAATAGTAGTAAATTCATTGCATTATATAAGGAAAGTCATGTGCTGCCCACATCAGATTTTTTCAAATAGTACTAAAAACTAATCAGCACCAGGGTCACACTTAAACCTACCAAATTTTAGAAAATTCTGTCCATTAGTTTTTGAGTTAGAGTGGATGCATGCATTGCACAAACACACACACATACATACACACACACACACACATACGTCACACTAAAAATAGCTTTTTCGTATTCTAGATAGGTCCCAAAACGTGTAGATCCGTCGAAAACTCGAGTTGCGGTTTTCGGCATAATTCCAATACTTTCCCTATGCATTACCATGTGTTGCAGAAAAAGTAAAAATTGAATTAAATGCAAATTCATTTGTTTTTGTGCAATTACACTGCATATAATGAATTATCAAAGAGATAAAGGGAAAACGAATTTGAGTCTGCAGGAAAAGTTATGTGCTGCCAATTTCAGATTTTATTAATATCCCTGGTCCTAGAAACTGGGAACATGGATTGAATGTTATGTGGCTCTCTTCCAAGGCTATCCATAAAATTTCATGAAATACAGTGCAGCCGTTCTTTCTGAGAAACCCTTCGCCCTGTTTTCAATTTATATGATGCTAACTATGTGTGCTCAATTGTGCTGCACGAGATTTTCCTTGGAAAAAATTGGTGGCTCCAGTTTGATGGAGCCAAAGGGGTTTGACTTGAATAACGTTTTGTATAATTAAACCCAACTTTTGTGAAACAAAATCTTCATCCAAAATCTGATTATAGACACCTACAGGGCTTTCAAAGAGCTGTCATTTCTTGCTTATTGTTTATAGCTATCGCTTTTAGTTTTTAAGATATAAGCATTACAAACTTGAAAAACGGAAAATTTTCAATCTTCTTCAACTTGACATAACGATTTCCTGAAAACCATAAAAGCTTTTTTTTAATAATATAGATTGATTTAAATACTACATCTTCTAGTACATATTTTTGTCGTTTGCCATTTATATCTATCTCTTACAGTTTACTACATACTTCGAATGAAAGTTAGTGTTGGAGCCCGTGAAGTATGTATATGAAAGACGCCAAGTGTTCTTGTTAAGCGAGCGCCAAGTAACGGGTTGCCGGTTTTTAAAGCGAAATAGTAGAGATGGAATAAAAATTTGTAGCGTTTGGAGACACGAGAAAATGGCCCCGTTGTCCTCATTATTTAATTTCGATAGTTTATAATAAAGGTATGGATAAGTATTGCAGTATCATTTTACAGACATACAGTCCACTACTCATATAGAAAGACTCAATTTGGTTATGTTTGATTCATCCATCAGTTAAGGGGCCAATGACGTCACAAACGCAAAAATTGTATAGCGGCAATTTTTCACAACTATATTTTAAACTATTGAGTCTCGTGATCATTGTGCAGTAAATAATCACTTTTATACATGATTATGTCAAATACCATGTTAAAATGCTATTGGTCATGTTAAAAAAAATATAAATTTTCGAAAAAATTTTGAAGTTTTCGCTTGAATTTCAAAAAATTATATCTAGTTCTAGATGTGTCGATAATAAAGCCGGATATAAAGTTTCGTGGAAATCCATTGATATTTGTGGTAGCTATCGTGTGCACAAGAAATCAACCACAGACAGACAGACGGACATCACTCCCAAAATTGTCAAAACGTGTTCCGGAGGTCCTAAAACATATTTTGGTTTTAAAATCTTAAATTCGAAAATTTTTGTGAAAACAATACTTTCTCTATACTGTTACATTGTGTGAGAAAAATAAAAATTGGTATGTGTAATTTGTCACCCAGTGAAACAGTTTCATTTAGCTGTATGATATTGATAATATATACCGAAACTACCATTCAAAAATGAATAATGCATTTCTACCAGAATTTTTTCATAAGCGCCCAACCATGTTATATAATTTAGAAGTGGATATTACTTAATGGGTTATAGCAGAGTTTCTTAGTTGCTTTGCTGTTACTAAGTGAAATGATTGTATAGGGTTATATATTCATATGTACGCATGTAAATTCATATATATGCATATATAGGGGTTCTTATGCATGAACTTCTGAAACATTGTGGCTCGGCAGATAGTTAGTAGGAAATGAATGGAGCGCATGTACCAGGTATTAACTCGGCTAGATGGAAGTTCCGTGTCTCGCAGCCATGACTGAGGAAGGTAGGGGAGTGGTTAATACCTGGTAGTTAGTCAGTAGTTCAGATATTAGATATAGCACAGCATAGATGTAATAATTAAATATAGCATAAGTAGTTAGATATAGCATAGTATTAGATGTAGCATAGTATTAGATGTAGCATAGTAGTTAGATATAGCATAGCATAGTATTAGATGTAGCATAGTATTAGATGTAGCATAGTAGTTAGATATAGCATAGCATAGTAAAGGCACAATTCCCATGTCACAGCATTCATGACTTATTGTCTTATCTGTGAGATGGTATTGTGGAATGAATGGTTCGAGACCCACATATGTTTGGGAAGTTCTAGCGTAAGAAATGGGACGGGCTTCTTTTGATGCGAATATTCTATGTGTAGAATTTCTGTGGCTCCCATGTGGTGACCGGGTGTGAAAGAATAGTCCCAACGTAGCTCATGCATGTCGTAAGAGGCGACTAAAATGGGTACCCAGAGTCCGGGGGTATAGCCGGGCACCCTGCCCCTGGGGATTATATCAGGGGACTGGTCCTCCAGGTTGGGGGTTGGGCGTAGGGCTAACAACCCTATCCCATAAAAACTTACTTGTTACGAAATCCAAAGAAAGAAATATTCGGCCGCCCTATGGAAAACGACTTAGAAAATGATTAAGGACTTTGCGCTTTGGGACTTGGAATGTACGTACATTGTATTTTAATAAAGGCTTCCATTTTTTAACAGAGGAAATTGACAAATATAATATTGACCTATTTGCCATACAGGAAATGAGATGGCTTAGAGAAGGAATTATTGAGAAAAGGATATTGAGAGGAAGAAACATGTTTTTGGAACTGGGTTTTTGTTGAACAATAGAGTAAAACATCTGGTAATTGACTTCGTTCCAAGTTCGTCTCGACTGTGTAAAATTCGTTTACGGGGAAGGTTCTTTAACTATAGCATCATTAAGAAAAAGAACTTTTTTTGAGGATCTTCATATGCTATATAGAACCTGTCCAAAACATGATGCTAAAATCATCTTAAGAGACATGAATGCAAAAATAGGCAAAGAGAATGAATCAATTTAGACCCAACAATTGGGAAATATAGTTTACATGATAATACTAATGATAATGGACAGCGGTTAATATACTTTGCTGCTGAGAATGGTTTGACCATATCCAGCACCTTATTTAATCATAAAAGAATACACAAGATAATTTAGCGCTCACCTGATGGGGAAACGCAGAATCAAATTGACCATGTACTTATTGACTCTAGGCATGTTTCAGATATTCAGAACGTTAGAACCTATCGTGGTGCAACCTGTGATTCCGAGCATTTCTTAGTTATTGCTAAGCTCAATGCTAAAATCGCGAATGCCCGTAAGTTACGGGGAAAGAGACAGAAGCGGTTTGATTGTGAAAAGTTAAAAAATGAAACAACTAAGCAAAGCTTCCAGTCTAATCTCAGTGAGGAGTTAAAATCAAAAAACCTTGCTGAAATGGAAAGTGTGGAATTAAAATGGAATGCACTCAAAAGTACAGTTATACATACGACTAATGGCATACTGGGTAATACTGAAAAAACTAAATCGAAAGATTGGTTTGACCAGGAATGCATGTTGGCATCACAAACTAAAGTAGTGGCATATAAAAATATGCTACAAAAGCGGTATACAAGAACCTCAGTGGAGGAATATAGGAAAACCAGAAGACATGAAAAGAAAATTCATCGGCTTAAAAAAAGACTTTTTCACGAAGATCGGTTTAGAGATGTTGAACATCTGAGGGGATCTAACGAAAGCAGAGCTTTCTTTCGTGAAATTAATCTCGGTCGAAAAGATTTTAGACCTAGAGTAACTGCATGTAGAAACAAAGATAATGTAATTTTGAATGACAGGAGGGAAGTTCTTCACCGATGGAATGAGTATTTTGATGATTTGTTGAATGGTTACACACAGGATGAAGACTTGGCCAACCTAATTCTTGTTGTAAATAACGAGATTGTCCCATAACCATCCTTAATAGAAGTTAAAGAAGGGATTGACAAACTTAAAAATAACACGTCACCAGGCCCTGACTCCATTCCCTTAGAACTCATAAAAAATGCAGCACTGCAGGATGTTGAGGAAATTCACCATCTCATCGATTTTATTTGGGACCATGAAGTTCTGCCTGAAGAATGGAAATTGAGCACCATATGTCTCATACATAAAAAAGGAGACATCTTGGAGTGCTCAAATTATAGAGGTATCAGCTTGCTCTGCACCTTCTATAAATTATTTTCCAATATACTTTTCAACAGATTAGTTGCTTTTACTGACAAAATTATTGGTGATTACCAATGCGGTTTCCACAGGGGAAGATCAACAACAGAACAGATCTTTAACTTGAGACAAATCATGGAAAAGACAAAGGAATTTGATATTAAAACCCATTATTTGTTTATAGATTTTAAAATGACTTATGACTCAGTAAGCAGGAAGTTCTGGAATCAATGAGAGAATTTAACATACCTGAAAAGCTGATCAAGCTGGTCGCTATTACTCTAACAGAAACTAAGCTAAGTGTTAATATACAGAACAACCTGTCAGAACCTATTGTTTTTTCGAATGGCCTCAGACAGGTAGATGCACTGGCTTGCCTGCTCTTTAATCTTGCCCTTCAAAGGATTGTAAGAAATTCTAATATTAACACTAGGGGAACAATTTTTAATAAATCTGTGCAGATATTCGCATTTGCTGATGACATTGTTATTGTCGCACGATTCCCGGAAGCACTTAGACAGGCCTTCCTCTCTTTGGAAGCTGAAGCAAGTAAGATGCATCTTACCATTAACCAGAATAAAACTAAATATATGCCATGCACCAATTTTAATAATCCTTATCTTGAAATAGGAGAGTCCAGGTTTGAAGCTGTTAACTGTTTCAAATATTTAGGCTCTGAAATGAACACATTAAATAATATAACCCCAGAGGTTACTATTGCTAATCGATGTTTTTTTGGACTACAAAAATATTTGAAATCTAGTTTTATCAGCAGAAAACTAAAATGCTTATTTATAAAAGTTTGATTAGACCCGTTCTCACTTACCCTGTTGAGACATGGACAATGACCGAGAAGGACAAAGAAACTCTCGCTATATTTGAAAGAAAAATCTTGAGAAGTATATTTAGAGGAATAAAGTGTGATAATTATTGGAGAAGAAAAACTAACTTGGAGGTTTACAAATTATTTAAAGAACCAGATATTATTAAATTTATAGCAATACCGAGGATTAAATGGGCAGGACACTTAATGAGACTGGATGACAGTCGAGCCACAAAAAAGATCTTCTTGGCTAGACCAATTGGTACCCGAAAAAAGGGAGATCAAATCTTAGGTGGTGTGACTGTCTGGAAAAAGATCTAAAAATTATTAAGGTGATTAATTGGAAAACCTTGGCCAAGAACAGGATGTCATGGAATGGAATTCTAAGGAAGGCCAGGGCCCACCAGGGGCTGACGCTCTAGTGAAGAAGAAGAAGGATTTCTGTGGAGGAAATCCACTTTGGTGGATGCCTATAGAACGAGTCTAATAGATAAAAATTTAAATTATTTTTCTTGTTTTATCGGAAATAGGATCTAGATTATGAATATGTAAAAATAATTTTAATATTTTAAACGGGTTGTATTTTCGTAAGAAAAACAAACAAATGAAATCAATTAAACCAAAAACAAAACAAAAAATAAAAGCTTTGCTTCAGACATAAGCCATGCGCAGTAAATATTAAATGATATCATGTTAACATCCTCAAAGCCAAGGAGTAGCACATATTTAAAACGGGCTATTTCCGCACGCGCTTCGCGCGTTCGAAAAGATTAGTGGTTATTAAATAGGACATATACACACTAATAAATATTGTTGATAACTTTTTATAATATCATACGTCATTGTCAAATTGAAGCATAAAAAAATCTGTTGTGGGCCGCATATGATTTTATATACAGACTCAAATTAATTTTTACTGTTTTCCCCTCATTATTCATTAAACTGGGTTTAATTGCACACAAAGAAAAACCATGGATAATTATTAACAAGAAAGATCAATCATGCTTAAAGCATTGATTATGAAACACTTTCCAACTTCAATGCAATTTTATTTAAACATGTCTAAAATGCAATACATTCCTCGGTAATATTTTAAAACTTATCACAATACTACATTAATTTATTATATTTGAAACCTTAAACCTTCATCGAAAAAAATTAACTTCATTCAAATGACGGCATTAAAATATAAATTGCCTGGTTTAAACATCTCTAAAATGTGATACATTCCTTGGTAATAATTTTAGAATTATCATAATACTACGATAATTTATTATATTTGAAAACTTTATCGAAAACAACTGAAATTCATTCAAATGACGTCATAAAAAAATAACACGCCTGGCTCTCTCTATAAAAGCAACATTTCATTCATAAATAATTCCCCCATTCATGTCATTCATCATAATACTATAATAATTTATATTATTTAAAAATCAAGACCATGGAGCTACAAGTAAGTAAAACTCTATGCGTAAAACTTCATCGAAAATTATCATCCTTCTCTTTCTAAAATCAATGAATATTTCATTCATATCAGCCATGCAGACTCCATGGACTAAATGATTTTATGTTGAAGAATTACAGCGATTCTAATACAACTCATTTTACATATTTTGCTGTTTACATTTTACATAGGTGAAAAATAGGCTTAATAGTAGAAATAATCAAATTTGGATGAGCATTTAAACTGAAATATATTGTCATTCCGTTGTTAAAGTATGTAGATGCACAGAATTTAGGCAAAAATAAAGTAGTTTTAGGGCGGATACAACACTCAATATGAATTAAAAAGAACTTTAAAAATCACGATTTTGAGACAAGATGGATGCCATATATCATTTTGAAGTGGGTCATGTGATCGTTTCATATCATGGACACGTGATCGCTTCATATAAGAGGTGTTATTATTATTTTAATTTTTATTTAAAAAACTACTGAATATATTTCGCTGAATTTTTTTTTTTATATATTTTATGGAACAATTTGAATATTGCCTAAAATTTTCAAAGCAATTTGTGAATTTTAAATCCGCTTAAAAAATGCTTGAAAAATTAGGTCCCATAGGGCTCAATGTATTCCATTTCTTCAACCCGGGTTCAATCCAAAACTAATTGGGTGATATTATTCATTTATATTCCCATAGGTCCTATAGACCGTCTGAACAACATACTAAAATGTCATTTTGATTAAGTCATTTTTACGGCAGTTATCGTGCTAACGGACAGACAGACAGACAGACAGACAGAATGAATGAACAAAGTCATAAACACTTTTCAACTTTGTTGTAAAGTGTTAAAAATATCTGATGTGGGCAGCACATGACTTTCCCTGCAGACTTATTTCCACGTTCTCTTTATTTTAATTAAATTTATTTCACTTTTAATTCAATTTTCGTTCTCATTCTGTAACCGAACTTATTTTCAAAGGTGGCGTAGAGAAAATACGAAAAACTAATATATATCTCGACAACGACTAGTCCTAGTGTAATGGGGTTGGTCTTATTCTTTTCTTCGCTAAAAATTACGTATTAAACCAGCATTTAATGGATATATTTGAGTATACCTAGTTCTTTAGTTTAGATTTTGACGATTTTTGCGGGCCATTGTGCAAAAAAAAGGCAGGTTATTTTTTCCGAATCATACCAAAATCTAATCAGCACCAGGGTGACCCACAAATGACTCATCTGCCGAATTTTGTGAAATTCGGTCCATTAGTTTTTCAGTTAGAGTGGATACAAGCTTTTGCGGGCCATTTCGCAAAAATGGACGGGTTCTTTTATCCCGAATCGAACCCAAAACTAATCAGCATCAGAATCGCTCACAAGTGATTTATCTACCAAATTTTGTGAAATTCGGTCCATTATTTTTTAGTTAGAGTGGATACAAAATCTGTACAGACAGACGGACACACAGACACACACACAGACGTCACGCTAAAAATGGTTTTTTCGTATTCTAGAGGTTTTGAAACGTGTAGATCCGTCGAAAACTCGAGTTGCGATTTTCGACATGATTCCAATACTTTCCCTATACATTACCATGTATTGCAGGGAAAATAAAAATCTGATGTGGGCAGCACATTTCTTTCCCTGCAAACTTATATCCACGTTCTATTTATTTCAATTAAATGTAATTCACTTTTAATTCAATTTTCGTTCTCATTTGATAACTGGACTTATTTTCAAAGGTGGGGTGGAAAAATACGAAAAAAACTAATATATCTCGAGAACGGCTAGTCCTAGTGTAATGGGGTTGGCCTTATTCTTTTCTTCGTTAAAAATTACGCATTAAACAAGCATTTATTGGATATATTTGAGCATACGTAGCTTTTTAGTTTAGATTTTTGCAATTTTTGCGGGCCATTCTACAAAAAAAGGCGGGTTATTTTTTTCGGAATCGTACCAAAATCTAATCAGCACCAGGGTGACCTATACGTGACTCATCTACCGAATTTTGTGAAATTCGGTCCATTAGTTTTTCAGCTAGAGTGGATACAAGCTTTTGCGGGCCATTTCGCAAAAAAAGGCGGGTTCTTTTATTGCGAATCGTACCCAAAACTAATCAGCCCCAGCCCCGCCCACAAGTGACTTACCTACCAAATTTTGTGAAATTCGGTCCATTAGTTTTTTAGTTAGAGTGGATACAAAATCTGCTCAGACAGACAGACAGACACACAGACACACAGACACACAGACACACACTCAGACGTCACGCTAAAAATGGTTTTTTCGTATTCTAGAGGTCTCGAAACGTGTAGATCCGTCGAAAACTCGAGTTGTGATTTTCGGCATGATTCCAATACTTTCCCTATGCATTACCGTGTATTGCAGGGAAAGTAAAAATCTGATGTGGGCAGCACATGACTTTCCCTGCAGACTTATATCCACGTTCTCTTTATTTTAATTAAATTTATTTCACTTTTAATTCAATTTTCTTTCCCATTCGGTAACCGGACTTAATTTCATAGGTGGCGTAGAGAAAATACGAAAAACTAAAATGTCTCGAGAACGGCTAGTCCTAGTGTAATGGGGTTGGTCTTATTCTTTTCTTCGTTAAAAATTACTTATTAAACAAGCATTTAATGGATATTTTTGAGCATGCGTAATTCTTTAGTTTAGATTTTGATGATTTTTGCGGGCCATTTTGTAAGAAAAGGCAGGTTATTTTTTTCCGAATCGTACCAAAATCTAATCAGCATCAGGATGACCCACAAGTGACTCATCTACCGAATTTTGTAAAATTCGGTCCAGTAGTTTTTTAGCTAGAGTGGATACAAGCTTTTGTGGGCCATTTCGCACAAAAAGGCGGGTTCTTTTATCCCGAATTGTACCCAAAACTAATCAGCACCAGCCCCGCCCACAAGTGACTTACCTACCAAATTCTGTGAAATTCGGTCCATTAGTTTTTCAGTTAGAGTGGATACAAAATCTGCACAGACAGACACACAGACAGACAGACAGACAGACACACACACAGACGTCACGTTAAAAATGGTTTTTTCGTATTCTAGAGGTCTCGAAACGTGTAGATCCGTCGAAAACTCGAGTTGTGATTTTCGGCATGATTCCAATACTTTCCCTATGCATTACCGTGTATTGCAAGGAAAGTAAAAATCTGATGTGGGCAGCACATAACTTTCCCTGCAGACTTATATCAACGTTCTCTTTATTTTAATTAAATTTATTTCACTTTTATTCAATTTTCGTTCTCATTTGGTAACCGAGCTTATTTTCAAAGGTGGCGTAGAGAAAGTACGGAAAACTAAAATATCTCGAGAACGGCTAGTCCTAGTGTAATGGGGTTGGTCTTATTCTTTTTATCCTTAAGAATTACGTATTAAACGGGCATTTAATGGATATATCTAAGTATACCTAGTTCTTTAGTTAAGATTTTGACGATTTTTGCGGGCCATTTTGCAAAAAAAAGCAGGTTAGTTTTTTCCGAATCGTACCAAAATCTAATCAGCACTAGGGTAACCCAAAAGTGACTTATTCACCGAATTTTGTGAAATTCGGTCCATTAGTTTTTGAGTTAGAGTGGATACAAGATTTTGGGGGTCATTTCGCAAAAAAAGCGGGTTCTTTTATCCCGAATCGTACCCAAAACTAACCAGCACCAGACTCGCTCAAATGTAACTTACCTACCAAATTTTGGGAAATTTGGTCCATTAGTTTTTAGTTAGAGTGGATACAAAATCTGCACAGACAGACACAGAAACAGACTCACAGACAGACAGACACACAGACACACACACAGACGTCACGCTAAAATTGGTTTTTTCGTATTCTAGAGGTCTGGAAACGTGTAGATCCGTCTAAAACTCGAATTGCGATTTTCGGCATGATTCCAATACTTTCCCTATACATTACCATGTATTGCAGGGAAAGTAAAAATCTGATGTGGGCAGCACATAACTTTCCCTGCAGACTTATATCCACGTTCTCTTTATTTTAATTAAATTTATTTCACTTTTATTCAATTTTCGTTCTCATTCGGTAACCGACTTATTTTTAAAAGTGGCGTAGAGAAAGTAGGAAAAACTAAAATATCTCGAGAACGGCTAGTTCTAGTGCAATGGTGTTGGTCTTATCCTTTTCTCTGCGCCACCTCTGAAAATAAGTCCATTTACCAAATGAGAACGAAAATTGAATTAAAAATAAATTAAATTTAATTAAAATAAAGAGAACGTGGATATAAATCTGCAGGGAAAGTCATGTGCTGCCCACATCAGATTTTTTAAGAACTGTATAAGCGAAAACTATCGTGTCGTCCCGTCACGAGTCTTCCATCAGGTGTTTCATAAACGTGTTCTGATTCGGAGGTTGGGATTTTAAGTCTGAAACCTGACGATATTTCCATTGAAACGATTTAGGTTCTGATGATAACTGACGACTTTCGGAGATCGTGGTTTTATGCGGTGTTTATTTCTAAAATACGTGAGCCTGAATTGCATTGTACCCGCATTGGGGTAACTTGATGCAAGTTTACTGGCAGAATATTTTAGATCTGGCATGAGCAAACTTTTTAAGTTAGTGGGTCAAATAATGTTTTAGGAACGCGATGTGTGTTCTGCCCAGCCAAGTCGCTCTATCTGAATCCATAGGTATCGAGTATTATATTATTCTTGATGTGACAAGCCCCGATATTCAGGGTTCTGTAGCTCACCTTCCCAGGATTACTAAAGACTTGATTCCATTTTTCTGTAATACGCTGATAAAGTTGACGAAAAAAATATTGCAGTGATAAAACTGGAGAAAAAATAACTCTAAAATGGTTACGATCGCCATTCCGGCCATTGAGAGAGTATTGTTTTCATGAAAATTTTCGATTTCGAGATTTTGATGCCAATATATGTTTTAAGATCCCCTGAAGACGTTTTGACTATTTTCGGAGTAATGCCCGCCTGTCTGATATCTGTGGTCGACACGATAGCAATATCAATTATTAATGGATTATAACGAAACTTTTTATCTGGCTTTGTTATCAAAAACTCTGTTGTTGCTAATTTCCCATCTGGTCTGACGGAGTCAGATCAGATCAGTAAAACCGTTGACTTTAATAAAATCCGATACCAAAAGGGGAGAACCATAAATGTCCTCCCTGTCCAGCCCGAGACAGTCCAAAATTTGTTCTGGCGAAGCCTGGACTTGCCGGCACTTAGTGCAAATGGGATCATACCAACGAGTTAGCATATATATGGAGAGAGCGCGGTCCAATCTGCTCCATGTGAGAAACATAGTCAAACATAGAGCAGGTGCTAGTGGTTGAGGAGGAGAAGGCTATTCATGATTTGGCGACTTATCGCCTAAACTGTGTCGTGTACCTTCTGCTTTTTTTTTAACTTCTAGAGGATGAGGGGGAACGGGGAGTTGTTATACGTGTTATACGTTACTGGATTTTAAAAAATATGTATGAAGAAAAATACGAAATAAGATTAGAATATTTTATTACCAAAACATTTTATTACTAAAGAATAATTTTGTTAATAAAGTCAATTTCGTAAAACAAATTGAACTACAAAGCAATTGCAAATAAAATATGATATGAAATAGATTACAAGTATACAAATTGAAGAATATGCATAATATATTTAAAAATAATTAAAAAGTATATGGAAAAATTGTATATATGCTTGCGTAATATGTAGAATTCTCCACTTTTATCTTTGAAAGCTGTGTTAGCAGTATCCATATATGCTTTGAGGCGTAATACGACTGAGTCATTTTTACATCTAATTTATTTTAATATATTGTATGCGTACTGTCAAATATAAAACAATGTACTATTTGCAATAATGAAATATTTGACTTTATTCATATATTTTTTGTTTATAAAATGACATTTCAGAATAAAATACAAAATTGTGTCTAAATTCATAAATAGGGGCTCTATTGAAATAGCCACGATTCTTAAATTGTCAAAACGTGTTCGGAAGGTTTTTGCATGTTTAATCGATACAGAATTTGGAAATGGTTTTAAAATGTTTTCTCTATAAAGTATATATAGGAAATAAATAAGATTATAAAATATTATGGCACAAAATAAAAAAATTGCATTTAATTATAATAGCTTCAGAGATTTGGTTGCTAATAATTCGTTTGAAAAATGCTTTAAATACATATTGTGAAATTTGCATCCAGAATTAAATAGACCCACACACCATAGACCCCGTAAGCACAATTACAGTGGGCTAACTCAATGTGGCATAAAACTATCAAATGTTGTACATATAAAATATTAAAAACTTACAGGAAAAATTACAAATCAATCTATCCAAAATTATTTCTAAAAATTTTAAAAACAATTGAAGCATTAGGACCAAAATTATAATTAAAGCTATGTGCAGAATTAAGTTTTAATGACTTTTAAATAGAGTTAATTATTTATTAAATGCTTCTGCATTTGTAATGTAAAGTATGTAAGTAAAAATGAATGATGTAAGTAAAAATATTTATATTGTTAGAGCTGTTTCTAGATCAAGAAGCCTATTACTTAAATTATAATGAGGAGAATGTGAGGTTCTTTTAGAGTTAAGATTGCTCATTTAATAGATTGCTAAATCATGATCAAGAAGTCGGTGATTCAAATACTTCTTTGGGAAAGGCATATTTCTTTCTCGAGAACTAAACAAGAGTTGTTGTTGTTGAGACCCAGACCGTCCGACCTACCAGAAAGGTGTCCGGCAACTGTGTGGACGGCCGGAAAGAGCCACTCAATTTAGACCGGAACCCAGTGGGGAAGTATCCACAGGGACCGTACCCTCCTTCCCCTACCACCAACCTCTCGGAAGAACCTACTGACCTACATGTTTAACGTGATCGTACTCCGCGTGAACACGGCGGCAGTTTTAGCAGCGGAGGGAATCGAACCCAGGCCTACCGAGTGTAATTCCCGCGTGCTAACCACTTGGCTACCGCGCCAAACTAAACAAGAGTGTAATACCAAAATACTTCTTGAAAACACTGGGAGTTTGGTGATACATCCTTTGGTTTTTAATTTGTGAACGGGGGAAAATATATCTTTTTAATCGAGATGTTTATATGAAATTAATTCTAACCAGCATCGGCACCTATAGAATTTATCCGGAGGGATTCAAAGACAAGATTAACAACATCGACTAGTTTAATGTCCGCCTTTGTGATTTTGAAGTGCCCCCTTGTCATCCCCTATGGGCGTCCATGCTAACTAGTAATACTTATTAAGTACGATTTACTCTGAACTAGAAATGAGATCTTGCTCATATATCATATATCTTTATGTAAAATGCACCGAAAAGTTATGATGTAAAATCTAGCTGACATTTTCAATGGATGTAAACTATTATTATATTTTATTATGAACGTAAAATTTTATCATACGACACGTCTTTACTCTCATTAAAACTCCCATTTTTACTTTCCCTGCAATACATGGTAATGTATAGGGAAAGTATTGGAATCATGTCCAAAATCGCAACTCGAGTTTTCGACGGATCTACACGTTTCAAGACCTCTAGAATATGAAAAAACCATTTTCAGCGTGACGTCTGTGTGTGTGTGTGTGTGTGTCTGTCTGTCTGTGCAGATTTTGTATCCACTGTAACTAAAAAACTAATAGACCGAATTTCACAAAATTTGGGAGGTAAGTCACTTGTGGGCGAGTCTGGTGGTGATTAGTTTTGGGTACGATTCGGGATAAAGTAACCTGCCTATTTTTGTGAAATGGCCCGCAAAAGCTTGTATCCACTCTAACTAAAAACTAATGGACCGATTTTTACAAAATCCGGTAAATCAGTCATATGTGGGTCACTCTGGTGCTGATTAGATTTTGGTACGATTCAGAAAAAAATAACCTGCCTTTTTTTGCAAAATGGCCCGCAAAAATTGTCCAAATCTAAACTAAAGAACTACGTATGCTCAAATATATCATTAAATGTTTGTTTAATACGTAATTTTTAGCAAAGAAAATAATAAGACCAACCCCATTACATTAGGACCAGCCGTTCTCGAGATATTTTAGTTTTTCGTATTTTCTCTACGCCACCTTTGAAAATAAGTCCGGTTACCGAATGAGAAAGAAAATTGAATTAAAAGTGAAATAAATTTAAATAAAATAAAGAGAACGTGGATATAAGTCTGCAGGGAAAGTCATGTGCTGCCCACATCAGATTTTTCTTCCCTAGCCACCCAATCTTGCGAGTCGCCAACCGTCGCCAAGTTTTATCTCGAAGGGAAAACATACGAGGATACCGAAAATAACTCTATAACTATCAGTAAAGTACTCCAAATGTTTTTTTAAAGTGTTAAAATGACATTATAAGTCTTTTGCAATATCACAAACACCAAAAATAAAGCGAAACTTTTAATTATACAGCATTAAAAGCAATAAAATGCACCACGCTAAAATCTAGCACAATTACTTCTTAACTATATTTGTAAGATATATAATGAAAATAAAACTTATCCATGAAAAGAGTAAAGCCCTCCTTGTACATGCTTTTACTTGCAGCCGTAATTACAACAGCACATAACCATTATTTTACCATTTATATTTCTGGAGTACGCTCTGGGTCTGAAATTGCCATTGAAATGTATAGGGTCACAGTGGGGAGAAAAGGCGTTCTCGGGAGATTCGTCCGTACAACACCTGCCTTTATCTTTGACGATGATTGCAACCCTTAAGCTCTCTCTATATAATACTTCCTCGATGGATCATACCCCCGATGGTGTTCCTCCTTGTCGGGGTCGGTGAGGCTTGTGCGCACCAATGACCCGGAGAGCTATGCCGGCGGTAGCTTGCTACTGGTAGGGTCTCCCTAGCCGGACAGGTCGAAGGGTAGGTGCCAGACTAAAAAGAACACCACTTGGAGCCTAGACAGTCTTCCACCTTTGGGTGCTCCGGTCTTTTTTGACAACGGAAGCTGTATTTTACTCCTATCAAAAACTCTAAATCTAGATAGAATGTGTTTTATATTTCGAGCGAAAATTTTGAATTTGTCCGAATTTTATTTTATTTTTTTAACATGGCAGCATAGCTCAAAATCGGACATAGTCAAAGGATTTATTTATGGCTCAATGATCACGAGACTTGATAGTTTCAATCATTGTTGTGAAAAATAGCCGTGATACAATTTTTGTGTTCGTGACGTCATTAGTCCCTATCGGGGATCAAGTTACGCCCCCCCCCCTCCGGGTTAATTCCCATTGTTAAGTATAGTATCAATCGACACATTTTTTTTCAAGCCCTTTAAAGTGAAGGACAACAGGCTATAGTTGTAATCATTTGGACCCATGACACTGGTTTTTTTTCTTAAAAAATTTTTCTATAAAACTTGGAAAAAAAAAACGCATCAGTTGTTTAAAAAATAATTCTGGTACGAAAAAGTCGAGCTAAGTCTCCTCCCCCCTCCCCGTTAGTACGGTTACCTTACACCTTTCTGGTAGGTCAGACGGTCTGGGTCTCAACAACAACACCCCGTTTAGTCTTTTTACTTTCCCTGCAATACATGGTAATGTATAGGGAAAGTATTGGAATCATGTCGAAAATCGCAACTCGAGTTTTCGATCGATCTACACGTTTCGAGACCTCTAGAATACGAAAAAACTATTTTTAGCGTGACGTCTGTGTGTGTGTGTCTGTCTGTCTCTCTGTGTGTGTCTGTCGCCTGTGCAGTGTATGTATCCACTCTAACTCAAAGACTAATAGACCGAATTTCATAAAATTTCGTAGGTAAGTCACTTGTGTGTGACCCTGGTGCTGATTAGTTTTGGGTACGATTCGAGATAAAACAACCCGCCTTTTTTGCGAAATGACCAGCAAAATCGTCAAAATCTAAAGTAAAAAAACTATGTATTCTCAAATATATCCATTAAATGCTTGTTTTATACGTAATTTTTGACGATGGAAATAATAAGACCAACCCCACTACACCGTTCTTGAGATATTTTAGTTTTTTCGCATTTTCGCTACGTCATCGTTGAAAAAAAGTCCAGTTACCAACTGAGAACGAAAATGAGATTAAAAGTGCCAATTCAGTGTCATTTTAAATAATTATGGGCGTTATTTTGTGCCATTAAACTCAATACAATGAATTATTGAAGAAATAAAGAGAACGTGAATATGAGTCTGCAGAGAAAGTCATGTGCTGCCCACATCAGATTTTTACTATTGAAGGACGTACAGCCTTAACTGCAGAACCTATTTTAACGAATGATGACTCATTTTGTGTGTTTGAGTGGGAGGTAAATACTTAAAACACACTGCTCACAACTGAAATCGAACACTATAAAGTTGTAAGTGTTGCTTTATGTAAATCAGGCAATGGAAACAGCAAGGCGAAATATGCAAATGATCACAGTTTCGTTACGCATAGTGGTGTAACACCTTGTCGAGCAGCATTAAAGCGTCTGATCAAGGAGCAGCGATATCACAGCTGCCTAAATTGTAGTGTGATTGGTTTCAGGTTGTAAAAATCATCGCAGTATGCTAAGAATATGTCGACGTACCGCATACGTCCAGTTGTAAAAGGAACGGCAACAAATCATTGCTTTACGTTAGCCTTACGTTGAGCCTTCGAAAGATCGCTGAACTATTGGGTCGTGATGTAAGCACAGTTCAACGGTGTGTGTTACGGTTCGTGAGAGACAACGAAACGACACGAAGATCAGGTAGTGGAGCTTCTAGGTGTACCACATCACGTAAAGATCATATGTTTCTGAGAAGCGTTGCGCGGGAGCCGTTTACCACAGCAACCGTGTTACAACATTTCCCGCACTACAGGTAACGTGGTTTCGACGCAAGCAATTTGAAATCCTTTGCATGTTGCAGGACTTCGAAGTAGACGATCTTTTCGACACCTACCGTTTCAATGTCTTCACCAGTTACGTTGCCTCCAGTGGCGTCCAATGAGACGGAATGGGCCGACAGAATGGCGAAACATTCTGTTCACGGATGAATCATGATTCTGTTTTGGCATGTCAGATGGCCGTACTCGCGTATGGAGGCGCTTTCAACAACGCCACCAGGAAGCTTTTTCTATCAGTCGCCACACAGCCCGTGCTTTCTGACTGTGTATAACAAGTCTTGTGTCCTTCCCCTTTTTACTTTCCCTGCAATACATGTATAGAGAAAGTATTGGAATCATACCGAAAATCGCAACTCGAGTTTTCGGCGAATCTACGCGTTTCGAGACCTCTAGAATACGAAAAAACTATTTTTAGCGTGACGTCTGTGTGTGTGTGTCTGTCTGTCTGTGCAGATCTTGTATCCACTCTAACTAAAAAACTAATGGACCGAATTTCATAAAATTGGGTAGGTAAATCACTTATGGGCGAATCTGGTGCTGATTAGTTTTGAGTACGATTCGAGTTGAAAGAACCCGCCTTTTTTTGCGAAATGGCCTGCAAAAGCCTGCATCCACTCTAGCTGAAAAACTAATGGACCGAATTTCACAAAATTCGGTAGATAAGTCTTCTGTGGGTTACCCTGGTGCTGATTAGATTTTGGTACGATTCGGAAAAAAATAACTTGCCTTTTTTTGCAAAATGGTCTGCAAAAATCGTCAAAATCTAAAATAAAGAACTCCGTATGCTCAAATATATCCATTAAATGCATCTTTTATACGTAACTTTTAACGATTAAAGGAATAAGACCAATCCCATTGCACTAGGAATAGCCGTTCTTGAGATATGTTAGTTTTTTCGTATTTTCCCCAAGCCACCTTTGAAAATAAGTCCAGTTACCAAATGAGAACGAAAATTGAATTAAAAGTGAATTAAATTAATTAAAATAAAGATAAAGTGGATATAAATCTGCAGGGAAAGTCATGTGCTGCGCACATCAGATTTTTACTTTCCCTGCAATTCATGGTAATGTATAGGAAAATTATTGGAATCATGCTGAAAATCGCAACTCGAGTTTTCGACGGACCTATACGTTTTGGAACCTCTAGAACATGAAACAACTATTTTTAGCGTGACGTCTGTGTGTGTGTCTGTCTGTCTGTCTGTATGTGCAGACTTTGTATCTACTCTAACTGAAAAACTAATTGACCGAATTTCATAAAATTTGGTAGGCAAGTCCCTTATGAGTGACCCTGGTGCTGATTAGATTTTGGTACGATTCGGGATAAAAGAACTTGCTTTTTTTTTGCGAAATGGCCTGCGAAAATTGCCTGCATCCACTCTAGCTGAAAAACTAATAGACCAAATTTTACAAAATTTGGTAGATAAATTACTTGTAGGTTAACCTGATGCTGATTAGATTTCAGTACGATTCGGAAAAAAATAACCTGCCTTTTTTAGCGAAATTGCCCGCAAAAATCGTTAAATCTAAAAATAAAAGACTACGTATGCTCAAATATATCAATTAAATGCTTATTTATTTTATACGTAATTTCTGACGACGAAACGAAAAAGACCAACCCCATTACTCTAGGATTAGCTCGAGATATTTTAATTTTTTTTTGCATTTTAGCTACGCCACCTTTTAAAATAAGTCCAGTTACCAAATGAATACGAAAGCTGAATTAAAAATGCAAATTCAGTGTAATTTCAATTAATTATGCGTGTTATTTAGCGCAATTAAACTCAATGTATTGAATTATTAATGACATAAAAAAAAATTTGAATCCGCAGGGAAAGTCATGTGCTGCTCACATCAGATTTTTCTCATTGACACTGATACTGGACGTTTAACGTCTGAAAGGGTTCGTGTTTTTATGTAATTTCAGCGTCTTAATAGAGTGATCATATTAAAATACTTCTTTTATTATAAAGTATTTTCCTTTAATATGTGTAAGTGAAATTAAGGAAAATGAACACTAATAAGTAAATAATCTTCCTGAATCCATTAAGATAAATAAATCACTTTCGAGCATTACCGAACATAGAAAGCATACCAACACTTTTAATAGAGCCGCAGTTCTTCAGATCTTTGAACTCGTATCTGAATCCAGAAAATACGATGGCATGGTGAAAGTGAAAATTATGTAAAACCTCCTGCGTGTTATCTTCATCAATTATGTACGAAGTCACTCTCGCTTTTGAGCCTGTAAGTAAAAGCAGATGAGAAGATAAGGATTACCGCAGGGGCTGAAAAGAGCGATTTCGAAATGTTGAGATTTAAAGATTGCCAAAACCAAGAAAACAAAAAACAGCCAGAGAAAGTTAAAACTAATTCGCTTTAAGTTAGTGCGAAAATAACTTTGTTGCTTGATTTTATCTTTATTGCGGCCGCAGACGATTTGACGCTATATCTGAGCAACTGAAATGCTTTGATGTTTTTGGAAACTACTGCAGAAAAATTTACTATGAGCAGTATACGACTTTTCCTACGTACAAATATTAATTTTTACTTTCCCTGCAATACATGGTAATGTATAGGGAAAGTATTGGAATCATGCCGAAAATCACAACTCGAGTTTTCGACGGATCTACACGTTTCGAGACCTCTAGAATACGAAAAAACCATTTTTAGCGTGACGTCTGTGCGTGTGTCTGTCTGTCTGTCTGTCTGTCTGTGTGTCTGTGTGTCTGTCTGTCTGTGCAGATTTTGTATCCACTGTAACTAAAAAACTAATGGACCGAATTTCACAAAATTTGGTAGGTAAGTCACTTGTGGGCGGGGCTGGTGCTGATTAGTTTTGGGTACGATTCGGAATAAAAGAACCCGCCTTTTTTGCGAAATGGCCCGCAAAAGCTTGTATCCACTCTAGCTGAAAAACTAATAGACCGAATTTCACAAAATTCGGTAGATGAGTCACGTATAGGTCACTCTGGTGCTGATTAGATTTTAGTACGATTCGGAAAAAAATAACCTGCCTTTTTTTGCAAAACGGCCCGCAAAAATCTACAAAATCTAAACTAAAGAACTAGGTATACTCAGATATATCCATTAAATGCCCGTTTAATACGTAATGTTTAACGACGAAAAGAATAAGACCAACCCCATTACACTAGGACTAGCCGTTCTCGAGATATTTTAGTTTTTCGTACTTTCCCTATGCCACCTTTGAAAATAAGCCCGGTTACCGAATGAGAACGAAAATTGAATAAAAGTGAAATAAATTTAATTAAAATAAAGAGAACTTGGATATAAGTCTGCAGGGAAAGTAATGTGCTGCCCACATCAGATTTTTTTATATTATAGCCATTGTGTATGTTTGAGAAATTAGTCTTTATATCATGAAATGATGCAAGAAACCAGTTTTTATTTTTACTTTCTCTGCGATACATGGCAATGTGTAGGGAATATATATATATATATATATATATATATATATATATATATATATATATATATATAAAATATAAATTAGTAAATCCAATGTTAGAAAGTATGTAGTAACTCATAATACACTATTCCAAAATTTTCTACAAAATACAAAGAAATAATAGAATATATATATATATATATATATATATATATATATATACTTGTATTATATATACCAGAGATTGATCATTTATTGAAATTGTTCTGTATGGCAAAAATTGAAAAAATATGGTCTGAAGTGAATATTTGATATCAATAATGACTATACGACAAGCTTGTGAAGATGATAAAGAGAACATTATAAATAAAACAGGTATTAAATTGGTATAAAATACCCCTTTTTCCCTGCTGCAGCAGGTGCAATGCTTCTGTCAGCGATTTCCATGGACGCTAATGCCTGCAAAGGGGGTCGAACTTTTTTAGATAGGGTATGTCAAATACCTGTCTTTTTGGGAGATTCTTCGTTTGGGATGGACGCTGTCCCACCCGTAAGCAAAAGGTTAAATGCATTTTTTTCGAAACGGAATTTTCAAAGGTTTTACATTTTTAAAATGCTCTATGCGTCTTAATTTTTGTCTGAGATACATGAAATTTGGCAAGAAGACATCTCTCATACTTTTTAATGAAACTGGGTATGCATTTTATAATTGGACTTTATTAAGATAATTAAAAGTGAATAAGAACCTAATTAAATGATGAAAATGAAGTTTTAATGCAGAAAAATATTTTTAAAAAATTAACTTTCTAAGGGATTTAAAAATGAATACCCAAATGTGTTCGTAATGTGTTTTTGAGTGATCATAATGTAAAATGAATCAAAAATGTAAACAAATGGCACGCAAGGAGCATTTTCAAATTTTCGTTAAAAAATTAAATTAAAAAAAATACAAAATTATAAAAAAATTGAAAAGAAAAATGAATGGTATTGTATATAGTAATGTTAAGAGGAATATTTATACAAATTTTCATATTTCTAAGTCAATAAATAAATAAAAAAATTTTAACGTCCCCTTAAATCCAGGAAGTGAACCTTAACACTAATAGAAGGTTCATTATTCAATAGTTCCATATTATTCGAATCCGGATAGAAATCGATATTGATATTATTTAGATTTGTTTTAACTATACAGATCAAATCGTCTACGTAACGATATACTTGTAAATCAGTTGATGTAAATGTACATTCATATTGTAACGATATATTTGTAAATCAGTTGATGTAAATGTACATTCATATTGATAAAGATATATATTCGCCAAAATACTACTATCACAACCACCTAGGGGGACACCTTAGGCTTGTAAACATAATTGATTTCCCTAAAAAATGTAGTTATTAAATAATACAAAACGAAGAAGTTTAGGAAAGTTTTTGATTTTAATGTGGTCGACATGTTTGCTAACATATGCATTATACAGAGATGAAATGATATTATAATGATCTTGAATATTAATATTATTAAAGAGATCTTTAAAATCAAAGATTTGGAAGCCAAAGATTTTGCAATTAAATGCAATTTATCAATTAATTCCTGACTGTTACTTAGAATAATCTAATTAATACTTTACTAGCTGAAGTAGAATAAGTATTATGCCCACTTGTGACAGTCCTCAATCTGATGGGATTTTTTATGAAATTTAGGTATTAATGCTATATACGGGAATTTGAAAAATGTGGAGTGTAATTGTAAATCACCATAAATATTAATAAATTTTAGTTTGATGCTATTAAGTGAATGTAAGTCAATTTTGAAAACTTCATAATTCTTTAAATAGTCGATTAAAAATTGAATAGAAAATTGCTTACAAATAATTGCATAATTGTTAGAGGCTTTATCTACAGAAGCGATAACAGACGATTTTTGTAAATTTTTAATGGAGTTTTTTAATATACCAAGATTATATAATGTTTTGGAAATTTTTATGTTATTAATAGTATTTTTTTATGACTTTTAAGATATGATATTTCCACATGTTAAAAGCTTAAAATAGCAGGGAATATTTAAAAGCTATTTTATAAATATATTTGTCTAGGTCGAAATTCATAAATTTTAAGATATGGGGTTACTACATACTGGTAGCCTGCCGGCCGTCCAAATGGATGCTCTATATATTCGGATGAGTCGGACGGTCTGGGTCTTCAATACTGATAGCCTAGGGGTGCGGTAGCCCAGTGGTTAGCGCGCGGGAATTGCACTCTATAGGCTCGTGTTCGATTCTCTCCGCTGCCCAAACTGCCGCCGTGTTCACGCGGAGTGCGATCACGTTAAACATGTGGGTCCGTAAGTCCTTCCGAGAGGTTGATGGTAGGGAAAGGAGGGTCCACCCTGTGGATGCCTCCCCCACTGGGTTCCTGTCTAAATTGGGTGGCTCTTCCCGGCCGTCCAATCAGTTACCTTACACCTTTCTGGTAGATCGGAAGGTTTGGGTCTCAACACTGGTAGCCTGAATGTTGTACAGTATGTCATAGCTACTTTTAAGGATTGATCTCGAACTATATTTAAATCTCCAGTGACTATATGTCCTAGCGTTGGGTTAATATAATTTTCAGATTTAACGTCTCTACACTCACAATTATTTATAATTGTATCTGTTTCACCGTGAATATGAGAGTGCTTGTGAAACTTCATTATAATTAAATATTAACCTACCTAATGGTTTGTTATATTTGAAAGTTTTTTCAACTTTTAAATCATTGATTGGTAGCAAATGATGAGGTGTATTAAATAATTCATTAAAATTAATTAGAAAATGTATGTTTAAATGAAATAACACAATAGGATTTTGTTGAGAGAGAATTATCAAAATATTTGTTGAGGTGTATATTTAAGTGATTATCAGATTATAAAAAATATGTTTAAAGTGTTCATTGGAAAAGTTTATTTTTAAGAAGGCAACATAAAGATGATTAATTTTTCTTTTTTTAACAGCAAATACAAATGATTTGATATTTTTCTAATTATAAGTAGTTTTGAAGTTGTGATGCAGGGCTTTAATAGCAGTTTTAAAGTCTACATGTTTATTTCTAGTTTTTCCTTTACCTCGTTTTGACTTTTTTGCTTTATAAGTGTCTTTACTATCATGTTGTAATTGGAGTTTATAGGAAAAAGGATTATAAATAGAATATTGACTACCTTCAAAATTATTTTTTATAATATTTTTATTGAGATACATTTGATTTAATCCTGAAAATAAAAATCTATCAGGGATTTCCATGCCTTTAGGCACGTCAATGAGTACTGGCAGTACCTGTTATTTTTTAGAGACCGACCATAACTGGAAATTTTTACAAATGCAACTTCTTCCTTGTTTTCATTAACAACGATGCATCGCCCACGAATTTTATCAATGAATCGAACACCTCATTTGCATATACGCTCACCTGCCGATGCCTTCGATCTCAGACACAACACACAAGACCGTCACGTGTGTTACTGACCGACATAAAGGGACCCCGATTCGCCGGACAGCCTATAAATAGAGGACCGCTTACTCGGCGGGGTTTCTGAAGTTCGCTAGGAACGAGGAGAGGAACCGGAGGATAAAAGGAGAATTGAGGTAAGGTTGGAATTGTTTGCTGTTTGAAATGCCACTATTTATTATATATTTCAATATAATTATCATGGTTGCATTTTTACAATATATGACTTCTGTAATATTTAATTTATATGTATTTTTATAATATATTTGTACTGTTATAAGAAAAGGGAAGGTATTTTGTAGGGTTAAAAAAAATCTCTCGGACTTGATGGATTTACATGATTTTAACATCCTGAATTCAAATTCGATTTTTTTCAGCCAATGTCGTATGTTTTTTTTTTTTTTTTTTTTTTTTTAAACGAGCGGTAGAGAACAATTTGTGCAGCATTTATTTGCTGTTTGGAATGTCACTATTTATTATATATTTCGATATATTATGGTTGCATTTTTACAATATATATCTTTTGCAATATATATATTTTTATAATATATTTTTACTGATATATGAAAAGGGAAGGTAATTTGTTGGATTAAACATAAAATCTCGGATTTGATGGATTCACATGATTTTAAAATCTTGAATACAAATTCGATTTTTTTAGCCAATGTCTTATGTTTTGTTTTCTTAAACGAGCGGTAGCGAACAATTTGTGCAGCATTTAAAGAATATGTGCAGTACGAAACTGGAATCTGTGCAGTGTGAAAAACAGTTTTTTATTAATTTTTTTCCAGTTGGAATTTATCTATGTACTTCATAAATTATCCTGCCTTGATGTTTTTGTTATGAAAAATATTTTCACTTTCTCAACTTCTGTTTTCCTAAATTGTTTTAATATTTTTATGCTTCCTCATGTTCATTTTAAACATCATGTTTAGCAAACGTTTTCTGCTTTTTATACTTATATTTACTGTACCTTAAATTTGTGTTCTGATTTTCAGACACTTAGATTGGCTGTCTAAAATCGTTATCCTTTTCTAGAGGCTATATTATCTCAGTATTATTGACAGGCCGTTGCATAAATTCAACAAGCCGAAATCGGTTTCTACCCTTTAACATCAGGAGGTTTGTCTACGTAATTCTATCATTTTATATATTTTTTATTCCTCTGTTAGCTATAAGTTTTCCAATATTCTATCACGTTTCAATTTTAAGTGTATCTTTAAACAACGTAATAAAGTGTTTTTCTCATCTCTTAAAGACCCTATTCCTATCTATAATCTTTGGAGGGGGGGGGGGTTCAATACCGAGACCGTCCGACTCATCTTTAGGATATAGAGCAGCTATTTGGACGGCCGGGAAAGGGGGGGGGGGGTATCATAGTCTATGCGAATGCTGTTTTGGTTATGTTGGGCAAACAAAATTAGCTCCTAAATTTCGGCATTAAGGAATTATTTTAGCTCCATGGATCAAACGATTTTAAATCACGATTCGTTCCAACTTTTGTTTATGAAAAGTAAAATTAAAAATAATAAATAAATACATGTAAACATTAGAATCCACGTCATTGTATTTTATAGCTATATATTGATTGACGCACACTGTTATGTACTCTGCGCTTCAATATTCGCTCATTGGCGTCACATGCGAGCGAACACCATTTCGAAAACAGTATTTTTGCCCATTATATCGTGAGATCGAATGTTTTTTAGCACAGTAGTTTATATATTTAGAAAGATGAGCTCAAAATCTATAAAAGCTCTTCAATCATATATTAAAGTTGGGTTTTTTAAACGAGTTATAAGGCGTCGAAAAATAATATTTCATTGGGGGACGAAAAATTTCAAAGTGGCCTCAAAATGGTCTCGATCAATTCTAAAAATTGAAAACCGATTTTTCATCATGGGATGAAAAATTTCAAAATTTCCTCAAAATGGTCTCAATCGATTTTTTTTTTAATCGAATGTTATTCGGCCATACCGTTTTTAACTATGTTGAGAGCTTGAATTTGATCTGCGGCTTGCGGTTCGACAGATTTTAGAGTGGATGCTCTGCTCTTTATAGATGAATCCTCATATTTATTAGACATGAGTTAAAGTCCTAATATAGCCGTAAAGCATGCATAAAATTATAGGCCGTCAATGTGACGTTATTATGACTCAGTAAAAATTATATACCACGTGGGTACAAAATATAATGACGTCATATTACGTATATTCGATACTAAATATGATTACGTCGGGATGGGACGTCACCTCCGATAAGGAAACCAGAGCATTAACTTGTATTGAAAATTTTAAACTTCCAAATTTAATGAATATTATTGCCTTACTGACAAATTATTATTCCTTTACATCGAACAGAGACAAAAGGGAAGCAAATAGCAAAAGTTCCAATCGCGATCTGGAAGACCTACTCGCAGTGGGCCTACAAGCCGAGACGTCACAAGTTAGTGATCTGGCTTCCTCTATCGGAAGTGACGCCCCATCCCGACTTAATCATATTTCGTATCGAATATACGTAATATGACGTCATTATATTTTGTACCCACGTGATATATAATTTTTACTGAGTCATGATGACGTCACATTGACGTCCTATAATTTTATGCATGCCTTACGACTATATTAGGACTTTAACTTATTTTAATTTCTGTCCAATAAATATGAAGAATCATCTATAACGAGCAGAGCATCTATGCTAAAATCTGCCGTACCGCAAGCCGCAGTTCAAACTCAATCATGTCTCCGTATGGGGTCCTCCAAGAAGAGTCGGCTTTTCTTCAACTTAAGGAGACCTTTTCTTGGGTCTTCTATTCGTCTCTGACTGATATTTTCAGGCAACGCCGAGTACGTTTGTGAGTTTTCTCTGAAGTCGTATGAGAATCAGTATGCTAACAAGAGATAATTCCAAATTTGCATCTCAATAGAAGATAAAGCATTTCGCTTGCTATAACGACCTCCTCATTTATTGCCTCATTTGTTGTAAGATAACATCTGGATTACTCTATACTCCCATTTCCTATCATTGAAATCTATATCGCGCTGTTCTAGTTCGACGAGTAGCACTTCTGAACGAATTAAATTATTGAGTTAGTTTCGTTCAACTGATACGGGTGTATTGAATGGGTATATAATAGTATAGTGCGTGCAACTGGTGCGCTTTAAATTTAAATGAAGTGCGATTGTACCGTTAAATAAGAATGTCCGAATTTTTTATTATTTTTCTACATAGTATAATGTATAGAAAAGTGTTGTGACAGGGTCGAAATTTTGATTTCAATTATTATTAATTAAACCAGTAACATGCAAAACATTAACATTAATAAATATTAATGCGAGTGATATAACAAGAATCATAATTATAATAAAAATCGAATCTCATTAGTATTCATTAATGCTAATGTTTTATAGCTCTTAAGTACAGAATGAATTGTACCTTTATTTCGAAATATATTTAAAAAAAAAAATTCAAAGTCGGTTAAATTGCTTGAAAAGAGGAATATTCCGTAGTTGGAATCATTGCAAATTGTAACTGATATAGTGAACTGATATTTGAACTGATTTAAGGCCCTCTATTGGCTGTCCCTATAACTTCAGTTGACTTGGATCATTTTCACTATTTAAAAAAATCTGATGTGGACAACACATGACTTTCCTTATATAATGCAATGAATTTACTACTTTTACAGTTAAAAAAAATGTTATTCTTATAGTAGATATTTATATTCTTTCCAAGATATTGAATTTTCTTCAGTTAGTCGTCATTTTCATTGATCTAGCGTCATTTTTATCCATTTGGCGAAATTTTTGTTAATTTGGCAACAATTAAAAATGTCGCCAAGTGGGCGATATCCCGCAAAATTCGTCGCCAAAATCTTGCCAAGCGTTATGGACAGAGAAATAAGTTATTCTTACAGCAGATAAATGACTATTGGCGTTCAAATACAAAAGTATTACTCAAAGTATCTTTTTTCATGAATGGAACGAGTTAGATTCACGAGAATGATATCGCCAAATTTATCGCATGATATTACATATGAAAAGTGAACATGTTTCTCAATAAGAAATATTTTTTTTTTATTTTATATAACGTTTTGATAATGTTTTTGAAAAATGTGCAATATCTCGAGAACGGTTCATGTTAGCGTTCTAAAATTTATGTCAATCGCTTTCTAATAAAAATTTACATAAGAAATGTCTATTTGCGTAACTTTATTAGAGGTTTTGATTTTTTGACGATTTTTTTTAAAATTTCACTTGAAAATTTAGAGGGGTTCTGAACATTCGATTGCGTATAAAAACAATAGGCTTCCAGGGTTTACAAATTGTGATATTTTTGTACCAAATTTCGTTCGAATCAGTCCATTCGTTCGTCAGTTATCGTCTCCACAGACTCACTGACACACACAGCCATCACTTCAAAAATGTTTGATTCGTGATCAGGGATGTTTGAAACGTGCTCTCCCGTCGAAAACTCGAATTCGAATTTTCGACCCCGTCACAATACTTTCCTTATACATTATGTATATAAGGAAAGTAACAATATTAGCAGATAGACGTCAAAGTTTGCATTGGGAAATTTGAAAAAATAAATAAATATTTAGAGTAATAAATATTTAGATCTTTCGATTAATGCCAAGTTTGATAATGTATGCCCCCGGGGGGGGTGTAGCTTTCCTTTCTGAGGGGGGTATAATAACGTCACGAACACAAAAATTGTATACGCAGCTATTTTTCACCACATATAAGGTTTAACTATAAGGTTTCGTGATTATTGAGCTATAAAAATCATTTTTTATGTATGATTATGCCAAATTTTGTCTTTTACTGCCATGTTAAGAAAATCTAACATTTTAAAGTTTGCGCTCGAATTAAAATAAAAATTTTCTGTCTCGTTCTAGATTTTTTATTTACAAAGCAGAATATAAAATTTCATCAAAATCCATTAATACTTTAATATACACAAGAGAAATTAGCTATCATATATACAAGAAATCGACCCCAGACAGGCAGACGGACATCCATCCAAAAATAGTCGAAACGTGTTCAGGAGATTCTAACATATATATTGACATCGAAATGTCGAAGTCAAAAGTTTTCGTGAAAACAATACTTTCCCAATACTATGTATTAGAACGTAAAAATGTAGTCGCGATGTGTTATGAAAATCGGTAATATGAACAATAACATTCTCCCTAATTCTGTAAGTATGACTGTGCATTTGAAAAATTAAATTAACACTTTGATGGTGTCATAAGCAGAAATTCCCACAGATTACATTTTTTACGGTAATAGAGCTATTATTGGAACTATATTTGCTTATATTTAGTATGTATACCAGTTTTTGTTACCTATTTTTCAGATTTTACTGCTATTTTAAGTGCCGATTTTAATCCTTTTTAGTTCCATTTTAATTGCCTATTTTGTTAGTTTTCAGTGCCTAAACTTCAAGATTCTAGTGATAAACAAACGGTGATAAACAAACTAGTGATAAACAAACAAAACCCAAGTGAACTTTCATAAAAAGTTCCATATGAACAAAAAACGCAATAAAACGTCACACATCCGAAAATTGGTTATCCGAAAACTCGATTATCCGACAACTTTTGGGTTGGTTTTTTTAAGTTCAAAATTAAACACATTATTTCAGACTTTTCACTTTAGAATCATAGAATTTTGGACTCTAGGGTGAACACTATTTTGGGGGACTTTGTTTATGATATAAAATATTCTAGTGGACAAAGGGGCTACCTTGTCCCAATAGATTAGCCGGCTTTGATTATGTAACTATAGTTTTTCTATCTAATCCTTAAAGGTCCGTAATTATAGCTCAGACAAGAAGAATGAATAGTGATGAATGTTTCATAATTACTTTCCCATATATAGTATTGGAAAAGTATTGTTTTCACGAAAGTTTTCAATTTCGAGAATTTCATGCCAATACATATTTTAAGACCTCCTGAATGCGTTTTGGTTATTTTTGGAGTGATGTTCGTCTGTCTGTGGTCGATTTCTTATGTACACTTTAGTGACCACAAATATGAATGGATTTTCACGAAACTTTATATCCGGCTTTGTTATCAGAAAATCTGCAACGAGATAGAATTTTTTTAAATTCGTGCGAAAACTAATAGTATTAAATACAAGAAAACGTCGAGTTAAATATAATGCACTAATGAATCTTTGAAAAAAATGTAAGAAAAAAAGTGTGCAAAATTTTGAGGGCCCCAAGTGGTCACTTGAGCTGTTTTGCCCTGTAAACAAATACTGAATGAACTTATTTATCTCTCGCTAACTTATTTACTCTTTGACATATTTATTTTTGCAAATGAAAAACATGTTGGTAACCGCCATCGACGAGCACTCCCGTAGTATTTTTCCTGTCTCATACTATGTAATATAATATAGAGAAAATATTGTTTACACGAAAATCTTCGAATTCGAGATTTTGATGCCAATTTATATTTTAAGATCTCCTGATCACGTTTTGACTATTTTTGGAGTGATGTCCGTCTGTCTGTCTGTGTGTCTGTGGTCGATTTCTTGTGCGCACCATAGTGGCCACACATATAAACAGATTTTCATGAAACTTTATATCCGGTTTTATTATAAAAAAAAAATTCAGAATTTGAATTTTTTTAAATTTAAACGAAAATTTCGAAATTTATTGGAAATTTTGTGTTTTTTTTTTTTTTAATTTGGTAGTATACGACACAACTTGTCATAATCATGCGTAATAGGGTTTATTTATGGTTCAATGATCCCAAGACTTAATAGTTTCAATCATTGCTGGGAAAAATAATCGAGATACAATTTCTTGGTTCGTGATGTCACTACCCCCCCCCCCCCCCTCCCAGGCATTTTGCTAGTCGATGTTGTACGTTTTATCCTTTGACGTACGTTTGCCCCCTCCTAGAAAAGTTCTATGGACCGGGGCCGGCGGGATTAGTTCTGCTCCTTATCGGGCCTATGCCTGCGGCGCTGCTGTAGCTCGTGACGTCATAAAGTACATCCCACAATTTGCAACTTACAGCATGTGTTTGAAAGTATGATTGCGTAAATATTGACAAAGATACAGATGTACCCTAATAAGATTAGCTATATCGTTAATATTTTTATTATCTAGGTAATAATAATAATGCATGGTGTTGTTAATTTCTAATATTTAAGGGAAAATGTAATCAATTTGTCCACTTTTTTCAAGATACTTAAAGTGATGCACATGCAGTATAAGTCTAACGAACGTATCACCGAAAGGTTTTTTTTAAGTGTATTTTTAAAATCTAGAACATGATTAGAAGTGATCTAGAACTATATTCATGGATGTCAAGATTTTAGGTAGTGTAATTTTTTCAAATCCAACGTCAAATTCGTCCGTTGAACGAGTATTTTTGCTACGTAAGAAGCTGATGGAAATCGCTGAACAATGAATGTAAATTCAGAGAAACAATTTCAGAATACAAAAGCTGTAAATTTGGAAATACAAAATGAAGTAGAAAATGAAAATTTTATCATTTTTAACTTTTCAAAGGTATAAATAAACATACCTTAATGGAATAAGTAGAATGCAAATACATGTTTTTTTATTTATGCATTAGCATAATGAAATTTTTCTTAGTAAGGTTTGTTGTTGTCAATATAAACAATTGTTCGATTTATATATGTAGAGTTAGACATTTTTGCGGATTGTTGTTGCACCCCTCTAAAATTTTTGGTACTATCCCCCCCCCCCCCCAAATTCATGGATTATACACCCTCAAATATTTTGGTGTAAGTAATTAAAAAAGTAAATGTGCAGAAAATTTCATGTACGTGTTTTGATTTTTTATTAGTGAGTCAAAAAGGAATCATTGACCTGCAATTTGTAAATGGTCTATGGGCAATTGTCATATTGTCGTAGCAAAAGGCAAGATTAAAATTAAGAATGTTATTGCTACAGTACTATCAATTAATGAATAATGTAACTTTATACTTTCAATCATCTCAATGACCTCCAAAGAGACTGGAAACCATTGATTTTATTTATTTTATGCACATGTGTATTAAATATAAAAATGTAAAATACACAAATCATTTTTTTTTTTTTTTTACATTCCTTTTTTAATTACAAAAAAAAAAATCTGAATTTCATAATTTTTTTTTGGAAAAACTGAAATTCATATTGGCTCCGAAAACTTTTCGTGGATTATTTAGCTTATTATTGTTTCATTAAAATGCAGATGACAACACTCAGCAAACTTAAAGTGTTAAAAGTAGAATTTTCAAAACTTCACATCACAGGTGAAAATCGTCTGTCAATAAGTAACGTCTAAAATTATTTTCGTTGAAAAAAAAACAGGTAAGATTTAAGCTATTAAAATAAGTTTGGTAAAATAGTTTGTCATTGTAATACAGTATTATATTTGATATTTAATCGATTTATTCAAATTTATTAAATTATTTCTGTTGTAAAAAAGCGTATAACCCGAAAGCGATTTTTTAGATTTTTTAAAATTATTACTATTTGAGACTACTGTCTTTTCCTGTCATTCACGCTAATCTCTACATTTCATTTAACCAAAACAGGGATTTCAATTTAATCTGAAAGTGCACAATAACAAAAAATAAATATTTTTATATCACAACCCTGCTGTCAATTACAAATATAACTTCCGGAATAGTCTTCATAATAGGCGTGATCACTTATTGACGGTTAAAATATAAATCTAATGTCTGTATTATTATGTATGTATATTATTATTAAGTATGTATGCATATTATTATTATGTATGCATATTATTATTAAGTATATATATTATTAAGTATGTATGTATATTACTATTAAGTATGTATTATTATTAATTATATATATATATATATTATTAAGTATGTATGTATATTACTATTAAATAAGTATTAATATTATATTAATTAATAGTATTAAATAATTATTAATAGTATATTAATTATTAAGTATTATTACTATTAAGTATGTATGTATATTAGGATATATATTATGTAAATCTGACAGTTAAAACTTTTGAAAGACCTTATTACAAAAATGTTTTAGGAGAACTATGTAATTAGAAATTTAATTAACTCTGCCCAAAAGCATTATTATATATATATAAGAGGTCATAATGTGTTTCTGTGCATTAGGTTATTTAAGAACAAAAACCAGATTTCTCAAGTAAATGAATTTTATGAAAAAATAAAATTCAAAAGGTTAAAACCTGGCATTGAATCTTTTAGAAGAAAGGAAAAAAAACCTCGTAACTACGGAAATATTCTATATTTTTTTACTTTACAATCTTATTTATATTCCTTCTTTATATATAATTTGTTTTCGTTATATTTATTCAATTAAATCATTTTTACTTAAGAACTGGAGCAAAGTGTAAACGCCGTGGATGGGATGTAAGTTGTGACGTCACGAAACCTGCATCTAGGCCCGATAAGAAGAAGAAATCCCGCCGGCCCCGTATGGACTCCCATGTCCTTTAGAGTCAAGTTGTGCCCCCCCCCCCGGGAGGGTACATTGTCAATTATGGATCAATCGAAATATTTTTTCAAGTTCTTTAAAGTGAAGGGTAACACGTTATAAATGTATTTGGATCTACGATACCGATTTTTCACAACATTTCTTGTAAAATGTGTGTGTGTGTGTGGGGGGGGGGGGGGGACACGAAAACAAACAAACCACAAGGTGAGGGTGGGGGGCGCTACTTAAAAATGTATTTTGGTAGTCGAGTGGATCCACACTCCAGCTAATATTTTTTTAGCAATACACCACTGCTCTGAAACGAAAACAGTACCTCAGAATTCTAATGTCGTGTGATATGGATGCAGTATAGTGACCCCAAAAAGATGTTTTCGCGAACAGAAGTTTCAAGAAATGTCCTTGATACCGCTGCGAGTTCATTGCTTTCCGTTTCGAGATATCAAGGACAGTCCGTCATGAAAATGAAACGTGATGATCTCTGCAAAAACAGCATTGTTTAATACCTCCAGATCTCCGTGGCGGCATTGTTCGATATCAAAGGCAACACGGCATTAAAGATATCAATGCGGACTTGATAAACACGGAGAAAGTAGGGGGGGATTTCTTTAAGAATGTTAACACGCACGATATGCTACGCAGGCGCTCTCAGCTGAATAATCCCTGCTCTAGAAAGTTGGAAGAATTCTTCTAGTATGTTTTTTTTATTTTATAATCTCTATATTTAGAGGTAGTTTATAAGGTATTGTATGCTCTTCTTTGGAATGGAAACATGAACGGATTGAGACGGGGTATGTAATATGGAGTTCAAGAGCATCTTATGACCTAGTCCGCTTTGATTTAGGGATTACCTTCTGAAAGTTTACAATGTTCCTTTCCTTTTTACAATCCAGAGCACTCGACCTACACAAAGATATGTGTTTGGATGGCCAGTATAATGCTACCCAATTTAAATCGGAATCCAGTGGGACGGCATGCACAGGGACCATACCCTCTTTCCCCCTGCCACCAATCTTTCAAAAGAACTGTGTAAAGAGTCTTGCTGCCCCAACCGGGAATCAAACCCTGGATCTCCGAACTGGCCAGCCGACGCTCTACCGTTGAGCTACCGGGACATAATTGCAAGCTCTAATCGTCGAAGTGAACTCTGCAACTGTTGGACCCACAGATTTAACGTGTCGGTACTCCATGTAAAACACGGGGCCGTTTGGGCAGAGCCGGGAATCAAATTCGAGTCCTCCGAGTCCAATCACCGTTCATTAACCACTGAGCTATCCCGCCCGTATGTGTTCCTTCTTCTTCGACCGAGACCGTCCGACCTACCAGAAAGGTATAAGATATCTGTTTGGACAGCCAGGAAGAGTCACACAATTTAGACTGGAACCCAGTGGGGAAGGCATCTACAGAGACCGTAACCTCCTTCCCCTATCACCAACCTCTCGGAAGGACTTATGGACCCCCAAGTTTAACGTGATCGTACTCCGCGTGAACATGGCGGCTGTTTTGGAAGTGGCCAGAATCGAACCCGGACCGACCGAGTGCAATTCCCGCGCTCTAACCACTGGGCTGTCGCGCCCCTTATATATTCCTAAAACCTCCTTAAGTACCGCAATAATTTTGTAAGGAAATGTCCAGGACTGCACACGTCTCTCTAGTAAAGTGGCTATGCCCGATCAAAGAAAAAAGATTGCAGCACCCCTATCAAAGAATTTAAAGAGTGAGAATAACTAACCCCGCACCAAAGTCAGAAAGACAAGAAAAGTGAATTACAAAGTTGTAAATTGGTAGGAATTAATACCAGAGGTAAGCGAAACGCGTATTTGGAAGGCAATAAATACCTGCTAAAAATCGTATCATAAGGACTAGTAAGACAGTAACACCTACAATGCTTGTAAAAATACACGGTAAAATTTTTTATAAAATTCAAATGTGCATTTTTTTATTACCCAAGCCGTCCGCTCACCCAAAGGGGGTAAACCACTTGCAAGGTACAGCCGGGAAAAAGACAGAAAAACTGAAAAAATCCATAAACAAGACATATATAGATATACATAGATAATATACATATACAAGGTGATTAAAAAAAGATGTGCCAAACTTTCGAGGTGGTAGCACACACCAAACAAAGCATTTTTCGTCATAGTTTACCGGGTCGCTATAGAAACGTAAAGGCGCCAATGGGCGCCTAATAGTGAAATCGATGAGGTGAGGAGAAAACAAAGGAATGACTTATAAGTTATAAAATGACAGTTAATAAACAATAATTACAGTAATGTCTCAAAAGAGCGACCGCCAACTTGAATACACATCTCACATCGGCGATGGAGGGATTGACAAACTCTCTCGAACAGACCAGGCATGTCGCGCACTTCGGCAGCAGCGGCCGAAATTCTGGTGACGAGTTCCTTCAGATTCAAGGGGAATGTCATAGACGAGACTCATGAGATATTTCCACAAAAAGAAGTCAAGACACGACAGCTCGGGCGATTGTGGAAGCCAAGCTATGGGACCACCTCGCCCAATCCATCGGCCCTATAACGCCTTTATGTTTCATTTCCGACCCGGTAAATTCTGACGAAAAATGCTTGGTTTGGAGTGTACTACCATCTCGTAAAGTTTGGCCCATCGTTTTTGAATCACACTGTATATATACATGGCGATTTCACTTGGCGACTTCTTCAGCGAAACATTGCCAACATGGCGATATGTCGCCCTACATTGACGAAAATATGGTAAAAATATATAAAATGACGCTAAATTATCGGAAATGATGTTAAATGGATGAATTGACTATTAAAATATGAATTTTGAATCACCATGTATAATACGTATAAAGCAATGAAACAGGATTATATCAGAAACGATGAAATAAAATTTTTTTGAAAAAAAAAAAAAAAGTCGAAACCAAGAAGCGGGAGAAGAAAAAATGTGAACAAAAACACACACAAAAAAATGCATATTAATAAAATACAAGAAAGATCAATCATGCTTAAAGCATCGATTATGAAACACTTTCCAACGTCAATGAAATTTTATTTAAACATCTCTAAAATGCAATACATTCCTCAGTAATATTTTAAAACTTATCACAATACTACATTAATTTATTATATTTGAAAACTTAAACCTTCATCGAAAAAAATGAACTTCATTCAAATGACGGCATTGAAATATAAATTGCCTGGTTTAAACATCTCTAAAATGCGATACATTCCTCAGTAATATTTTTAAAATTATCATAATACTACAATAATTTATTATATTTGAAAACTTCATCGAAAACAACTGACATTCATTCAAATGACGTCATAGAAACAATAACACGCCTGGCTCTCTGTATAAAAGCAGCATTTCATTCATAACATTTTCCCATTCATGTCATTCATCATAGTACTAAAATAATTTATTTTACTTAAAAACTTAAGACCATGGAGCTACAAGTAATTAAACACTATGCTTAAAACTTCATCGAAAAAAATCGTCCTTCTCTCTGTAAAATCAATGAATATTTTATTCATATCAGCTATGCAGACTCCATGCGCTAAATAATTTTGCTTTAAAGAAATGCAGCAATTCTTATACAACTCATCCTACATATTTTGCTGTTTGCATTTTACATAAGTGAAAAATAGACTTCGTTGTAGAAATAATCAAATTTGGATGATCATTTAAACTCAAATATATTGTAATTAATTTGTTTGAGTATGTAGATGCACAGAATTTAAGCAAAAATAAAGCAGTTTTAGGACGGATACAACACTCATTATGAATTAAAAAGAACTTTAAAAATCACGATTTTGAGACAAGATGGATGCCATATTTCGTTTTGAAGTGGGTCACGTGATCTTTTCATATCATTGTCACGTGATCGCTTCATATAAGAGGTGTAATTATTATTTTAATTTTTATTTAAAAAACTACTGAATATATTTTGCTGAATTTTTTTTTATATATTTTATGGAATAATTTGAATATTATCTAAAATTTTCGAAGCAATTTGTGAGTTTTAAATCCGCTTAAAAATGTTTGAAAAATTAGGTCCCATACGGTTCAATGTATTTCATTTTTTCAACCCGGGTTCAATCCAAAACTAATTGGGTGATACTATTAATTTTTATTCCCATAGGTCCTACAGAGCGTCTGAACAACATACTCAAATTTCATTTTGATAAGTCATTTTTACGGCAGTTATCGTGCTAACGGACAGACAGACAGACAGACAGACAGAATGAACAAAGTCATAAACACTTTTCAACTTTGTTGTAAAGTGTTAATAAAAACACAGAGAACAGATTGGAACAGCGTAGTTAGTAAAACAATTATTCATTGATCAGAAGAACATAGAGAACATAAATTACTCAAATACAAATCAACAATCATTATCTGAAATACCTTTTCACTATATAAGTACAGTTTTTTTATCTTATTAAATTTTTTTTTATTTTTGCAGATGTTAACAAACATGCGCATTGTTGCTGACTGGGGCATTTTAAACAGGCTTTAAGATTCCTATGCATCTAAGTGTTTTTTATTTTTAGCATAATTGAATGCCTTCTGTAACAGTTTTAGTATAGATTTCTGCTCACTGGATAAAGCTCTGCAACTTTGTCATTGGCGTTTTCGTCTATCTCGCTTTGCTGCTGAGTTCGTTACTCTAACGTTTTGAATTCTCCGCTTTAGGGACGTTGCAGTTCCTTTCATTCGATCGTGCATGACCACTTTACTGTAGATAAACCTAACGTGCACACTCATGGACATCTTTCCTTACGAAGTTATTGGAGGGCTTAAAAACTTTCTTAGTAACACTGTACAAAGGAAATCCGGGTAGTATAATATATATATATATATATATATATATATATATATATATATATATATATATATATATATATATATATATATATATATAGAATGTCATATAACAGAATCTACCATAGTACAAATAGTACAAAAACAGATATCTAGACCAATAAGCGCAATGCAGCTTGAATTAGCCCAGAAAAATATAATAGTAAAAATTGAAAGATTGGACATGAAGACAGCCAACAGGTAATACATAAAAGGCCTAGGGGGATTGTGACCCCTAGTTCCCGTTTACAAGTCGACTTTTCCACCAATGGCAACACTCACGGAGCCATGCATTACCTGCGGTTAAATTCAGTACAACGTCGAAACAGAAGACGCCCATACGAAGTATATATCAAACTTAAAAGGAAAAAATCCCCCAACATAAGAGCAATATAATTGAAACGACACAAGACTAAACCTACTTAAAATATACGAACTGCAAATACAAATACCCTACTTCCATCCAAATCACTCACGCCAATTTTCCACGCTTAAATAGTTCCTCGCTGTATCGATGCCATTTTATTTCCTGAAATAAAGGTGTTGCCAAAATCCTTACTGAATGCATCGAAAACTTTACTATGAACCACATTGTAACACTGACAAATAAATATTAAAGGATAATTTTCAGTTATTGCTTCTTTAATAAATATAGAATCATTTTTGATCCTATCCTTTCCATAAGAATGCATTCTTTCACTACGTTTAAAGTGATTAATGACTATATTGCGAAATATCCTGATACTTAAATTAGAATACCAGTTAATTATATAATGTATTCTAAAACTGTACTGTCTTCTTTTATCATAAATAGTATAATACGTTGTCTTGCTAGGTGTTAAATGTATACTTATATCCAGATAGTTGATTGCCTTTGTTTTATCCGAGATATTCTCAATAAGATTCAAGCAACCTGGATAAAAGGAAAAATCAAATTCATACCCGTCTCCTGTGTTTTCGTATGCTATGAGGATGTCATCAATAAATCGAAAGTAAACCATTTCGTTTATAAAGTGATTTCCTTGTTCATAATGGTGCAAATATAGATTTGCTAATAATGTCGAGCACCCTCCACCCATTGGCACGCCTTTAATTTGTTTGTAATATTCAGTACCATTATACAATATATTTTCATACAATACGATGTCCAAAACGTGTTTAAACTTTTGAATTGTGACACTTTGTTGTAATTCAAATGTCTCATGTATTTGCGTCAATATACTATATAGATCCTCAAAATTTATATTACTGAATAGATCTTGGAAATCATAGCTTCTATATAATTGATTAGCAGGTAGTTTGTTCAAAATTCCCAAAACTTGATCGCTGTTTTTTATCATGACGGAACCATTTTTTGAAATATGATTCATTACAGGTTGTAGATATGACTTCAGTAGCGTATTAGCCCTTGTGGTATAAGTTTTAAATGCCACTGTAACTGGACGAAACTGCACTGGTTTTTTGTGAAGTTTGGGTATCAAGACCAAATACGGGTAGCGTATATGTTTCAAATCAATTCCAATTCGCTTATGAAGTGCACAAATTCGATTATTAATTTCATTATGTTGCACATTGAGCTTTTTATATATTTCCTCATCTTGATAACTTTCTTTAAGAATCTTCATATAGTATGCTATGCATGTGAAAGTGAAATTAGATGATGCCTTGTCTGTGTAGGTAACTGCATATTTGTTCCATAAATCATTCAGTTCGTCACGATTTACATTACACTCTTCTCGTTTTTGAATTGAAGGTTGATAAAATCGACGAAATTGAAAATTTACACGATCTCGCCATTCATCAAATGCATTCATAGGCAAACTGTATTTTATTGCCATATTATATATAAATTCTTTCAATTCTTTGTAATAATTCCCATATATATCATGAAATTCCTCTGACCTGAATTTAGTACCTTTATCAAATGCTTTTCGTAGTTGACTCGTATTAATCACGTTCAAATCGCCAGTCACTATGTGTTTATGATCATCATCTATAAATGGGCTTGATGTACACTGACACATCAGATTTTCATATTGTCCCATATTCTTACCAATTTTATTGTAATTATATACCTTACGTCCCATTGTCAACACATAACGGTATGATATACAAATATTAATTCTTCTAATAGGAAAGTGTCTTTGATGATAGTCTAAAATCTTTTTAAAAGGAACATTATTAAAAGCTCTATTTTTAAAAGTTGTCATTAAATATTCTTTATGTTGTATTGCATTAATTTCTTGATTTAAGTTGATGTTATATTGTGCTGCTCGCATTTTAATCATATCAAGAAATATTGCATACCAGTTATTAACGCAATCGATCTTATCACTGGGTGCATCATCAAATTGTTTATCCTTATAATTATGCCATACACGCAATATGAATCGCTTTCGTATACCATAAACTGTATTTTTGATCCAATTATTTTTAATGCCAAGATCACTGTAGAATTGTGCAAATAATGCATCGATTTTTACAAGTGTATTCAGATATGTAGTACGATGTGATTTTTGTCCTCGTTTTTGCCTTGTAACTGAATAAGCTATATTATGCTTCATTATTGATGGCTTACTTCCATCCCTGCATTTACTTAAATCATTTGTTTGTTTAAGTGGAATATTGGAATGCGAAAGAGGCTATTATGAGGTAATGTAAATAGGAACATCTGTTCATGTAATTATGGATCAGACTAGAATACATTATCTACTCCATTATACGAGTATAAATTATTAATTACTTTTTATGATGAATACAAAATTATATAAATAGCGACTGGCAACGATATATTTATTTATAATTCATATATTGGCTCGGTGGCACAGTAATAAGGGTACACTGTGTGATCGTCAAAACGCTACCCTTATGAGCACTATATTACACTATTTTCGCAAAAGCCAAAGTATACCAAAGGAAGGAATCAAAAATAATGTATTGAACGAATCTTGTTCTCAGGATAAATATATAAATGTTATTAATAATGACGATCCTTACAAACGCAAATACCATTTCAAGAATATGATGAAATTTAAATTTAGTAAGTGTGCATCCAACAGATGTAAGCTATGTCCTGTAGCGGCAAGTGAACAGATAACTTATGGTCAGCACAGATATAGAACATTTTGTAAAGTTTTTAACTGCATATATTCAATAACATGTGGTACATGCAAGAAAAAATATATTGGGCAGACTAAGAATCCTCTGCATTTAAGGATAAATCTTCACAGAAGTCAGATAAAGCATTATAAAAATCAGTCTTCACAGCATGATAATATAGAATTAAGTCACTTTAAACATCATGGATTTGAAAATATTATTGTTAATATAATTGATTTTGTAACCAATCATAACGAACGAATGTGGTGGGAAACCGTCCACATCAATCAATTTATGACATCATATCCATATGGACTTAATACCTTACTGTATAGTGAAAGTAATGATTTAAGTAAATGCAGGGATGGAAGTAAGCCATCAATAATGAAGCATAATATAGCTTATTCAGTTACAAGGCAAAAACGAGGACAAAAATCACATCGTACTACATATCTGAATACACTTGTAAAAATCGATGCATTATTTGCACAATTCTACAGTGATCTTGGCATTAAAAATAATTGGATCAAAAATACAGTTTATGGTATACGAAAGCGATTCATATTGCGTGTATGGCATAATTATAAGGATAAACAATTTGATGATGCACCCAGTGATAAGATCGATTGCGTTAATAACTGGTATGCAATATTTCTTGATATGATTAAAATGCGAGCAGCACAATATAACATCAACTTAAATCAAGAAATTAATGCAATACAACATAAAGAATATTTAATGACAACTTTTAAAAATAGAGCTTTTAATAATGTTCCTTTTAAAAAGATTTTAGACTATCATCAAAGACACTTTCCTATTAGAAGAATTAATATTTGTATATCATACCGTTATGTGTTGACAATGGGACGTAAGGTATATAATTACAATAAAATTGGTAAGAATATGGGACAATATGAAAATCTGATGTGTCAGTGTACATCAAGCCCATTTATAGATGATGATCATAAACACATAGTGACTGGCGATTTGAACGTGATTAATACGAGTCAACTACGAAAAGCATTTGATAAAGGTACTAAATTCAGGTCAGAGGAATTTCATGATATATATGGGAATTATTACAAAGAATTGAAAGAATTTATATATAATATGGCAATAAAATACAGTTTGCCTATGAATGCATTTGATGAATGGCGAGATCGTGTAAATTTTCAATTTCGTCGATTTTATCAACCTTCAATTCAAAAACGAGAAGAGTGTAATGTAAATCGTGACGAACTGAATGATTTATGGAACAAATATGCAGTTACCTACACAGACAAGGCATCATCTAATTTCACTTTCACATGCATAGCATACTATATGAAGATTCTTAAAGAAAGTTATCAAGATGAGGAAATATATAAAAAGCTCAATGTGCAACATAATGAAATTAATAATCGAATTTGTGCACTTCATAAGCGAATTGGAATTGATTTGAAACATATACGCTACCCGTATTTGGTCTTGATACCCAAACTTCACAAAAAACCAGTGCAGTTTCGTCCAGTTACAGTGGCATTTAAAACTTAAACCACAAGGGCTAATACGCTACTGAAGTCATATCTACAACCTGTAATGAATCATATTTCAAAAAATGGTTCCGTCATGATAAAAAACAGCGATCAAGTTTTGGGAATTTTGAACAAACTACCTGCTAATCAATTATATAGAAGCTATGATTTCCAAGATCTATTCAGTAATATAAATTTTGAGGATCTATATAGTATATTGACGCAAATACATGAGACATTTGAATTACAACAAAGTGTCACAATTCAAAAGTTTAAACACGTTTTGGACATCGTATTGTATGAAAATATATTGTATAATGGTACTGAATATTACAAACAAATTAAAGGCGTGCCAATGGGTGGAGGGTGCTCGACATTATTAGCAAATCTATATTTGCACCATTATGAACAAGGAAATCACTTTATAAACGAAATGGTTTACTTTCGATTTATTGATGACATCCTCATAGCATACGAAAACACAGGAGACGGGTATGAATTTGATTTTTCCTTTTATCCAGGTTGCTTGAATCTTATTGAGAATATCTCGGATAAAACAAAGGCAATCAACTATCTGGATATAAGTATACATTTAACACCTAGCAAGACAACGTATTATACTATTTATGATAAAAGAAGACAGTACAGTTTTAGAATACATTATATAATTAACTGGTATTCTAATTTAAGTATCAGGATATTTCGCAATATAGTCATTAATCACTTTAAACGTAGTGAAAGAATGCATTCTTATGGAAAGGATAGGATCAAAAATGATTCTATATTTATTAAAGAAGCAATAACTGAAAATTATCCTTTAATATTTATTTGTCAGTGTTACAATGTGGTTCATAGTAAAGTTTTCGATGCATTCAGTAAGGATTTTGGCAACACCTTTATTTCAGGAAATAAAATGGCATCGATACAGCGAGGAACTATTTAAGCGTGGAAAATTGGCGTGAGTGATTTGGATGGAAGTAGGGTATTTGTATTTGCAGTTCGTATATTTTAAGTAGGTTTAGTCTTGTGTCGTTTCAATTATATTGCTCTTATGTTGGGGGATTTTTTCCTTTTAAGTTTGATATATACTTCGTATGGGCGTCTTCTGTTTCGACGTTGTACTGAATTTAACCGCAGGTAATGCATGGCTCCGTGAGTGTTGCCATTGGTGGAAAAGTCGACTTGTAAACGGGAACTAGGGGTCACAATCCCCCTAGGCCTTTTATGTATTACCTGTTGGCTGTCTTCATGTCCAATCTTTCAATTATTACTATTATATATATATATATATATATATATATATATATATATATATATATATATATATATATCTTTCATTCTTTCATTTATAAAATTCATACCTTTTAACTTTTTCTGTATTTAGAAATTAGAAAAGGTATCTTAAAATTATAGTCCCCCCCTCAAGACAATCCCGCTTATTCTATATCATATGTGAAAATGGCTCTCCTGTTATTGAAAGTAAAATATATTTAATTCTTCCATGCTAAATTACGAAAAATATGTTTAAAATAATCGCGTTGCAGGAACGCGAATTACCCTCTGTGAAGCGCCGGGGTTTAATCACATGGTGAGGTCGGCGAGCATTGCAGCGTTGAGTTAAAGACACCTTCAACTTAAGACATTAAAATAGGCTACATTGTGAGAGTTCTTCTTCTTCGCCCCAGACCGTCTGTCCTACCCGAAGGTGTAAAGTAGCAGTTTGGACGGCCAGGACAGTGCCACCGAATTTGGACCGGAACCCAGTGCGGGCGGCATTCACAGGGACCTACCCTCCTTTATCTACCACCAACCTTTCGGGGAAGGATTTACAGACCCACATATTTAAGGTGCCCGCACTCCGCGTGAAGACGGGGCTAGTTTGGTCAAAGGCGAGAATTGAACTCGGGTCCTCCAAGTGCAATCCCCACGCTCTAATCACTGGGCTGTCCTACCCTTGAATTGTGAGAGTGCGCTACAAATACATAAAACGTTTTGTGAAATGGATGTATATTCGTTTAACAATACATGAAAACATTAGTTCAGAAACACAAAAGCCGCCTGTAAGGGGTGTTTCCCAAATTCGGAAGGCACTGCCTTTGCAGGTACTAGTATCCATGGGCCGATTTCGCGCTTATTATGCGCTCGTTAACATTTTAAGCTGGCCACCTGGAACGGCAAAATTTGTCATTTCCCAAAGAAATTTAAAAAAATTGTGGTTTATAGTAAGTTTCTTGCTGCCATTGCAGATATCGGTTATTCCATGCTGACGAGTTCATAATAAAGCCGAAACCGGTGCATGGATACTGGCATATGTAATGGGAGTGTCTACTAAAAACAATATTGTTTTTGAAGCAAAGACAGTTTAGAAAGGTGATGTAAAAGCTGGTAGTATACTATCCAAATTTCCTACAGTACCTACTGCATTGACGACTTCTATGTGTGGCCTCATAGAAGAGATTTTATAGACAGGTGGTCGCTAAATACAGGTATGTCTTGAAGCAAAACTTACTGGGAAGCATATGCTTATTACTGCATCTATTTAAACCTTACATCTGCATTGGTAATAAATGTTTTGATTAATTTCACAGTTTATGAAACGAACGAGTTTGAAACTTTAACCGGACACTTTTTAAAAATGGACATTTGTGGATTCTCTTGCAAGTGCCTTAATGAAAATGTTAACTATACTGCATGTTTCTATGTAGATAACAATAATTTGCTAATAATAAATTGTCATTCAAATTAATAATAATACTTTATTTTTATAATAATTTTACCATCAGAAAAAAAATGATTACATACAAAACTTATTGATTACATACAAAATTATTGATTACATACAAGATTATTGCTTACATACAAAACTTAATGATTACATACAACATTATTGATTACATACAAAATTATTGATTACATACAATATTATTGATTACATACAAAACTTAATGATTACATACAACATTATTGATTACATACAAAATTATTGATTACATACAAAACTTAATGACATACAAAATTATTGATTACATACAAAACTTAATGATTACATACAGCATTATTGATTACATACAAATCTTATTGATTACATACAAAACTTATTGATTACATACAAAATTATAGATTACATACAAAATTATTGATTACATAAAGAAATTTTCTGATGTGAGCATCATTCATTTTCTCTTTATTTTTTTTCTCTTTATTCAAGTCATTAAATCGAGTTTAATTGCACAAGGTAACACTCATCATTACATTTGAAATGCATTCAATTTGCACTTTTATTTCAATTAAAGGCAGGTTCTTTCTTTTCAAATAGTACCAAAATCTAATTAGTGCCAAAGAATTTTACAGGTAATATATCTACCAAATATTGTGAAATTGGGTCAATTATTTTTACAGCTAAAGTGGATAAATATTTTTTGTGGGCCATTTGGCAAAAAAAAAAAGGCAGGTTCTTTTTTTCTGAATCGTACCAAAATCTAATCAGCATCAGAGTAACCGATAAGTAACTTATCTACCAAATTTTGTGAAATTTGGTAAATAATTTTTTTTTTAGCTAAAGCGGATATATTATATATTGGACAGACAGACAGACAGACACAGACACACATACAGACGTCACGGTAAAATAGTTTATTCGGGTAAAGTACACGAAAAGTGTAGGTATGCAATGAATACACGGTAATGTATTTTTTTTTCTATACATGGTAATGTATAGGAAAAGTATTGGAATCGAGTTGAAAATCGCAACTCGAGTTTTCGACGGATCCACACGTTTTAGGACCTCTATAACACAAAAAAACTATTTTTAGCGTGACGCTTGTGTGTGTGTCTGTCTGTGCAATGTATGTATCCACTCTAACTCAAAAATTAATGGACCAAATTTCATAAAATTTTATAGGTAAGGCACTTGTGTGTGACACTGGTGCTGATTAGATTTTGGTACAATTCAGAACAGAAAAACCTGCCTATCTTACGAAATGGCCCTCAAAAATCGTCAAAATCTTAAATGAAAGACTACGTATGCTCAAATGTATCAGTTAAATGCTTCTTTTATACGTACTTTTTGACGAAGAAAATAATAGAACCAACCCCATTACTCTAAGACCTACCGTTTTTGAGATATTTTAACAGTTTTTTCGCATTTTTGCTTCGCCGTCTTTGAGAAAATGACCAGTTACCAAATAAAAACAAAAAAACGGATGTGGGCAGCACATGACTTTCCCTGCAGACTCATATTCACGTACACTTTATTTCTTCAATAATTAATTATATTGAGTATAACTACACAAAATAACACACATAATTATTTAAAATTACACAAAATTTGCATTTTTAATTCAATTTTCGTTCTCATTTGGTAACTGGACTATTTTCAAAAGTTTCGTAGTGAAAATGCGAAAATCTAAAATATCTCGAGAACGGCTAATCCTAGTGTAATGCGCTTGGTCTTATTCTTTTTATCGTTAAACATTATGTATAAGCATTTAATTGATATATTTAATCATACACAGTTTTTTATAATAGATTCTGACGATTTTTGCGAATCATTTCGCAGAAAAAGGCAGGTTATTTTATTTCCGAATCGTACTAAAATCTAATCAGCACCAGGGTAACCCACAAGTGACGTATCAACCGATTTTTGTGAAATTCGGTTCAAAAGTTTTTCAGCTAGAGTGGATACAACAATTTTTGCGGGCCATTTCGCAAAAAAAGGCGGGTTCTTTTTTCCCAAATTGTACCCAAACTAAGAAGCACCAGTGTTGCCCACAAGTGACTTACCTACCAAATTTTATGAAATTCGGTCCATTAGTTTTTAAGTTAGAGTGGATAGATACATTGTACAGACAGACAGACAGACAGACACACAGACGTTACGCTAAAAATAGTTTTTCGTATTTTAGAGGTCTCGAAACGTGTAGGTCCGTCTAAAACTCTAGTTGTGATTTTCGACATGATTCCAATACTTTCCCTATACATTACCATGTATTGCAGGAAAAGTAAAAAATCTGATGTGGGCAGCACATGACTTTCCCTGCAGACTTATATCCACATTCTCTTTATCTTAATTAAATTTAATTCACTTTTAATTCAAATTTCGTTCTCATTTGGTAACTGGACATATTTTCAAAGGTGACGTAGAGAAAATACGAAAAAACTAAAATATCTCAAGAACGGCTAGTTCTAGTGTAATGGGATTGATCTTATTCTTTTCTTCGTTAAAAATTACGTATAAAACAAGCATTTAATGGATATATTTTAGCATACGTAGTTTTAATTTTAGATTTTGACGATTTTTGCGGGTTATTTTCCAAAAAAAAGCAGGTTATTTTTTCCGAATCATACCAAAATCTAATTAGCATCAGGGTAACCCATAAGCGACTTATCTACTGAATTTTGTGAAATTCGGTCCATTAGTTTTTCAGCTAGAGTGGATACAGACAATTTTTGCAGTCCATTTCGCAAAAAAGGCGGGTTCTTTTATCCCGAATCGTACTAAAAACTAATCAGCACCAGGGTAACACCCAAGTGACTTACCACCAAATTTTATGAAATTCGGTCCATTAGTTTTTGAGTTAGAGTGGATACATACATTGCACAGACAGACACACATGCAGACGTCAAGCTAAAAATAGTTTTTTTCGTATTCTAGAGGTCTCGAAACATGTAGATCCGTCGAAAACTCGAGTTGCGATTTTCAACATGAATCCAATACTTTCCCTATACATTACCATGTGTTGCAGGGAAAGTAAAATGAATTAAAAGTGCAAATTCAATGTTATTTTGTACCATTAAAATCAAATTTAATGAAATATTAAAGAAATAAAGAGAAAAGGAATTTGAGTCTGTAGGGAAAGTCATGTGTTGGATACATCAGATTTTATAACTATGTGTAAACAATGTAAATAAATTGTCGGATAATCAATTTTTCGCATTACCAATTTTCGAATTTGTTAAGTTTTACTGCATTTATTGTTGAGATGAGACTTTTCGTGAAAGTTCACTTCAGGACTCAGAAAACCACGGAAAGCTACTGCACTGGCATATAGAATTTGATTACTATAAAATGAACTATACTGTTACAGAAGCTATCCTGTAAACTCATGCACAGTGATGGTTCAAATTATTCTTATGTTCGTTTTAATCCCAACCAAGACTAAAAGAGATCATTTTTGGAACTTTTGTCTGTTTAGATAAATGGATATGTTTCATGTTGACTGTCTTGCAAATGTCGTTGAACCTACAGATGAAATATTTTTTTATTAACTCAATTGCTAAAATTACCGCACAGACGAGAAAAATAGTTTTAATAACAAACAAAATAAGGAAATTATCTAGGAAATAAGAAAGTTGGACAAGAGAGTGGTAGAATGCAGCATTTTTTTTTTTCCTGTACATGCCAAAGAGAAAGAAGCTAAATAAATATTATATATATTTGTCTTAATAAATTAATATTCCAGAGCTTGTCCTTCATCTATTATGAACATCAAAACAGAAGCATTTATTTTTGTTGTTAGCCATTATTTGCAGACGATTTTGAAGATATACTTCGTTGAAATTCCATCTTCATTCTTACTGATGCCAAAGTAGTGCTGTAAATGATAAACGGAAAATGGAAGAAGAGTAAAAGGAAATACTACTACTGTGCCATCGGCAAGAAGGTCATGATCACGCTTCATATTGCTAGAGCCATGTATCACATTAAAAGTCAGCCCTACTTAGATAATGACAGTTCTAGAACGTGATGAAAATAAGAGGAAAACTATTGCCCGGCAAGGAGGTTGCAGAATGTTGACCCTCCTGCAAATTTTATGCGTAAAATGTCTCTTCGGAATCTCCGAGAAGATGGAATAGATTCCCCATGAAATAGAACTCCAGCAGGTGTTTGACCCAGTTTAAAAATGGCTAAACTGAACAATGTGGATAAAAAGGGCGGGAATTTGATATTCACCGGGAACCACGCACCTAAGTGTGTTTCAGCACTATCATTTACTATAAAAATAATTTTTATTTTATAATTATTTATTTTCAATTAATGTGGTAAATAAAACAAACAGAGAAAGCACGGGTTACTCAAGAGTTTAAAACAATTAGATTCATTCTTGAGAACAAAACTGGAACTTGAGAACGAGTCAAATGAAAAGCAGACAATGTACAATGAGCACAATTATGAAATTCTATAATTTAGATCATATCTTATTTTAATATAAAAATAATATAAAATTTTAGTTGTATATTTTTTCTGTAGCAGTCTAATGGAAGAAAGCATTTAAATAGAGGTAAGCAGGTTTTAGTGTTTTCTATTACCAAGTTTTACGATATTGTATTTTCATATTACGTCATTATTAAGTTGAACCCAAATCTAGAAATTGATTTGACGCTTGTTGCATGGTCCATCAAATGACATTGGAAAATAAAAACTATGATTGTAAAATAAACATAGCATTTAAAAACTTGTTCTTTCACAGTGTTAATATTATCTTTTGAAATTATTTTAGTACTGCCATTACTAATAAATTCAAAATAGGGCTTTATTGCATGAAAAATTGGAAACTTTCAAGCGCATTACTTTTACTAGTGAGACCCGCGGGCATTCTGCCGTAAGTAATTTAAGAAACTTGTTTTTTTATGGGATATCTTACTATAATGAAAGACAACACTCCACTGTCTATGTAGCCACAATACAAAAATATCTGATGTGAGCAGCACATGACTTTCCCTACAGACTCATTCACTTTATCTCTATTTCATTAATTATTCATTAAATTGAGTGTAACTGCACTAAATAACACGCATAATTAATTGCAATTACACTGAATTTGCACTATTAATCCAGTTTTCTTTTTCCTTTGGTAACTGGACATATTTTCGAAACCGGCGTAGCAAAATTGCGACAAAAAATTAAATATCTGGAGAACGGCTAGTCCCAGAGTAATGGGGTTGGTCTTATTTTTCATCATATTAGTTTTATTATTTCATCGTCATAAATTACGTATAAAACAAGTATTGATTTGATATATGGGAGCATACGTATTCTTTTATTTTAGATTTTGGCGATTTTGAGGGCCATTTCGTAAAAGAGGCAGATTCTTTTATTCAGAATCATACCAAATTCTAACCAGCATCAGGGTAACCCATAAGTGACTTACATATAAAATTTTATGAAATTTAGTCCATTAGTTTTTGAGATAGAGTGGACACACACACAAACACACACGCGCGCGCACACACACATACACACATAGACGTCCCGCTAAAAATAGTTTTTTCGTATTCTAGATATTCCAAAACGTGTAAATCCGTCGAAAACTCGAGTTGCGATTTTCGGCATGATTTCAATACTTTCCCCGTACATTAAATTACCATGTATTGCAGGAAAAGTAAAATGAGTTCAATATCTGACTTCGTTTTCAGTATCTGAAGTCACTCAACGCAGAACTCAAGAATACTGCTGCTCTTTATACAGATTATTTCCCCGGGAACTTAAAACTAAAGTTGTAATAATCAAGTTTATACAAAAGGCATCTAGTTATAATAGTCTTCTAAAGGTTGAATGGAAATGTAGAAAAAAAGAAGTGGTAGTAAAATTCATAGATGTAGACAAAAATTGTAATATAGCTGCTAGTAACAAACAAATTTTTAGCAGACAATTTTTATTAAAATTTTTTATGAAGCATCTGTTTCTATGGATCTACTATAGATAGAGCTTAGATGACAACTGACATGGATTTAGCATCGAATTTCGAAGGATAGGTAGGGGGCTCACCAAGGATTTTACCATCCGATTCTTTTCTCACTTTCGGTTAAAAAATTTTCATTTTTCTAAATATCTATCTTTGAAAATTAGCTATAAATGGAGCTTAGATGATGACTGATATGGATTCAGCATCAAATTCTGGGGTAGGTAGGGTTCGCTAAAAATTTTCACCTGCGTTTCCTTTTCCCTTTAACTTTTTCCTTGAAGCATCGATTTTCCAGGATCTTTTATAGATAGAGATTAGATAATGACTTATATGGGTTTAGCATTAAATTTTGAGGAGGATAGGATGACTCACTAAGAATTTCCACTTCCGGTTTCCGAGATATCACTTTAGAATAAAAAATCATTTTTCTTTGCAACAGCTACTTTTCAACTTCGACTATAGAAATATATAACTTATGTGGATTTTAGTATAAAATTTCGGAGGGGGTGGGGGGCTGACTCATTAAGAATTCTCACTTTCTGTTTATCTTTCCGCGTTCAAAACTTTTCCTTGAGCAATACATTTTTCTCAACATTGCCTATAGATAGAGTTTAGCTTTATGACTAATATGGATTCAGCATCAAATTCCAGAAGGGGCAGAGGTTTATTAAAGATTTCTACCTCCGGTATTTTATTAATTCCGGTTAAAAAATGTTCATTTTCTTTAAAACATCTATTTCTCAGAATAGGCTATAGATAAAGCTTAGATGATGACTGATATGGATTCAGCATCGAATTTCGAAGGAAGCTATTCACTAAGGACTTTCACTTCCGGTTTTTCCAAACTTTCTTATGACTGTATGAAATAAGTGTGTAACTGAGAATAAAAATTCTTAATAGTTCCGTCTAAAATGAAGTGTATGCACACCACTCGTTAATAAATGTAAGCAATTTGAATGAAATATTTTCAATCAAACAATTTGAATAAATAATAAATGTGTATATACTTTGTTATAAAATACTTCGTTAGTATTAGTAATAGCATGAGTAGTCGATAAAAAGTACTATCTACTTAGCCATATATTAAAAATTATCACACCCGGTCGTTCCCTATTACTTTTTGTTACATTCTTCACAATTTCGCAGTTTTTTAATCGTAGTCTGATTTAGTGGCAAGTAATTGGCATTAGATTTTATTTAAAAGCGCTATTTAAAAGTTACAAACTCTGTTAATTGTAATAGTGAGCAAGTACCTTTACTTTTAACGATTTTATTTCTAATTAGCAGTATACTCGTTCTTCGTACGGAATATACCTTAAAAAGAAACTTAAAATTCACAATCATATGCAAATTCCTATAGTATTATAAATGACATTGTGATTCTAAACATTCTATTAAAACATTTAAATGAATGCTCCTGAAAAGAAGTTTAAGAATCTCCGTTTTCGCCACACAAGATTATCTTCACAGGCAGGTCTGAAGAATAAAACATCCTAGTCCCGTTTGTAAATAAATTTACTAAAAATAGGAAATTGGATCAATATATGCCAAAATGAGAGCGTTAAAATTGTATGGGAAGTACTACTTATATTCTTGTATATTAGAAGATATACCCGTGTATTAGACGATTACCCGTATTACAATATATGACTTCTAAAAAACTTTGTCAAAATGAAACAAATGTAATAAATTGGAAATATCAATAACCACCGTAATCTTTAAACATGAAGGCCGTAATTGATTTCAATATAATGAAAGTTATAAAATTGTATGGAAAGTACCATGTACATTTTGGTAGATTAGAAGATATACCCGTGTATTAGAAGAAGATTACCCGTACTACAATATATGAGTTTAAAAAATCTTTGCCAAAATAAAACAGATAACTTAATAAATTAAAAATATCAATAATCCCAGTGATCTTTAAATCTGAATGCCGCAATGAATATAATCCAGTCAGAAATGCAATGTCGATAAAATTTATTTTAGATACATTTCTTTATTATTAAATTTCTTTATTATAATTTCTTTATTATTAAATCCGAAAAGATTTAATAAAAATCATCTGATACATAAACACATTGGATTTAAATCCGATGCTAAGCGACACGATATAATTTTATTCAATTGAATTGGCGGGAAAAATATCGTCTGCATAATGCTATCTCTATGAAAGATTTAATTGTGGTTTTTCTTTTTATTAATATCTCGACAAACCAAAATTACAGTTACAAAATTCGTGCCTAGCGAACTCCGAACCCTCTGTCATGCTTTTCCCGACTGTGTTACATAGACCATACAAATCATGTATTCCATATCGGTAAAATAATTTGAAGAATGTACTTACCACCCCATTTAAAAATTAGGGGTTTTGGAGGTAATTTTGTCTCTTCTGCTCATCCGGAAAGAATCAGCTATCCAACAAAAAATTAATTTTGAAAATCGGTTCCATTGATTCTTAGAAATTAAATAATAAAAAAAGTTTTATTTTCTGTATGTAGATTTTAGTTTTGGTTCAAATCAGGTGATAATTGATATTTTCTCGTGCGAATATTGCTCATCATTAGAAAAAGGAAGGGAAAAAAAAAAGAAGCCAGGAAGTCCTTGAATGCTACATTTTAATTTAGAATTTTATATGTACGAAGACAAAATCTGATGTAATCTTTGCAATTTTCTATTATAAAGTATAAGGGGAAGTGAATATAACATCTTATTTTATCCTCTTTATATAATTCTAAACTAAAATATAGCATTCAAAGGCTTCCTGGTTCCCCCCCCCCCCCCCTTTTTTTTCATAATGAAAGCTTAAATAGTTCCAAATTTCATTTTCTCCTGTGATTTAAACGGTATGGTGGTTAAAGAGCTGGGCAGTAAAGTGAGTTCACAGATTTGTTGATGGCGAGTTCTGTCCTCACCTCGAACGTTTCTAGTTTACAGTTTTAAATAATAAATAAAGGATGTTGTCAGGGTGATAAATTTTGTGAGCTCTGTCCCAAATTTATTCTAGTCGCCAATCCAGAGAAAGAGTTATATAATTAAAATAAAATATGACTGCAACGCCATTAGTAGCACAGCGGTAAAGTACAGCTGTAATAACGTGAAGCGAACGTTTTTGTCGAGGGTTCTGTCCCTGGCAATTTTAATTGTGCTTTTTCATATTATTTAAACGAACATGTTAAAATGTTAAACTTAAATATACAAAAATCGAAGCTACGGATGGCGCCCTCTTGGCAAAGATGCTTGGGGCGTCAAGTTGCGGGGCTGTAGGTTTGGGGTTCGGTTCCCGCTGGGTAAGATTGTACTGTTGAGAGTAGTGGGTGTTAGCGATATTAGTGGGCGGTATTCTGGCGAGGTTTAGGGGATAAGGGGTTCTTGATTAAATCGGTCGTCTTTAATCTTTCTACTCTTCTTTATAACTTTCTTATATTTCTTACTAAATTATCTGCACGAGATGGCGGACGAGCGGTGGTTGAGCTCCACCGTTGCTGGTGGGGTTTCTCTTCGGGCCTGCTGGCTTCGGTGTCGAGCCCGCCACCCTTCCTCGTCTAAAGTTCGTGCAGGGCTTGTTTTGCACCCTGTGACACCTGCTAACGGGGTCTTGAAATTTTAAGCGGTTTTTAAAACAGCGCATCTCTTTTTTCGAACTCGCATACCTGTGATGTCATTTCCCGTACGTCACTTCCCGTACGTCATTTCCGGTACGCCATTTCCCATACGTCATTTCCGGTTTTGGTCAAAAATGCAAAGATACCAAAACGACATAAATCGTGACACTCAATGCGAGTGGATGGACTCGAACTCATAGCCTATGGATTCAGAATCAGACAGCATGACCACTGAGCCAGCCAGTTCACATACCGCCGATCTTAATTAATCTATTTAAACTTAACACACAGAATGATCAGAAAAAGCAAAGATACCAAAACGAATCAACTCGATGGACTCGAACCCAGATCCTCTTGAATTGGAATCAAACAGCATGACCACTAAGCCAACCAGCTCACGTACTGATGAGCCTAATTAATCTATTTAAACTTAACACAAAAAGTGATCAGAAAAAGCAAAGATACCAAAACGAATCAACTCGATGGACTCGAACCCAGATCCTCTTGAATTGGAATCAAACAGCATGACCACTAAGCCAGCCAGCTCACATACTGACGAGCCTAATTAATCTATTTAAACTTAACACACAGAATGATCAGAAAAAGCAAAGATACCAACACGAATCAACTCGAACCCAGATCCTCTTGAATTGGAATCAAACAGCATGACCACTAAGCCAGCCAGCTCACATTCTGACGGTCCTAATTAATCTATTTAAACTTAACACACAGAATGATCAGAAAAAGCAAAGATACCAAAACGAATCAACTCGATGGACTCGAACCCCGATCCTCTTGAATTGGAATCAAACAGCATGACCACTAAGCCAGCCAGCTCACATACTGACGATCCTAATTAATCTATTTAAACTTAACACACAGAATGATCAGAAAAAGCAAAGATACCAAAACGAATCAACTCGATGCACTCGAACCCATATCTTCTTGAATTGGAATCAAACAGCATGACCACTAAGCCAGCCAGCTCACATACTGACGATCCTAATTAATCTATTTAAACTTAACACACAGAATGATCAGAAAAAGCAAAGATACCAAAACGAATCACCTCGATGGACTCGAACCCAGATCCTCTTGAATTGGAATCCAACAGCATGACCACTAAGCCAGCCAGCTCACATGCTGACGGCCCTAATTAATCTATTTAAACTTAACACACAGAATGATCAGAAAAAGCAAAGATACCGAAGCGAATCAACTCGAACCCAGATCCTCTTGAATTGGAATCAAACAGTATGACCACTAAGCCAGCCAGCTCACATACTGACGAGCTTAATTAATCTATTTAAGCTTAACACACAGAATGATCAGAAAAAGCAAAGATACCAAAATGACTCAACTCGATGGACTAGAACCCAGAGCCTATTCAATTGGAATCAGACAGCATGGCCACTAAGCCAGCCAGTTCACATATCGACGATCCTATTTAACCTACTTAAACTTAACACACAGAATGATCAGAAAAAGCAAAGATACAAAAACGATTCAACTTGATGGACTGGAGCCCAGAGTCCCTGGAATTGGAATCAAACAGCATGACCACTAAGCCAGCCAGCTCACATACCGACGATCCTAATTAATCTATTCAAACTTAACACACAGAATGATCAGAAAATGCAAAGATACCAAAACGATTCAAATCGATGGACTCGAACCCAGAGCCTCTTGAATTGGAATCAGACAGCATGACCACAGAGCCAGCCAGCTCACATGCCGTCGATCCTAATTAATCTATTTAAACTTTACACACAGAATGATCAGAAAAAGCAAAGATACCAAAACGACTCAACTCGATCCTTTTGATATGGCTTCAGACAGCATGACCACTAAGCCAGCCAGCTCACATTCCGACGATCCTAATTAATCTATTTAAACTTAACATAAAGAATGATCAGAAAAAGCAAAGATATCAATACGACTCGACTTGAACCCAGAGCCTCTTGAATAGGAATCAGATAGAATGACCACTAAGCCAGCCAGCTCACGTACCGATGATCCTAATTTATATATTTAAACTTAACACACAGAATGATCAGGAAAAGCAAAGATACCAAAACGAATCAACTCGATGGACTTGAACCCAGAGTCTCTTGAATTAGAATCAGGTAGCATGACCACAGAGTCAGTCAGCTCACACGCCGGCGATCCTAATTAATCTATTTAAACTTAACACACAGAATAATCAGAAAAAGCAAAGATACCAAAACGAATCAACTCGATGGACTCGAACCCAGATCCTTTTGAATTGGAATCAAACAGCATGACCACTAAGCCAGCCAGCTCACATACTGACGATTCTAATTAATCTATTTAAACTTAACACACAGAATGATCAGAAATAGCAAAGATACCAAAACGAATCAACTCGAACCCAGATCCTCTTGAATTGGAATCAAACAGCATGACCACTAAGCCAGCCAGCTCACATACTGACGAGCCTAATTAATCTATTTAAACTTAACACACGGAATGATCAGAAAAAGCAAAGATACCAAAACGAATCAACCTGATGGACTTGAACCCAAATCTTCTTGAATTGGAATCAAACAGCATGACCACTATGCCAGCCAGCTCACATATTGACGAGCCTAATTAATCTATTTAAACTTAACACACAGAATGATCAGAAAAAGCAAAGCTACCAAAACGACTCAACTTGATGGACTCGAACCCAGAGCCCCTTGAATTGGAATCAAACAGCATGACCACTAAGCCAGCCAGCTCACATATCGACGATCCTAATTAATCTATTTGAACTTAACACACAGAATGATCTGAAAAAGGAAAGACACCGAAACGAAACGACTCTACTCGCTGGACTCAAACTCAGAGTCTTCTGAGTTGGAGTCAGACAACATGACCACTAAGCTATTCAGCTGACATACCGATGATCCTAATTAATCTATTTAAACTTAACACACAGAATGATCAGAAAAAGCAAAGATACCAAAACGAATCAACTCGAACCCAGATCCTCTTGAATTGGAATCAAACAGCATGACCACTAAGCCAGCCAGCTCACGTACTGACGTGCCTAATTAATCTATTTAAACTTAACACACAGAATGATCAGAAAAAGCAAAGTTACCAAAACGACTCAACTTGATGGACTCGAACCCAGAGCCCCTTGAATTGGAATCAAACAGCATGACCACTAAGCCAGCCAGCTCACATACCGATGATCCTAATTAATCTATTTGAACTTAACACACAGAATGATCGGAAAAAGGAAAGACACCGAAACGAAACGACTCTACTCGCTGGACTCAAACTCAGAGTCTCCTGAGTTGGAGTCAGACAACATGACCACTAAGTTATTCAGCTGACATACCGATGATCCTAATTAATCTATTTAAACTTAACACACAGAATGATCAGAAAAAGCAAAGATACCAAAACGAATCAACCTGATGGACTCGAACCCAGATCTTCTTGAATTGGAATCAAACAGTATGACCACTATGCCAGCCAGCTCACATACTGACGAGCCTAATTAATCTATTTAAACTTAACACACAGAATGATCAGAAAAAGCAAAGATACAAAAATGACTCAACTTGATGGACTGGAACCCAGAGCCTATTCAATTGGAATCAGACAGCATGGCCACTAATATACCGAAACGATTTAACTCGAGTGTATGGACTCGAACCCAGAGCCTCTAGAATTGGAGTAAGATAGCATGACCGCTGGGTTAGCCAGATCACATACTGACGATCCTAATTATTTTATTTAAACTTAATGCACGGACAAATCAGAAAACGTACAGATACCAAAACGACACATTTCGCTATACTCAATGAAAGTGGATGGACTCGAACTAACAGCCTCAGGAAGTGGAATCATATAGTATCACTGAGCCAGCCAACTCACCTACCGAGGATCCTAATTAATCTATTTAAACTTAACGGAGAAGGAGACTGATAAAAAGTACAGATACCAAAACGACTTAACTCGGTATTCTCAATGCAAGTGGATGGACTCGAACCCACAGCCTCAGGAATTGAAATCAGACAGCACGCCCATTGAGCAAACCAGTTTTCATGCCGAAGATCATAATTAATTTATTTAAACTTAACAAAGAGGGAAACTGGTCAAAAAAGCACAGATACCAAAACGACTCAACTCCCTATACTCAATGTGACTGGATGGATTCAGGCGTCATTACCATTGAGCCAGACAGCTCACATACCTATGCTTCTAATTAATCTACAGAGGGTGTTCACACATTTTTGTAACGATTTTGAAAAAAAATATATAAACAAAGATAAGAATTTTATTTTCTAATATATTCAATCTGATAGCCCTTTTGCTGAACTATCATATTACATTTTGATTTCCAAGATAAAAGAGCTTTTTTTTAAATATCAAGATTGATTTTGTTACACTCCGCCATCACAATCTTCCAGAGTCCATCCAAAATGTTTTGTAATGCCTCTTATAAAGAGTTTGTTTTAAAAGTCCAAATGCACAGTAATCTATAGGAGACACATCGGGGGATTTGGGTGCGATGCATTTAAATGGAATAGCCTTAATTCCTATTTCATTTCTTTTTTTCAAAAAATATAGCAGTAGATTTAGAGGTATGGCTGGTAGCCTTATCCAGATGGAACTTAATACAGTGAAGATTGTTTGGGTAAAGTGATGGAATGTCTTTTTTGAAAACAGGTGTTAAAACATATTTCTGATAGTAATCCGAGTTAATTTTGACATTTTTTCTTTCCTTATTTTAAGTTTTCCGTTATAAGAGAATCCAGCAATAACCATAAAGCCAAAGCAAAACTTTCCTTGTTTTCTCTGAACCAACATTTTAGGTCTTTTTCGGTGATAAATCGATCTGTTTCTATTGCAATCAGATAAATGCATCCAAGGCTCATCCATTGTAACTACATATTTCCATTTTTCACCTGCCAAATAATTTTCATACAACAATCTGCATATAGTCTTACGCTGAGAAACATGTTGCGGCGTTAGGAGATGAACATCGTGTTTTTTTGTTTTGATTAGCTTTAATTCAGATTTTATAATTTTGTTTACAGTTCCTACAGAGATGTTTAAAGATTTTGCGATAGTTCTTTGGGGGATTGGATTTTCTTTTAAAACATGAGATGCGACTTTAGATATAATAAGAGGTGTACGTACCTTTGTCGGGTATGCATATTTTACCCTTTTCCCAGTCAAATGTAAACTTTGCCGTTTCTTTTCTTTTTTATTAATTATGTCAAGTATTTTACGTATAGAAATATTAACACCATGCTTTTCACATCTTTTTTTAATAATCGAATAAGAGTATTTCTCTTCGTAAAGCCAAAATTATAGCCTTCGATCCATTGTTTATTTTCCAGCGACATTTCAAAGCAAAGCATATTTTTAATGATGCAGACGATAACTAAACCCTATTCCAACTTGATGCCAGTCAAGTTTTTTTTCATTTAAATTTAATTCATGAAGAAAGTCAAAATCGTTACAAAAATGTGTGAACACCCTCTGTATTTAAACATAACGGAGAGAGAGATCGATCAGAGAAAGAACTGATACCAAAACGTCTGAACTCGCTATACTCAATGATTCTAACTGATTTAAAAATAATTTAAGAACGTATATGCCTATGAACAAATATGCCTATAGTTCGGTTTTACGTTTTGCAAAAAACTCCAGAAAAAGAAAATTAAAATCTAACGCTTTATTTAGCTAATTTCGTTTCTCCATTGATTAATAGGGAGTTTTCATGTTAGTTTCAGGTGGGGGATTTTCCTCTTAAATGACCAGACAAAATTAAGTACTAAAAGTACATCTTGTTTGCCATATTTAGCTGAGCATGCCGTAGTGTCACTATCGTGCCAAACTAACCTAAATACTCGTATTGAAAGATAGGAGTCATGATTGCCAATCAGACAATGCCATAGGTCATGTACTCTAGATGGTATAAATTTCAGTTTGGTGATAATGCATAAGAAAAAGAATTCTAATCATTACTTTCACTACATCAAGAATATTCATTTTTTCCAAAGAGAGAGGGATTATCAAATTGAGCTTTATTCTCTAAGATATTGAATTTTCATCAATTTGGCGCCATTTTCGTTAATTACACATCACGATTTCGCGCTTGTCAATTGGGTGACATTTCCAAAAGTCGCCAAGTCGGCAATATTAAGTTTGTCGCCAAATTTTCGCTAAATTTTCAGCCAAGCGTTATATATAGACAAACAGACTCGGGGAGAGGACTTTTCTTATATAGTATTAACTGATGGTTTGGATTTCAATCAATAGATGTGTTTTCCCAGGAATGAAATGAGCTTAGATCCACGACAATGTTGTTAGGAAAATTTGTCCTATATTTGCACTTGGAACACCAACTTATTTAACAAATATATATATATTTTTTTAATTTTATGCGATTTTTTTTAATAAATGTATTTGGAAAATGTTTTGGAACGGTTTATGTCAGCGCTTTAAAAATTATGCTGTCCATTTTGCAGAGAAAAATTACTTTTGAAATGATTATTTATTTAACATTATTGAAAATCCTGATTCTTTCAAAATATCATTCGAAAATTGGGGTGGCGGAGGTGTGTGTGTATGTGTGAGGGGGGGGGGAGGGTCTTCTGAACAGTTGATCGTATTTAAAACCAGTAGAGTTTCAGCGTTCATTGATTGTAATAATCGCACCCAATGTTTTTTGAAAACGCTCCATTCGTTTGGGAGATATCGCTTCCGTAGACTCTTTCCCTCTCTCTCACACACTCTCTCTTATACACACCCTCTCTCACACACACTCTCTCACACATTCTTTCTCACTCTCTCTCTCATTCTCTCTTTCTCTCTCTCTCTCACACACACACACACACACACACACACATATACACACATCATATTAAAAAGGTTCGATTTGATTCAGGGATGCTTGATACGTGCTCTTCCATCGAAAACTTGAATTCGAATGTATGACCCGTCATAATACATTGTACTATGTATGTAGGGAAAATAAAAAGGAGAATCAGGCCACTACCGCACGATTAATAAAGATAAGAGGAAATATTTTGTTCTTCTGCGGTTGCTTGTCTTTCTTCCCGGCCCAATACAACGGACATCACTCTGTCCGACACTTCGCCATCATCAGCTCGGAGCTGTTGCCCTACTCCTCCAGCTATACCTATTTAAAGAAATAGAAAAGCTTTGACACAGACTTATTAACTCCAGGCTAGGGATGGAAGAGCATAAAATTAATAAAACTACATTTAAAGCAACATCCAACACAAAATTAATAGTGTCAAGCTATTTTGAAGGCCAAAAAAAAAAAAGAAAGGGATTTTTTCAGGACAATCTAGAAGCGCAACCCTTATTCGTCAAAGTAAGATGGGGAACTGCTGTTAGAACAGAAAACGTAGCTGATGTTTGTGAAAAGTGGGTTGCTAACGCCGAGAGGGGAGAAAAGAGGAAAAAAGAAGACTTATAAACGAGTAAGAGGATACTTCTAATGACCGGTTAAACTAACAACGGTGAGTAAAACTACGAAAATGTGTCCTACTAAATGGAAATGTCTGATGTGGGCGCAGCACGTGACTGTCCTTACAGGCTTAAAATCAGTTTCTTTGTCTTCTTTTCATAATACATTAAAATTGAGATTAATTGCACAAAATAACTTCGATACTTACTTGAAATTATGTTTGCATATAATGTATCCTCTTTTTTTTTGCTTGGCGACTTTATGCATTTTGAATTGCCGCCAGCTCTTCATAATTAAAAGAAAAAAAATCTGAAATATCTCGTGAAGGGTTCACGCTAAAGAAATGGAGTTGATCTTATTAGTTTTGTTGTCAAAAATTACGTATAAAACAACCCATTTAATTAATACATTCAAATATATTTAATCTTTTATTTCAGATTTTGGTGATTTTTTTCGGATGTTTTCGTAAGTAAAACCTGTCACTTTAATTTTTTCAAATCATACCAAAATCTAACCAGCACCATGATAACCCACAAGTGACTTGCTTATCAAATTTTGTGAAATATCGTCGAAATAATTTCTTAACTAGAGAGTGATACATACATTGCACAGACATACACACACACACACAAACACAGACGTCACGTTAAAAATAGATTATCTTGTTCTAGAGTACTTAAAACGTGTAGATCCATCGAATTTTGATTCTCAAACAGTGTAGATCCCTTGAAAACTATACGTTTAATTGATTTAGTGATATTTTACACGATTAACACTTTCCCTATACATTACAATGTATTGTAGGGAAAGTAAAAATGGGTAGTTTAAAAACTGTGTTTTTTGGCTCATTGGTAGCAGCTTACATATATACACACGCAGATGGCCGTCATTTCAAAAGTAATCTCATTTTTTAATATTTGCGTCCGCAAAAGTTTTTATTTACTTAAATTTTTACTTGATTAAAATTATATTTACTAGGATTGGAATGATTCGAATTATAAAGTGTGTGTTGTCGACACAAAAGCACAAACACTCAGTGGGTTCGCCAAAGGGGGACCTAGGAAGTCATTGAAGTTCATGGAAATGGTATTTGGAGACTCAAGATATTATGTTACCCCCCTCCACCCCTCATTTTTACTTTCTCTGCAATACATAGTAATGTATAGGGAAGGTTTTGGAATCATGCCGAAAATCGCAACTCGAGTTTTCGACAGATCTACACGTTTTGAGACCTCTAGAATACGAAAAAACTATTTTTAGCGTGACGTCTGTGTGTGTGTCTGTCTGTCTGTGCAATGTATGTATCCACTCTAACTGAAAACTAATGGACCAAATTTCATAAAATTTGGCAGGTAAGTCACTTGTGGGTAACCCTGGTGCTGATTAGTTTTTGGTATGATTCAGGATAAAAGAACTCGCCTTTTTTTTAGAAATGGTCCTCAAAAATTGCCTATATCCACTCTAGTTCAAAAACTAATTTACCAAATTTTACAAAATGTGGTAGATAAGTCACTTGTGGGTTACCCTGGTGCTAATTAGATTTTGGTATGATTCAGAAAAAAATAACCTGCCCTTTTGTTGCAAAATGGCCCACAAAAATTGTTAAAATCTAAAATAAAAAACTACGTATGTTCAAATATATCAATTAAATGCTTGTCTTATACGTAATTTTTAACGATAAAAAGAATAAAACTAACTCCATTACACTAGGACTAGCCGTTCTCGAGATATTTTAGGGTTTTCACACTTTCTCTATGCCACCTTTGAAAATAAGTCCAGTTACCGAATGAGAATGAAAAGTGAATTAAAAATGCAAATTTAATATAATTTTAAATAATTATGGATGTTATTTTGTGCCATTAAACTCAATGAAGAAATAAAGAGAACGTGAATATCAGTCTGCAGGGAAGTCATGTACTGCCCACATGAGATTTTTTATTTCTGTTGAGCTACTGCTTATGCTGATACAGCTATGCAATATGAAGTTTCAGACAGGATTGAACTATACAGTTTCTAAAATGTTAGAAGCAGCAATAAAATATATTCTATTTATAATAGCATTAGGAAGTTAAACTGAATAAATGTGATTGTTTTTTCTAGGTTAAAGCAAGCTGCTCTATACGTTAGATGATGAGTAGAAGTCTGCTGATATATTGAACTGCAAAAAGAACCATGGAGCACACACGTTTCATTAAATTGGTTGTTCTAGGTAGGTTACAATTTTATTTTTTCGGATTTTAGTTTCTTTAGCACAGTGATTCGAAATGTGTTTTTTCTATTTTCTTTGATTTACTTTTATTTGCCTTTACTTTGGATACCCCAAAGCATTACACTCATTCTCTTTATTTCTTTACACAATTTTATAGTGCAGGATTTTTCAAACTATCAACATTTCTGTACCTCTAAATATATTAATATTGTGGACGTATTCATTCTCTTCTTTTCTGCGTACCCCTTATCTTTTTGTCTACATACCTCTCGCCTTTTCTTCCGTGTACTCCATCTTTTCTCATTGGCGTACCCTATCTCTTCTGGCCTTCGTACCTTTCTCTTCTGTTCTGTGTACTCCTTTTCGTCTTGTCACAGTACATATTCTATTCTGTCTGTATATCAATCTATCTATGTATCTATGTATTATGTATCTATGAACAGCGTTGCTTTAGCTAATTCGCACTCCCGGACGTCGTGGTTAATGAAAGATTGTTTTGTTTATATATATATATATATATATATATATATATATATATATATATATATATATATATATATATATATATATATATATAATATATATATATATATATATGTAATATATATATATATATATATAATATATATATATTTCGGTAGACTTATTTTTAACTATAACCAAATTTCAAAATCTACTGATCCATCGTCCTCTACTCCGATAGATAAAAATAATCTTTGTAATTGTGATTCACCTGCATTGAAACCTTTTATAAATACCCATTTTGGTCATGTACTAACGGGTAACTTAGATATAATCACCGACCCTTCCTTAAAACTCATTATGTCATATGGAACAAAATATAGACTACCTTCTAAAAATCATCCTTATTCTATCCTTAACACTCTCTCTCTTGATATTGATAAATTCATATATAAAATGTCCATTACACATTCAACACCTATGGAAGCCTTTTGTATCTGGAAATCTAAAATCTTATCCCATGTTCAACTTAAGCTATCACATTCGAATATTCCACAGTCGAATTTCCAATTATCAAAATTAAAGAAAAGTATTACACATATGCAGGAATTCCTAGTTTTTACGTATGTAGACAAAGCTTCATCAAACTATGCTATTTTCTGCAAATTTTTCTACATTAAAACATTGTTATCCAATTTAAATCAAATTAATACCTTCAAATTGCAAAAAACAACCATACATGATTTAAAACGCAAACTTATTTCTAAGTATAAACAATTTTTTGATACCCATCAAAATTTAAACATTCCATATTTAGTAATCATACCAAAATTTCACAAGGACCCAGTAAAATTTAGAACAGTTACCAGTGGACACAACTCTTATGCATCAAAAGCTAATAAAAAACTTCTCAAAGTCTTGAACATTCTTTTTCATGCTATTTCCCGAGAGCCACATTGCATTATCCGAAATAGCTATGAACTTATTCAAAAACTGAAATCCTTTTCTGCCATTGACTCTTTCCAAACATTAGATTTTAAAGATCTTTTTAATAACATCGACATTAAAGATTTATTCTCTGTCATTAAACAACTCTTCGATCAATTCAAATTAAATACTCTTACTAAATATGACTCGTCCACCTTTAATAATTTATTGCATTTTGTGCTTTTTCACAACTATCTTGTACATGGCAATGCTGTATATCTCCAAACGATTGGAGTACCGCAAGGATCCACTAGTAGCTCCATGCTCGCCAATATTTATCTCTACTTCTACGAAAGAAAATCCACTCTGTTCACTCGTAACATTTCTATTTTTCGATACATTGATGATGTTTTTCTTTGTTTTCATACTGCACACGTTTCTTTACCCACACTTAATATATATCCATCCAATCTTGAATTAATACCGAATGAATCCCACCCTTCCAAATCTGTAAATTATCTTGACATCACCATTGATATACATTGTAACTCTTTCACTACTACTATTTATGATAAGAGACATCAATTTAAATTTAATGTAAAATTCTTCCCACATTTCTCTTCTTGCCTTAGCAACCAAGTTTTTAGAAATCTAATCACTAGCTATTTGCTCCGCATTAAACGCCTGGATAGTAATAAGTGTACACTATCACACATTAATAGTCTCAAAAATCTTTGCTATATGTACAACTTCCCCCCCTTATTTGTAGATCGCAGTATAAGTACAGTATTCTAAAGTCGTGGAAACACCATAAAATAAACACCGCCCCGGCGGGCAAACATAAAAATGTAAAAATATTAAAAAACAGTAATTTCGATTACACTAAAAACGAAAATTTTTTTTAAAAAAACCGCCTCGGCGGGTAAAGAAAAAAGTTTAAAACACTCATAAAACCGTTAAGGCGGATATCTAAAAAACTAATAAAACAAAAAACAGGCTACGGCTCCAAAAAACAGTGTTATCCATTCTTTCAAAGTTTTCGATAATCGTGGTCACATCTCGGTCAGTTTCTAAACTCTTGGGTTTATCTCTCCGAAACTATGTACTGCTACTTCCACTTCTTCTGGTCTGGATTATTCCCACGTGGTATTCAGCGAGGTAAGCGTACAGATTGTAGCATGTGGGGGAATCATTTGAAGATTATTCACGGTGACGACCTTTCGACATGTGAGTTGCTCTTTTTTGCAAATTCGTATATTTGTGCGCTATATTTTTCATGTTCATGTCTATGTGGTATTTTATATTTCATGTTTATGTGGTATTTTATGTTATATAATTGAATTTATCCTATTTGGTTTTTTTCTGTTATTCCGTTGTTGGGCACAGATTGCATAATATTTTAACCACGTGTTTTTATGCAATCATAGAAACAACGGATTTTAGTATATCTGTCTAGAATGTGCCCCTGAAGACGTTTCTGGCAGATATACTATTTTTTAATATATTTTCCTTGTCCTGGCCTCTCCGTGCTCTGCTTTTTCGGCCCTTCCTCGTTGCTTTTTGCTTTTAACACACGCTTTTATTTTGCTCGCGGTTAGATACTGTGGTTACTGATTCACACTCTTGCACTTTAGTTTTTGTTATTTTAATATATATATATATATATATATATAGATATATATATAATACATATATATATATAATATATATATATAATATATATATAAATATAAAAAGTATAAAAAGAATTTTAGAATTGAAAAAAGAAGGAAGTGCAATGCCGCGGCATTTATGACAAGCTTGTTGACAACTGGGGTGTAAGGTCACAACCCCTTACCGCCATTAAGTAAGCTTCTCGCTAAGCCTTCCTTCTTTTTTCAATTCTAAAATTCTTTTTATACTTTTTATATTTATATCGTGTATAGTATTTGTAGCTGCTTTGCGCATATAAGCTATAACACTTCAAAATCTTTAATAACTTCCATTTTCCATTTTATATATTATAATATATATATATATATATATATATATAATATATGTATATATATATATATATATATATATATATATATATATACATATATATATATGTAATAATGAAAAAATTATGTAATAATAATAAAAAAAAATTCAAGGAATATTAACATCATCATAGAAGCAAATTCACGGCCATAATGCCGATAAGAGAAGAGAACAGCACCAGCCCAAATTCGATGATTAGTCAGAGTTAAATTCCTCCTCAGGTCTGAGTATTTAACTTTAACTAACCCAAACACATGCCTGTTTCAGATAGAGCAATAGTACATTACTATAAATACTCCAACCCAGACTACAGGCATCAAAAAATGAAAATAGGATACATTAAGAAAATTTATATATATATATATAAAATGAAAGATTTTAATCGTAAATTATGCATAAACTACTGTATGAACAAAAAACCCATCTCTAGCATATCTGTTACAAATGAGTAACTATAGACCAAGACTAAGGATAAAGATAGAAGGTAACATATCACTACAATGAAAAGGGGGATGAGAAGAATATTAGGATACAAAATTCACAATTAAAAGTATATAAATATAAATAAAAAGAAAAAGAAAACACGGCAAAAATGAGAAAAGGCAATAATAATTAACTCAAGATAAAAGATTAAGACATATAAGATTATATATATATATATATATATATATATATATATATATATATATATATATATATATATATATAATAAAATACGATGGATTTAGGATACAAAAGGAATAAAAAATGAATGGGAAGGCTAACGGGCAATATGTTAAAAAAGCCTAAGGGGGGATTGTGACCCGTTAAATCCCCGGTTAAATCAGCCTTCGCCAACCGAAATAATTCTGCGAGCCACAATCTTCCCGCGCGCCGTACATAAAATAAAAAGTGTTAAAAAATTATATAAGAACGCTGATGATTGAATGATTCACTCATTTTATTATATAAACTAGAGCGAATTATGCCGACCTAGACCTTCCAACCTACCAGAAGATGTAGGTTATCTGTTTGGACGACGGGGACAGTGTCACCCAATTTAGACCGGAACCCAGTGGCGGCGGCCTCCACAAGAATCGTACCCACCTTCCTCTATCACAAACCTCTCGGAAGGACTTACGTACCAGCATATTTAACGTGTCCATACTCCTCGTGAACACAGTAATAGTTTGGACAGAGCCGGAAATCGAACTCGGGTCCTTCGAGTGCAATCCCTGTACTTTAATCACTTATCAATCCCCTCCGTAAATATGCTACTTAAATAATACGTTTATCTTATTATCTCTATAATATATCTTATATATGTCGGCGCGGTGGCCGAACGGTCAAAGGCGAGCGTTTCCAAGCGATCGATCGGCCGCCGCGTTGTGGGTTCGAGTCCCACGTAAGACATGGATGTTGTGTGATGTGGACGCAGTATGTTCCGCCAGGGCCGGCGGGATTTCTTCTTCTTATCAGGAGCAGAACTAATAATAGGATAAAGTATAAGGAGCAGAACTAATCCCGCCGGCAACGGTTCCGCACCCTCTGGTGCGCCTAGGGCAACGTTCTAGGACGGCGAAATGGTTCACGATTCCAGCCGAATATAAGTCAAATGACGAAGCGCCAAGTGCCTGGCCATTTGAAAAATAATAATAATAATAATATATCTTATTTATCTCTATCTTCATTTAGTACTTTTTCGATCGTTCTATAAACGCAATATTTTCAGGGCCGTCGGTTCAACAGCTCTGAACTTTTTGGTGAGCTCGGCAAACTGGGATTATAAAAAAAATCTGATGTAGACAGCACATGACTTTCCCTGCAGACTCATATTTAAGTTCTCTTTATTTCTTCAATAATAGTTTTTCTTCAATATTAATATTAATTACACAAAATAACAACTTATAATTATTTAAAATGACACTGAATTCGCACTTTTAATTCAATTTTCGTTCTCAGTTGGTAACTAGACTTTCAAAGGTAGCGTAGCGGAAATGAAGAAAAACTAAAATAGCTCAAGAACGGCTAGCCCTAGTGTAATGGGATTGATCTTATTCTTTTCATCGTTAAAATTAGGTATAAAACAAATATTTAATGGATACAATTCAACATACGTAGTCTTTTATTTCAGTCCTTAACGATTTTTGCGGCCATTTCGCAAAAAATGGCAGGTTATTTTTTTCCGAATCATACCAAAATCTAATCAGCACCAGGGTAATCCACAGGTGACTTATTTACCAAATTTTGTAAAATTTGATCTATTAGTTTTTCAGCTAGAGTGAATACAGGCAATTTTTGCGGGCTATTTCTCAAAAAAGGGGGGTTCTTTTATCCCGAATTGTACCGAAAACTAATCAGCACCAGGGTCACATGCACACGTGATTTACCTAACAAATTTTTATGAAATTAGGTCTATTAGTTTTTGAGTTAGAGTGGATACATGCTTGTACAGACAGACACACACACTGACGTCAGGGCGCGGTAGCCCATTGGTTAGCGCGCTGGAGTTGCACTCGGTAGGCCCGGGTTCGATTCCAGCCACTGCCAAGAACTGCCGCCGTGTTCATGCGGAGTACGATCACGTTAAACATGTGGGTCCGAAAGTCCTTCCGAGAGGTTGGTGGTAGGGGAAGGAGGGTACGGTCCTTGTGGATGCCTCCCCCACTGGGTTCCGGTCTAAATTGGGTGGCACTTCCCGACCGCCCAAACGGTTACCTTACACCTTTCTGGTAGGTCGGACGGTCTGGGTTTCAACAATCAACAACACACTGACGTCACGCTAAAATTAGCTTTTTCGTATTCTAGAGGTGTCAAAACGTGTAGATCCGTCGAAAACTCGAGTTGCGATTTTCGACATGATTCCAATATTTTCCCTATATACATTACCATGTATTGCAGGGAAAGTAATAAAAATTGTTCGCTGGAGTAGCGGATTACAAAATAATTTTACAGGCCGAATGAGGCACGCGGGTCGGAAGCAATGAAAAAGGCTTGTAGATTCGTTGTGTTTCACTAATTTTTATTATTTGCTGTTCTACTGGGTACCGTTGTTTAGAACTTTTAGTGAAGTTATCGTTTACATTTGATTAACCGAATTTTTTTAAATATACAATATATTTTAAAAATATTATTGGTCCATACTAATCGACAGTACGCAAAAATATTTCACTTTTAATTTTTCGTAATCTCAAACTCCTTAAGGCGATAGAGCAGTGTTATTGTTGGGCTTAACTATACATCGTCTAAATAGTTGCCGTTGAATTAAAATTGGTTAATGGCCATCCAGTCCATAATTAAAGTTAATGAAAATCGCAGAATTAATTCCAATACGAAATCGACATAGAAGTGATATTTCTATTTCTGTATTTTGCTTTGATGGTTTACCTGCTGAAATAGTGATTTGAAATGAAACCATCTGTTTCAAAATTTACAGTCATCTCTTTCATATTGATTGTAGACTAGAAGGAATTACTCGGCGTTGCTCGGGTCCTAAGTATAGATATAGATAAAATCACTCAATTTCCAAATTGCCAGTTTTGATAGTTTATTTAGTTTTTTGTATTTTATCCTTGTTTGGAAACCAATGTATATGTTAAGCCTATTTAGAAAAGTTATCAGAAATTGTTATTAAATGTATAGTTGTCACATTTAATGACCACTCATCATTTAATCGAAGCGCGGTTGGAGATGAGGAGTTGGTAAATATTGGTAGACATTTGAGATGTTTAACTATAATGAAATACATGGAGCATCGCATAGGGATAACGATTTGAAACTTGACAGACGAATTGAGATTTTCATATAATAGGCAATAGTTTGGGGAAATATCCGGGTTAAATACGCTGATTAAACGAATTGGGAACCCGCCCACATAGCGGGCGGGTACGCGGTTGGCAGCTATTGTAAGAAAGCTATTGAAAGTTAAAAACTTTTTTAAAAAATATGACCGTGCTGGTCACCGAAGGTGGCTAGTAATAACTAAAGTATCGTGCTTATGTACTACATTTATCAAAAATTAGTATGTGTATATTAAAATAGAAAAAAAATTAATTGCTCCTTAATTTTTTTTACAGGTGTTGTTCTATTGGTGTTGGAGATAGAATGCCAAGAGCTGGTGGTAAAATCTATATCATTTATTCAATTGATAATAAAGTGAAATAATTTTATTTTATGATATATCCGGGATATTTTTTTTCTTATTCACCAAAGCCTATTTATTATCTAGGAATGTAAGTGACTTACTTCTACTATGCATTATTTTGTATCGCATCTTTTTATGTTTTAAAATGTTTAACTATTTACTTTTTCGAAATAAAATTGTAACGTTCAGTTCAAATATGTTTAAAATAAATGTTAATGTTCTGGGCAGAATCTAAAGCAGTCTGATTTTTGTTTCCAACTCTAAGAAAAAATAAATAAATAAATAAATAAAAAAAAAAAAAATAAAAAAACAAATAATATATATATATATATATTATACCGCGTCTTTTTATGTTTTAAAATGTTTTAACTATTTTCCTTCTCGAAATAAGATTGTAATGTTCAATTCAAATACAGTGATCTCTTACTTATACGCGCTCTCTTTTATGCGCGTTTTTCACTTATGCCCGTTTTTTCCGCGGTCCCGGCCAGGGATATAGGAAAACAATGATAACTCTTATTCATTTATCGCCGCACTAAAAAAGCACCTCTCACTTATGCGCGTCGCAAAGAAAAAAAAAATTCTCATTTCAAAAAGTAGGTTCTTCGAGTAGTCAGGTGTTGCTTATCCCAAGAATTTTACCCTTTTTGTTCTGCTTCTAAGAATGAATTCCCTCGCCCTTCCCCTATTGTTCAGATTCCAGGAACACATTCCTCGACCTTATACACAGGGGTGTACGTGGGGGGTTCTTGTGATTGACGTCAGTAAAAGTCGCAGCCAATTAGAGAGGTTAGTACGGTACTTACCACGTGGCATTGATCGTTAACGAAAGAACAATCTTTGAGTTTTGGTTAGATGGTTACGTTTTAAAATGGCGAAAAGAATGAAATTGTCGCTTTCGTTAAAAATGGATGTTATTAAAAAATTCGAAGAAAATCCTTACACCTCGAGAAAAGCTTTAGCGGAGCATTTTAGTGTCCCAGAATCGACATTGAGAGGGATTTTAAAAAATCGGTAAACGATAATAATAGCTCATCGAGAATGTGGAATTCAGTCGAAGAAAAGAATCAGAATTCAAGGCGGAAAGTACGAAGAATTTGAGAAAGTTTTGATGCTATGGTTTAAAGAAGCTCGTGCCTCGAACATTCCTGTTAACGTTGAGCTTCTAAGGGGGTGAAGATCGTACAGTTGTCAAAGAGTTTTGAAATGGAAAACTTTTCTGCATCACATGGATGGATTGAAAAATTCAAAAATAGGCATGGCTTGGCAACTCGTGTCCTTTCTGGGGAAAGTGCGAGTGTCAATGAAGGAACTGTAGAACAATGGAAAGAAGACTTGGCTACTTTAGTAAACGGATACGAACCGAAAAACATCTACAATTGTGATGAAACTGATCTTTTTTATAAAATGATGCCCAACAGAACCTTAACATTCAAGGGAGAGCCATGTCATGGTGGGAAAAAAAGTAAAGAAAGACTAATTGTCTTGTGTGTTGCAACGCCGATGGTTCGGAAAAATTCCCGCCATTGGTCATTGGCAAATCAAACAAATCTCGCTGTTTTAAGAACGTGAAGAAGCTTCCTTGCGACTACACTAGTAACAAAACGGCGTGGATGACATAGCACATTTTCTTGGATTTCCTTCATAAATTCGACAGGAAAATGGAAAAAGAAAAATGGAAAGTTCTCTTATTCATGGATCAGTGTCCTGCTCACAAGACCTTCCAACTTTCAACAACACGAAAGTTGTGTTTTTTCCTGCGAATTGCACGAGCAACATTCAACTTTGGGATCTGAGTGTCATTCGTTGTGTTGTTGTTGTTGAGACCCAGACCGTCCGACCTACCAGAAAGGTGTAAGGTAACTGTTTGGACGGCCGAGAAGTGCCACCCAATTTAGACCGGAACCCAGTGGGGGAGGCATCCACATGGACCGTACCCTCCTTCCCCTACCACCAACCTCTCGGAAGGACTTACGGACCCACATGTTTAACGTGATCGTACTCCGTATGAACACGGCGGCAGTTGTGGCAGCGTGCAAACCACCGGGCTACCGCGCCCGAAATATGCCAACAGCACGCGGTGTTCCCAGGTGGTCACCCACCCAAGTACTAACCGCGCCCGATGCTGCTTGACTTCGGTGATCTAACGAGAACCGGTTTTTTCAGCACGGTACGGCCGTTGGCCGTCATTCGTTGTGTAGAAAACCCAGACCATACGACCAACCCGAATGCTTATGGTAGCCGTTTGTGTGGCTGGGTCATTCGTTATGTTGTTGTTGTTGTTGTTGTTGAGACCCAGACCGTCCGACCTACCAGAAAGGTGTAAGGTAACTGTATGGACGGCCGGGAAGTGCCACCCAATTTAGACCGGAACCCAGTGGGGGAGGCATCCACAGGGACCGTACCCATGGGTCATTCGTTATGTGAAAGTGCACTACAGAACAACTTTAATCCGTCGACTTCTGGCTGCTTTAGAAACAAAACGCGCAACGAAAGACGAATTAAAGCAAGTTACCGTCCTTGATGCAATTCATATGTTATGCTCATCATGGAGAAACATCACTGACAAGTGTATTAAAAGCTGCTTTAAGAAAGCAGGATTTTCGTTTCCAGCAGAAAATGAATGTGAGAAGCCAGAAAATGAAAGTGAAAATTGTGAAAATGACATAAACGAAGATTGACATACTGTATCTAGTGGACTCGCTACGTGTACTTTCGTTGATGTAGATGAAAATTTAATCACAGCTCAATTGCGGAAAATTGGAGACATTGCAGCTGAAATAAATGGAGGTAACAAAGATGAAGAGGTGGACGACGATGATGAGGAAGATGCGGCAAAAGTTCCTCCAACTCACACAGTAGCGTTAGAAGCATTAGAAACTCTGCGTCACTATTTTCAGTTCCATTCCGGAAGTGAAGGAATTTTTCACGTCTTGATGAACTTGAAAAGACCCTTTTTGAAAATTCACGAAAACAAAAGCAATCCTCGATTGTAAATTATTTTGTGAGAAAGCAGTAATAGGAGTAAAACGAAATTTGAGTATGTAAGCATTTCCATTTTCTTTGTGTTCTTAAAAAATAGTAATTCATTAAAAAATAAATTCATTGCATTTTGAAACTAATCTTATTTACATTTTTCAGTGGTGTATACATAGTATTAATTAGTAATATAATGTAGTACAATGTATTGATGTTTCACTTTTAAGCTTCCTTTTGTGGTTTTACGCTTATGCGCGTCTTTCACTTTTGCGCGTTTTTCTCGCTGTCCCCTGAGCCCGCGCATAAGTGAGAGATCACTATGTTTAAAAAATGTTAATATTCTAGGAAAAATCTAACGCAGTCTGATTTTCCATTCCAACTCTAAGGGCGGGGGAAAAAAAAAAAAAACTGGGCGATTTGAAGAAATTTTTCCCACACCCTTCAAGAGAGTTACTTTACACCTTTCTGGTACCGGCCGACCAAATTGCTGCTCATGTCCTTGTTGACGAGTCGGTCGGTCTGGGTCTTCAACACCTTTCTGGTAGGTCGGACGAATGGACAACAGGGTGTTGTTGGACGAAGGGTGTTGTTGTCGGACTCAACAACAACACCCTTCAAGAGTCTCTTTCGGTAACCTAGAAGTCTCAATTTTTGCACACTTATAGTATCCCGGCCGTCCAAAGGGTTGCTCAAGTCCTCAGGGCAAACCGGACGGTCTGGGTCTTCAACACTTATAGTATCGAAAGGATTAGAAAAGCCTGTCTTTCTGTCTATCATCTGTCTCTCCCGTTTGGCGAATCATTTGGCGATTTATTATCACCTTGGTAACTACTCGAAAATATTGCCAAATTTACGAAGAGGAAATATACGATTCATGTCGCTGACCTGTCGCTTTATGGGAATTATTAATTTAATATGCTTGATTCAATATATAGTGAGTTTCGCTGTTCATGTGATAGGTACGTTTCGGTCGGGTATGGTATAATAATTATATTTCGATAGGATGTCATATTATAATAATAATAATAATAATAATGATCAGGAGAGATGCTTGGTCCGCATGTGTCAGGGGGATATAAGGAACACAAGTGTTGCAAGCTGTTTATGGGAGGAGATGTTTTATATAGCTTTATGCACTCTGTCCTATGATGGGCTTCACATATAGTATACTATAAATCATATATCAGTATTCAACCAGGAGCATGAGTTTATTTGCTGAAAGGAATTTTAGTACGAATATCGGTTGTTATTGTGCGACAGATAATTTTTGTAAACTATACAACAGCTTTACCGATAATCTTATGTTTTTTATTAATCGGAAATGGATTTTAAAAATTATTTGTTGTAAATAGCTTATATTTTAATGTATTTATTCATTTGCAGGTGCTTTCGAAAATAATTTGTTGTCAATAATTTGCATTTTAATGTATTTTATTATATTTTAATCTATATATTTTGTATTGTATTTTATCTTGCAATCTGTTACTGGGATTTTGTCCTGTAGCTTGTATTCTTTTTAAATAAATAAATAAATAATTGTATAAGTAGAACAGCACGTAAACAATTTAATGTAATATTTTAGAACTGAAGTAACTGTTTCCAGAAAGAGTGAACATTTCGAAGGTTAACGTTTTGGAATTTCTACATAATAATTGTCTAATATGATTTTATCTTTCCATACCCTGCAGAATCCCCCCGAAAGCCCAGACCATCCGGCTCGTCCTTGGACTTAGAGCATCTGAATGAATGGTCGGTGCAGAATCCCCCCGGCAACCTCGAAGATGGGATCTTTACATATAGTATCAACTACCTACACAGCGCATTACATCTAGATAATTACATACAGATTACATCCAATAGATGTAATCTGGGTCAACCAAGACAAATCCAAAATCCAGGGATTGGCGAGTATTAACATTTAACGGATATCCAGACGTTACTCCAGATACCATCTATGGATATCCATTGGATAGCCATCTGGACGATAAAATGGATATGCAATAGACGTATACTGGATCATCCATATTACGTCTACTGCTCATCCAAATTATGTCCAGATTGACATCTGATGGATATCCATATGGACGCACAATGGATGCGAACTGGATCATTCAGATCACGTTCATACATCCCTATTATTGGATTATGCATTTTAGATCTATCGTAATGTGTTCTTGAAAAACAGAAAGCTTAAAATATGATAAAAATTATATGTAATGAGAAGATTCTAATGCAGTAGGATTTCCGATTTCAACTCGAAGGTGTAAAATTGGGGTAGGGAACATAGGTGGCACCAGGCATGCACAATTGGGGGTGCTATCATAGAACATAAGATCATATATTAGGCAATTAGCCCTAAAAAACTTTTTTCACGGGGGGTGGGGGGTTGCAAAGGCCCAGTAGGCTGTCAGCTACGTTCCTGTCATATATTATGATATATCATTTTGGTATGATGCCAAAAATCATCATCAATAAAGAAAAAAAAAAGTTTGCACAAGCAAGAAATTTTTTTTCATATTTTAAAAATAATTTTGTGTGCGTAAAAATTAAATGTGCAGAAAATGTGTATCTATTCTAAATGTGTGTCTGTTCTGGGTCTTTCAGATTTCTCACTAGAGAGCAAACTAATTAAATTAATTACACTCAGTTAATTCATAAATAATAAATTAATGGTCAAGGGGCAGTTGTTAAGTAAAAAGAAGTGTTTGCGCAATTTGCAATGGGTGTGCTTCGCACACCCATTGCAAATGGGGAAATGCAAAGATGGCGCCATCTTTGTCAGGGAATCGAAAAGTTTTATCATATCTTTCAGAAGCCACTTCCCTCCGGTAACCTAGAAGACGGTAACCTAGAATCTTTGCACACTTGCAGCATGTGCCGCTTGACAGAACCTAAAAAAGCCGGATTCTTTATTCTTTCTCTGGGGAGCGGACAAAATCAAATATTTTAAAAAGATTTTTCAGATCTTAAACAGAAACCCTTCCCGTATCAAGGAAGACAGAATTTTTGCGGAAGTATAGTACCGACCCGGGGACAGAATCCTCTGGGGGATGAACAAAGTCATAAGAGTTCAAAGAGTCTTCTCAGATCCTACAGAAATCGCCTGTAATCTAAAAGGCTGGAATTTTACACACTGATAGTATAAAACACAGGACAGAATATAACTGAGCTAATTTAGGCTAATTAAGATGGCTCTTTTCAAAGCTAAGTTCCATACATTGTAAAACAAAATAATACTTATTAAGATATTGCAACTTGATATTTTAATTATCGCAAATTTATTTTATGTATTCTACATTGGAATTATGAGTTGAAGACCCAGACCGTCCGACTCGTGCAAACATTTTCGACGGATATACATATGTATTTTGTATTCTAGAATAAAGATGTAACTTTATTATAGAATACAAAAAACTATCAATTTTTTTTTCATGAAATTGGACAATTTGGTCTTTTATTTATTTACACAGCGCTCATTAGATTTATACCTTAACATAACAGAACCGGGTTTAGCATGAGGCTTGAGCATGTTACTCAGGCACTAAATTTCATCCTACAAAAGCATAGAATTGTCTTTAAAAGAACCCTCTGTTCTCGTCTATTTCGCAATCTGAAACAATGTTTTAGATTTATAAAATAACTAAGATAAAAATGCTTTCTCATGAAACTGTCATCTATTATTTTTCTTTATTTTTTTTTACAGACATTGAGTGTTCCTTCAATGGCACCTTTTGTATTTCATCCAACTGAAGAACTTTCAATGGACATATCCGAAATGCATCCAGTATTTCTTTATTCCTCTTCGCAAAACGATTACATTCACCAGAACCTTCCTGAGCATGTGCCAGTTAAAAATCATCCTAGACCGCCACATTCTCAAAAAAATCCACCAAGGAACAAATTTCCCGATTCACGGCCTCCTGTTGTACACAATCAAAGAAATAATAACAGGAACAATCCTCAACTAACATATGGATTTCAACCTAAAGCATCATCCAATCGTCAAAATAATCTTCACCAATCAAACCGTCAAGATAATCTTCACCGATCCAATCGTCCAGAAAATCTTCGTCCATCAAATCGCCCAGATAATTATCACCAATCAAATCGTCAAGATAATCTTTACCAATCAAATCGTCAGGATAATCTTCACCACAGACAAAAGAAATTCCATTCCAATCAGCATAAAAGTCCGCCTAATCATAGATCCGGAAGCAGACAAACTCAAGAGCCCGTGTTTCAGCCAGCGTCCAGGCTAGCAAATCAACATCAGGGCAATCATTTCTCAGAAAATATTCAGATACAAGCTAGTGTGCAACATCATAGGCAAAACAACGGACTTTCTATTAATTCCCCAACTGAACATGCCAATTTCCAACCAACAGTTTACCACCGTCCACAACAGTTTGTGCATCCGGAGAACAAATACAACTCGCAATCCTCAGAACACAGAAGACCCAGCAGAAATAACAAAAATAATCGAAATAACCAATTTAGAGAAGAAAACAGGACACCTGGAAATACCCACCATGATCATCGAAACAACCAATTTAGAGAAGAAAACAGGACACCTGGAAATACCCACCAAGATCATCGAAACATTTATAATCAACAAGAAAAGAAAGCGCATGCGAATATCCACCACAATCATCGGAACTATCAAACTCGGGACGAAAATAGACAAGAAAGTGTACGAAAACACATAACTTTCGATGACACTGTTCAAGATTTCAAGAATCGAAATATTCACAATGGTAATAATTTTCCTCAGAAGGCATCAAACAGTTTCCATGGACAAAGCTTGCCAGAAAGAAATAGAAACAATAACGAAAGATTGAACTTGCAGCCCTATGCTCGCAGTATGCGAGAGGAAAATAAGATCCAGCTTCCTCCTAGACCACCATTTAATAATGGCGCTGTGAAAATCAACACGATCGCTGGGGAACTTCCGATTTTACATTTTGATTCGATAGACGCAATCAACGAAAATCCAACTTTCTTACAAAATGGCGATCACCACTCTCATGCTTCTACAGACGAGGAAGACAAGAAGACCTACCTACTTATAAAGGCTCCCGAAGGTCCCACATCCGCGCCATTTATTTTAGAAAACTTAAAGCACACATCTATACCCTATATTATAAACAATTTACCCGAAACAACAGTTCATATTCCAGAAATATTTGCTACCTCTCCTGAACCCCATAGCTTGCCGCAGAGCGGGGAAGCTCCAGCAATCGTTCTCGACTTGGTTCAAATACCGGATCACGCTGTCTTCAATCACGCAGAAAAACAATTTGTGGAATCTCTTCCAAGGTCCGAATTTAGATCAACAGAAACCAAAGAACGCGATCAGGTCGAAAATTTTAGACCCACTGAAAGTTACCCCACAACGCCGCTACATCCCTTTCACGATGTGAATTTGGGCAACAATGTCTACTCTCCAGTAGCAGAAAACTCCATAAAGCATCAAAACAAATTGATTCCTAAACCCAAAATAAGGGAATCGAAAAAGCCTCTAAATACGTCTTTACAACCCATATCGTATTCTTCATCTGTGTCTGTGGTATCGGTGAAACAGAATGTAGATTCAAAGCAACAGGCACCCAAGAAACAGAAAACGACACTGAAGAAAGCCCTTTCACACAAAAAGAAGGCTAAGGTCCCAGAAAATGAAGGTTTTTCAGACGACGACGATTATGGTAGTCAGGATATTCCCGGACAGGCAGGAGAGGATTATCCAATATACAAAGACATTCCAAAGACTAGTTTTGAATGTGGAAGCATGGAGTCACCAGGATTTTATGCAGATCTCGACACTGGATGCCAGGTACTCATTTTGTTATTCATAGAGCATGGGCACGAGCGTAAATAAATAACCTGCGTAGTAGAATGCGCAGAAACGCAAGGGCAAAAGGGCATTATTTTTTCCATAGCGTGCAATGATAAACGGACGATGATGACAAATACTAAATTGAAACTAAACCCATTAAACATCGAAATTTATCTTTGTGATGAAAATAAGTTATTTAGAATACTTGAATAACATTATATATTTAAATATTTCACTTGCTAAAGGGCATTTTAAGCGAATGTACACTACTACTCATTTTTACCGTAATCACTAAGTAACGAACCACTAAGTAACGTTCTAAAGATGTATAAATTTATTAGTAAATTCTGCAATGTATATGCGAGCGAGGCGTAAAGATACATAACAATTTTTCTTTAAAAAAAAAATCGTGTATATATTTTAATGAACGTGAATATTTTATTTTCCGGTTAATTAAAAATATCCATCAAAGAAGATAAATTTAAATATATCCAACTAAAGTGAGCTGTTAAACGATTGTAAGTTTCTAAAGTAGTCGTTTTTAGTACAGAAATAATGAAATTTCCATACTGCTAAGCAAACGAGTATTTTGTTTTGGAAACGCAAGGGCAAAATGGACCATGTGACGTCATGTGCCCATGCTCTATAGTAATGCTTCCTTTACTAAATGTCTTCCGTATTTATCGCAAGGATATTGTTGTCGATGGAAATCACACGTGATCAAGACCTTGTGTGATTTCCCGATTTTAGCATAATCCCCATCATAAAGAGTAGGAGTTAAAACTTGGGAAAATGCCAAAATCGTTTGGGTACAGTAATTCAGAAAAATTGCTTGTGAGAATTTCTTCCTCGAAACATTAATTTCTCAGGATCTGTTATAAATAGGGCTTAGATGATGACTGATACGGATTCAGCATCAAATGCCGGAGGAAGATGTAGATGTTCACTAAGGATTTCTACAACCAGTTCTTTTACCCTTTCCCGTTCAAAAATGTTTATTTTACTTGAAAAATCTATTTGTCAAGATTTGCAATAGATAAAGCTTAAATGATAACTGATATATATTCAACATCAAATTAATGAGGAGGCAGACTGGTTTCTTTATAATTTCCACATCCGGGTACTTTTCCGGATCAAACAATTTCCTTGAAATACCTATTTCTCAGGATTGGTCATAAATAGAGCTTAGATAATAACTGACATGGATTCAGCATCAAATGCCGGAGGGCGTTAGGAGGTTCACTAAAGATTTTTTTACATCCGGTTACAAAATTTCCTTAAAACATTTATTTCTCAGAATTGACTGTAGATAGAGTTTAGATAATGACTGTTCTGAATTCAGCATAAAGTTTCAAGGGGTAGGGGTGGGGTTCACTAAATATTTTCTTTTCCGGTTCTTGTGATGCCACTCCCGTTTTTTCCCAAAATTCATATGATTATACGAAATAAGTATGTAAAGAGAATGAAAATGTTTAATAACGTTTTTCAAAAATGAACTGTACAAATCATTTAGTGTACATACCACTTGACTCCATGAAAGTTTCGCCATAAATTTCCCGTTTTTGTTGTTTTTTGCAGGTTTTCCACAACTGCGACACCGCAATGGTTAAACATAGCTTCATGTGTCCAAACGGAACGATATTCCACCAAGAACTCTTCATCTGTGATTGGTGGTACAACGTGAAATGCGACGACACGCCTGAATTCTACAGTCTCAATTCCGGACTGTATATTACTGACAGCTCCAGTGGCGATTCCAAAAAGAAAGCTTAAACAATGTCTCAAGAATGTGAATAAGCAACAAATATATCAAGAGTTCTATAGCCTCAATTCCAGTCTATATATTACTAATAGCTCCAGTGGCGATTCAAAAAAGAAAGCTTAAACAATGTCTCAAGAATGTGAATAAGCTTTACAACAAATATATCAAGAATTTTAGTCCCAATTCTGGACTGTATATGCTTCCCGATAGTAAGTTGTTCTTAAAACTACAACCATTGCACTGTTACAATTTATGCAAGGCTAGATATAGAAGGAGGTTTCAGGGCAAAAACGCTCCCCTCAGTCTGATCGTAATATGATCAGTTTGCGACGTATACCCATCATAAACTTCTCTCTTAACAAACCGATATACACAACCATGAATTCAGGAAACAAACACTATGGCAAAAATAAGGTACTAAGAATTTATAGATAATCCATCAAGAGTCTTATCAAGAAGTTTGTAATACACATTCAATTCTTTTCTCCTTCCGGGACAATTTCGATTACAATTGCCTTCTAACAGAAAATGTATATCTGTATAGTCTGAAGATATTGTCGTAATAGCTTCATAATGGTTGTAGATTTCGTTAGAGTCATGGCAAATTTGTAGTTCTGTTTTAGAATGCAAATGACACGTTAATGGAACAACGTGTTAGATATATATATAAACGAAGACCCTCCAAAAGCATTTTTGAATACATTCTACAGAAAGGACTAGTTATTTAGGACCAAGTTTCTCCCATCACCAATTCAGATTGTGTGTTTTTTTTTTTTTTTCGTTTGTAAATATCTTCGCAGTCACTAGCTGGGAAAACAGTGAATGAATGTGTATCTTCAGTTGTTGCCAGACGCGAAAAGAAAGGATGTTAATCACAGTTTTTATGCGAATGGTTTATATTCGGTTTCATAAAAAATGGAGAGTGAAATAACATATTTCATATATTCAGATGCATAATTCTTTGTGCAAAATATTTTTTACGGCTGTTTTGATTGGCTGGCCAATCAAGTATACAGTGTTTGTTCATATTATGTAAATAGTATTCATTTTTATATAATAAAATTTTTTAAAAACTGTTTAGTTGTAGTTGATTAGTATTTTTACTGTTTATATAAAATAATATGATGTGAGTAGCACGACTTTATTTAATTCACAGTGTAAATAATATACAGCATCAAAAAGTAAGATATAAATAAATAAACCGCAGCTATCCCTTGTTATTCGAGCATCATTCATCGTAGAGGAAATTTAAAGATTCCATTCGATTAGGAATAAAGTTCTCTACAAATTCGTATAAGGGATCGTCTTCATATTGAAAGACGCATACATATAAAAGTTTTTAATGGCAACAGCCAAGTTAGACGCCATATTTCGAATCTAGGGCATATTCAACACCAAATTTCAGGTCATTTGGATGAAGCGTTTCTGAGTTATGAGTATGTACAGTTTTGTGCTCCTGACGTTAAATTAATGTCCCAGACTTTTATTCATATCTTCTATAATAATTATCTTCTCACGATGATTTTTTTTTACATTGCAGTACTACTAACACACACCTCAAAAACATCTGGTTAGTGTTCAGGGATGTTTGAAACATGTTCTTTTGTCGAAAACTCAAATTCGAATTTTCGACTCTAATATTTCTCTTGTATAATATACTATGTCTGCAGGGAAGGCAATAAAGCATTGTGCTTTGTTCAACATAATTCTTCGCCGATTCGGTGGTCGAGCGGTCAGGGGCATGCGTTTCCGTCTGATCACTGGATTGTCGGGTAGCGGGTTCGAATCTCGCCTGCGGGCATGGATGTTGTCATGTCGAGGACTTCCGCCCTTTGGGGAGCCTCTATAAAAGTGAAGCTGCAAATCTTCTCCCCTTCACCATGGGATACCCTGGAGGGTCTTGTGGACGTGGTGCGTAGGCGCCCTTTCACCACGGGAAAATTAGTAACGAACGAGCATAATTCTGCACATTGTAGCAAAGACAATAAGGATTGACTCATAATTTTTGGCAAAAATCTTATTTATTACAAAAATATTTGAATATAAAACATGTGATAAAATATGTATAAATAGTTATATTTTCTTTCGAAATACACCCGATATTTATAAATATGCAAATATTTTCATTGTAAAAGAAGTTTTAATCATAAACTTCATTTCCCTGCGCTTTTGTGCTGAGTCATCCCTCAGGTTCACTAGATGTAACTGTGAGATTATAAACTTTGATTTCGCATTTGTGAAGACTTTATTTAGAGCTCAGAAAAAGTGTATATACTGTCGATGGTGGTAAACTCAAGGAATTAAAACTTCCTATTAAGGAAACGCCAATATCGTTTTAAGACAATCTTTCAGGTGACGCTGGGATAAGGTGAGTAGTCTTGCATTGTATGCATTTATAAGACGAAAAGCCTAAAATATTTATTTAAACTGTCAATTTTGTAAAAATGAATGATTCGCGCAATGCAAAGTAGAACTGAAACAGTAAAGAATATTCCTAAGTATTCAAAATTATTTTTACCTTTCAATTTATTTTTATCTCCCTATATTCTGTACTATATCGTACAACTATGAAAAAATACTGGTTAATTATACTCATCATTAAGACACCCGTCATTTAAAAATAATCAAAAATACATATACTTAATACTACGCCTTTCTGTTGTGTCAACTAACAATAGCAGCTACTTTACTAACACTAGCGACATCTAGATACAATTCTCAAAACCATTATGGCATTTTCAAGCGTTTTATCCATAGGATTTTTATCTCCTTCTTTCTAACTACATGATTGCATCCTTAGTAATGTTGAATCTCATTCAGGACTGTTGATATGAACTGATTGACCTCGTCAATCTGTTCAGACTTGCTGCTCTGGTGGTAGGTTATACGAGACGCTAGACGACAATATTTATATAGGTAAATTTTTATTGGTATATACTTTAAATAAATAGGTCACAGCATAAAATGTTGCTCAAATGAAACGTAAAATGCAAACCTAAGTCCGTGGACCAGAACTGATCCTTAAAAAAAATTACACAGCGTATTATAGTATAAACAATCGTCTGCTGTTTATATTTTATATGCACAGTATTTTAAGCTGTGATCCATTTAGTTATTGCTCATCCGCAAATCTACGTTTGGCAATTTTACTCAACTGTTTACTCAACATTTTACTCAACAATTTTACTCAATATCAAAGTAACTGAAATAACATCTTGACATTTCTTATCACTCACACAGAATGTGTGGTACAGGTTTAACATGTATCCAACCAATGTAGATATGTGTAAAGTTGGGGGTCATTTTTTGCGATGGAAAATTCAACAGGAATGTCTGCAACTTTCTTCAAGCAACTGTTCCAAAATAGTCATCAGGTATAAATGCGAAAGAAATGGCGACAATCAAATGCGGAATTGCCAAAATCAGCAACAGATCTTGGTTGGTTGCCTGAAATAGAGAAAAGAAAATATATATATATATATTGTATGTACTTTAAAAAAAATTTGGAGGTATTCTAAGAGATTAATAAATTTGCTCGAACTGCTGAAAATGAAATGACTCAGTTAGTAATGGCCTAAACAGTTGATTAAATTATTGTACCAACCGGTTTCAATGAGAAAAAAAAATCATTCTTCGTCAGAATAAATGAAACCGAGGAACTTTTATAGAACTTTTCAAAGAGAGGCAGGGGCAAACTACTTAAAGACAAGACATACAGCAAGACCTAGTTTGATGTCCAATTTCGTAACCTTGTACATCTAGGGAAGGGCAAGTGTCCCCTTTACCCTTTCCTTTGGGTCCCCATGATTACAGAGCGCTAAAAGTTTAGTTATGCCATTGCCTCCCTCCAGTAGTTTTTTTTTTCATTTTTTCATATTAACCTATGGAAAATAGTCCCTAATATCTAGTTCGTTTATATTTTCAGATTTTTCCTGCGTATTTTTACTTTCCCTGCAATACATGGTAATGTATAGGGAAGTATTGTAATCGTGCCGAAAATCGCAACTCGAATTTTTGACGAATCTACACGTTTTGGGACCTCTAGAACACGAAAAAACTATTTTTAGCATGATGTCTGTGTGTGTGTCTGTCTGTGCAGATTCTGTATCCACTCTAACTAAAAAACAACCAATGGACCGAATTTCATAAAATTTGGTAGGTGACCCTGGGGTGGCCCTGGGGCTGTATCGACTTTGTTACAGTTCGGAAAAAATTAACCTGCCTTTTTTTGCGAAATGGTCCGCAAAAATCATTAAATCTGAAAATAAAAGACTACATATGCTCAAATATATCAATTAAATGTTTATTTTATACATAATTTTGAACGACGGAACCGAAGAAGCGAATGTGTAGTGCTTTGAAAGTCTGTAAACGAAATAAATGAGTCTGAAAAAAAAAACCCCGAACTTATTAAACATTGCTGAAGTTTTATTTTATAAAATGTTATTCGTGTAAAAACCCATCTCGGCTTCATCGGACTGGAGCCACCTCTGATTTTCATTTATCGGGAAAATCACGTGTTTGACACATAAAACTTTTTTGAACTTTTTATAACTCTACTGCACTTTATAACTCTTTTTAGATTTTATTGAAGATAACAAGGAATTAAATAACGAGGTAAATAAGTAGCGAAGTTTAATATCGAAACAAGACAAACCAAAAATACATCAATTTTTCATTTAGTTGAATTTTGAAAATTTAAGGAGGTAATTACTTCCTTCTTCGACCTGAGTGGCCGACCCACCCGAAAATATAAGGTATATGTTTGGCCGGGCGGAAGTGTCACCCATTTAGACCAGAACTCAGTGGGGGTGTTATCCACAGGGACCGTACCCTCTTTCCCCTACCACCAACCTCTCGGAAGGACTTACGGACCCACACGTTTAACGTGATCGTACTCCGCGTGAACAAGGCGGCACTTTTGGCAGCGGAGGGAATCGAACTCGGTCGTCCGAGTGCAATCCCCGCACACTAACCACTGGGATGTTCCATCCTGGTAACTCAGAGTTTGAAATTTCTGGCAAACTTTCTAAGCGATCAATCCAATCAATCCAAATTTTTATTGTAAAATGGGCCTAGGCCAAATAGTAGGTATGACAATTGTAATAAATCAGAACAATTAAGAGTTACACAATATAAAAATACAAACAATTGTATAAGCTAACATATTATAAAATTTTAGGCAGTAAATAGAATAATTATGCAGATGGATTAATTTAACATTTACAAAACAATTTTTGTAAACAGGCACAGGCAAAATGCCTTCGCATCAGGTGCCAAATAGAGTTACTGCGGCACTGAAGGAAGTGAAAGTTTTCATTAATGTTACAGTAGAAAGATAGCGTTGCCAGAAAAAAATGCTAGTATTGTTGGTTTTGGTAGGTGTTTTGATTCCTATTTCACTAAGTAGCATTTATTTGAACTTCAGTGGGTTTCGATGGGTTCCTGGGAGAGATTATGACCCTCAATCCTCTACCCGACCATTCAAACTGCTGCTCGTGCCTCAGGGTGAGTCGAGTGGCCTGGGTTTTCAACCGTCATCCCCCCTCCCTTGGAAACGCTACTGAGTATGAGCATGAATCAGAAATATATTTGACTATTTGACATAGATATAGAGGTAGAAATAGAGATATAGATAAGATAGATATATAGATAGAAAGAAAGATACACCCCCAAATACACCTCCCCCCTTCCCGTTGGCGACACCATTGAGTATAAGCATAAACCAGAAGTACGTTTGACATAGATATAGAAATAGAGGTAGAGATAGATATATAGAAAGATAGATAGGATAGGAAGGAGGAAAGAAAGACAGTCAGATAAATATAGATAGAGAGAGAGCTTTAATATATAAACTTTTTACATTTATTCTTAATGAAGCCTTAAAATGCAGCAGGTGAATATTATGATTTTCAAAGTAGTTTTCCCAGCAGGAGTTTTGAATTGTATCAAGAATGTCCGATACAGTTGTCGACGTTTTCGAAATTAATTTGTATCATACTATCAGCCATTCTAAAGTCGATTTTATAGAAATGTTCTTAAATGAAACTCCAATTCTGAGAATCGCAATAAAACGTTAAACCAGTTTCAGTCAGACTTTGTTTAACAGTCGAGGTACAATATGTAGTAGGAATCGAAGATATCTCAGGAGAACGCTCAAATAGTCTAGTAAACCTTTGTAAGACGTGTATCAGGGATTTTCAAAATACGCCTCTAAAATTTTGTGGGAGAGCAAAAATTTTCAAGTCGCAAAATGTATCTCGGAGTTGTCTCCGAATTTTCTCCACCTTACCGTTCATCAATAAGTAAAATACACTTTGTACGAAGGATAAGGAAAACTAGAACAACGTAAATAAGCACACATGACGCAATAATACAGCATACAGCTGCTTCGAGGATATGCTGGATCCCCTTAGTGAGTGCAAGAGAACAAACAAACTCGAAGTCCAAAAGATAAATGGGCTCACTACTTTTCTGGACTTCTTGGCTCTCTTGCACTGATGAAGGGGATCCAGCGTATCCTCGAAGCAGCCGCATGCTGCATTATTGTGCTTAATTACGCTGATCTAGTTTTCCATACCGTTAATATAACAACTTACTGTTAGTATTTAACAACTTACCATTCGTATTCAACAGCTTACAGTTCGTATTCAACAGCTTACAGTTCGTATTCAACAACTTACCATTAGTATTCAACAACTTACCATTAGTATTCAAAAATTTATAGTTCGTATTCAACAGCTTACAGTTCGTATTCAACAACTTACCGTTAATATAACTGCAGATGCCGAGAGGGCGCCTGCGAATACTGCTACGCTTATTATTGCAAGGTTCAGTTTGGCTGTGGCATTCGACAGTCTATGACAGAAGCTCTTCGTGAGCAACAGCGTCCAGGCTGCCGCTGCAAAGAACACCACCCCCGTGTATAGCATGGCCGAAGATTTGGATGAACCTGTAAGAATTTACCAAGAAAATTACGAATAAATCGACGAATTTGCAATTAAATTTTCATTGAAGTGGATGAAACTAACTATTAAAACGAGTGCAACTATATGTATCTACATATTTACGTTTAGACTTTATTTTTTGAGTTAATTAATGTTCCCAAAACACGTGGTCGGTGTCTAATGAGTTCTTTCTTAGAATATTGTAAGGTGTTTTAAATATGAAAAAGAAATGACAGATTTTTAAATTATTGGGAGAAAATACAACTGAAAATAGGGCCTTAAATTGATTGTCTTGCTGAACAATTTGCACAGTCACTTTACTGTAGTGAGTCTGAATTTTTAAATTAAGTAAAAAGATTAAAATGATTAATGTTTTAATCTGATATATTAATAAAACAACGAAACATGTTGAAAGTTTAACTTGGTTAGACATTAGCTCGATACTTAAAATGTTAGCAGTGAAAGATTAATTTGAAAAAATAAATGTTGTTGACGCGGAGAATTTTTAGAGGCAAGGGATTCAGTTGGCACTCATGATTATTACCGGCACTCCTGGTAACTACTCATAGGGCTGTCAGATAAAAATGTAACGAAAAAGGCAAACCAGGTAAAATACATTTTTCTTAATCATATCGCATAATAATGTGAATGTATCAAAAATCAGCAAAATGTAGCTTGTTTCTTGTTAACAATTTTACGGAAAACAGATATATTAACACAAAATCATTCCAAAATGTGTACACGTTTGTTTATAATTAATAAGCCAGATGAAAGGCAAAAGTGGTCAGTCATTTTTATGAGTAATTAATAAAATGAAATAGGTTATAAATACTCTTGTAATATTTCATATAAAAGTACGAGCTAGTTAATATGTATTCATTCTACTGCTTTACACATCTATTTTACAATCGACCTCTGTCAAATCTAACATATGTCAGCTCAATGGGGGGTTCCGTGAAATTTTACGAAGTATTTCAAGGATTCCGCGAAATATTTCAAGGATTCCGCGAAATTTTACGAAATATTTCAAGGATTCCGCGAAATTTTACGAAATATTTCAAGGGTTCCGCGAAATTTTACGAAATATTTCAAGGATTCCGCGAAATTTTACGAAATATTTCAAGGATTCCGCGAAATTTTACGAAATATTTCAAGGATTCCGCGAAATTTTAAGGAATATTTTAAGAATTCCGCGAAATTTTACGAAACATTTTAAGCGTTCCGTGAAATTTTACGAAATATTTCAAGGGTTCCGCGAAATTTTACGAAATATTTCAAGGATTCCGCGAAATTTTACGAAATATTTCAAGGGTTCCGCGAAATTTTACGAAATATTTCAAGAATTCCGCCAGACTTCATGAAATATTTCCACGGTTTCGTCTAACAAGAAAGGTTGGGTATCACTACTCTAAGGGGTAGCGTGTGGGCAAACACATTTTCGATTAAATTAAACTCTTAACTATCCTAAGATCGAGATCGTGTCATTAAAATATGCTGTAATCGTACTATCCGTTGACATCGGAATCCATTACCTGCTTTCGATTAAATTAAACGCTCGACTATTCTTCTTCAGATCGAGATCCAATCATTAAAATATGCTGCAAGAATGATCGCAATCATAAAATCCGTTGACATTTGAATCCATTACCTGGTTTCGTTCTCGAGTATATAACTATCATCAAGACAGAAGCCATCGCAGACACGCAGGCCCAAAGGTACTTGACGGACACCATGCAGGTGAGGAACAGGAGAATGATCGCAGCGGCCACCTCTGTTGACCCCAGGAAAGAGAAGCTGAGTCTGTCAGCTTGCATCTTAAACCATTCTGCGTGCCATTTGGCAGCAAAGTAGAGGAATACCGTGGTGAAGCTGAGGATGGAAACATACCTCAGATATCGCATATACAAGTCATGCTCTTCACATACAGTTATAACAAGCATTTCTCTCAATGTTCCCTCACCAACTTGTATCTGGTTTAGACGAATCAAACTTTTCACAATTTATGCGTCCTTTTATGAAGGGTTCGCGTATATTATACTAAAAATTGCTAACACAACTTCATCATAGAAAGTTATTGGGATTGGTAGGAAACATTTGGATATAAGTAAAATGTCAAAGATAAGGAAAAGTTGAGCAACGTATACAAGTACAAATAACACAACAATGCAGCATACAGCTGTTTCGGGGATACGCTGGACCCCCCTTCGTTATAGTGAAAGAGTACTAACAGACCCGATGTCCAACAGAGGAATGGGAGCCCATTTCTCTATAGAACTTCGGGTTTGTTATTTCTTTCGCACTGACGAAGGGTATCCAGGGTATCTTTGAAACAGCTGTGTGCTGCATTATTGTGTTATTTGTGCTTATAAACGTTGCTCAAATTTTCCTTATTTTGATATTGTTCTACCTTAAATTTTTTTCTGGAAAAATTTATTTCCCAGGATGTGATATAGATAGAGCTTAGAAAGGTGATTGATATACATGCAGCATGGAATTCTAGAGGGAGTAGGTGATTCAATAACGATGTTCCCTTCCCCCTTTTCCAATTCCAGGTCAAACATTTCCTTTGAATTATCTATTTCTCAGATAAAAGGAATAGCTTAGATAATGACTGATTTGTATTCAGCAAAAAATTCAATAGAGGATAATACGAATCAAGATTTCTCACTTCGAGTTCTGGAGATATCACTTTCGATTAAAAATTTTAATCTTTTCCTTGAAACATCTATTTGCCACAATCGGCTCTAATTAGAGCTCTAGAGCGACTGATATTAATTCGGTACAAAATTTCGAAAGGAGAAACAGGTTCCCCATAGATTTCATCATGCGTTTTCCCCTAATTCATGATACAGAAATTTTAAGCTTTCCCCAATAACGTGCCATTCTCTTTCAAAATTCTTATTCCAACTTCCTATTTCATGTCACACACTTATTGAAACTATATTAAATTCTATCCCGCGCTATTAATATTAACAAAGTCTGCCAGCACTTCCTCTTTTCCTCTACCATACCATATACGGTCATTTATCTTAATCTCTACGCAAACCTTCTCATATGAAACTGCATTTTCACATTTTTGAAACATAAAAAACGCGAAGATAGCATGTTTCCCATGCCGTCATCAGATCCCACCCCTGCGCCATAACTGTAACTTGTGTGAAACTATTTAGACTGCCTTGAGATTTCTTGAAAGCTGGTCACCGACGAGGAGCTCGGCCCAATGTAACAAATTGTGTTTTAAGAGCGTCATCTAATAAATTAGATTTTTGTAACTATAATGTCTCTTCACTGGATTATCTCAACATCTATTACACACACATATATATATATATATATATATAGCTTAGATGATGACTGATATGAATTCAGCATCAAAATTCTGGTGAAAGTTTGGAGGGGTTGTTAGTTCACTAAGGAATTCCACCTCAGGTTCTAATGATAAGATGTCACTTTCAATTAAAATATTTACACATAAAATATAGTAAGTAGTAGAGAAAGTATAATTTACATGAAAATTTTCGAATTCGAGATTTTGATGCCAAATTATTTTTAGGACCTCCTGAACACGTTTTGACTATTTCTGGAGTGACGTCCGTCTGTGTGTCTGTGTCGATTCCTCGTGTACTCGATAGCCGTCATACATATTAATGGATTTCCCCGAATCTTTACAACTAGCTTTGTTATTGAAAAAATCTAGAACTACATAAATATTTTTTTAATTCAAGCAAGAACTTCGAAATGCGTTCGAAATTTTACATTCTTTTTTAACATGGCAGCATAAGACAAAATGTGACATAATCATGAATAAAAGGGGTTATTTAAGGTACAATGAACACAGACTTAATAGTTTCAATCGTTGTTGTGAAAAATAGCCGCGATATATTTTCTTGTTCGTGACGTTATAAGCCCCCTTTAGTGGACAAGTTACCCCCCCCCCTCCCCACGGGTACAATGCCAAGTATGGTATCAATCGAAATGTATTTCATGATTGGCCATGAAAACCTTTGCACAGATTTAGAGCCCGCAAGTATTTTGGGGACAAATTCTCAATTGAAATAAGTAAAGAATTTCTCGTCGATTGCAGGCAGTACTCACCTCATAAAAAATAGAATACAAGAATAAAGAATCCAAAAAGCTTTCTTTCTGGTAGACGATGGAGTCCCCAAATCATGTGTCTACAACAAACAAAAACGTATAAAACAAACAAGAAAGATCAATCATGCTTAAATCATAGATTATATAACACTTTCCAACTGCAATGCAATTTTATTTAAACATCTCTAAAATGCTATATATTCAGTGATGATATTTTTAAAATTATCACAGTACTACAATAATTTATTTTACTTAAAAACTTACAACCATGGAGGTAAAAGTACTTTATAACTTTATGCTTAAAACTTCATCGAAAAATGCAATGCCATAAAATCGTCTGCTTTTCTATGTAAAATCAATGAATATTTCATTTATATGACTTATATTCCAGACTAGAGCTAAATAATTTTGCATTAAAAAAATTCAGCAATTCTTATACAACTTATCTGACAGCTTGATGTGTTTACATTCTGCATACGTTAAAATAAGGCTTCGTTGAAGAAATAAACAAAGTTTGATGATCATTTATACTAAAGAATATCGTAACTGCGTTGGCGCAGAATATAGATGCCCAGAAAATACGCAAAAGTTAAGCGGTTTTAGGACGGATGCAACACTCAATATAAATTTAAAAGAACTTTAAAAATTACGATTTTGACACTGGGAAAAAAAGATGGATATCCTATTTTATTTTGAAGTGGGTCACGCGATCTTTTCATATTATATGGGTGTCATTATTATTTTAATTTTTATTTAAAAAACTACTCAACATATTTTACGGAATTTTTTTTTATATATTTTATGGGATAATTTAAATATTTCCTAAAATTTTCGAAGCAATTTGTGAATTTTAACTTTGCTTAAAAAATGTTTGAGCAAAGTCCCAGAGGGTCAAAGTCCAGAGAAAAGTCCCAGAGGGTTCAATGCATTTCATTATTTCAAACCGGGTTCAATCCAAAACTAATTAGTTGATATTATTCAGTTACATTCCCATATGTCCCACAGACAGTCTAAACAACATGCTAAAATTTTATTTCGATAAAGTCATTTTTACGGCAGTTATCGTGCGAACGGACAGACAGACAGACAGAATGACCAAAGTCATAAACACTTTTCAACTATGTAGTAAAGTGTAAGAAAAACACAACTGTTGAATTATCATCTGTTTAAAAAATGATCTGTAAGTGAACCTACAGCATTAATTGTGATGCTTTAGCAGGAAAAGGATCTAAGTGGGTCATTTTACAGTTGATATAACGTGGTATATTACCAATAATACCGACAACTGTATACCACTTTTTACTTTCCCAAGAATACATGGTATTGCCGTTATCAATTCTATGTTTCGTCAGTTCTTTGCGTCTAATGTCTTTTGAAGAAGTCCAGAAGATTGCGCTGAATTCACAGCGAATAAGACCATGATTCTAAGGGGAGCCGTTCTAGAGGTATTTTAAATATTTTGGAATGTGGAGGAGTTGAAGACGTTTTAAGTTGCCAAATGAAACGCAAATGCATTAAAAATGCATATTGGATATAATATCAGAAAGTATCCATGCCATTTTCTGCAATTAAATTTAATTTAGTGTATCACGAAATAAAAAAATCTGAAGTGAGAAGCACATGACTTTCCCCGCAGACTTATATCCTCGTTCTCTTAATTTTAATTAAATTTAATTCACTTTTAATTCTATTTTCGTTCTCATTTGGTAACTGGACATATTACTTTCCCTGCAATACATGGTAATGTATAGGGAAAGTATTGGAATCATGCCGAAAATCACAACTCGAGTTTTCGACGGATCTACACGTTTCGAGACCTGTAGAATACGAAAAAACCATTTTCAGCGTGACGTCTGTGTGTCTGTCTGTGCAGATTTTGTATCCACTCTAACTAAAAAAGTAATCGACCGAATTTCATAAAATTTGGTAGGTAAGTCACTTGTGGGCGACTCTGGTGCTGATTAGTTTTGGGTACGATTCGGGATAAAAGAACCCGCCTTTTTTTGCGAAATGGCCCGCAAAAGCTTGTATCCACTGTAACTGAAAAACTAATGAACCGAATTTCACAAAATTTGGTAGATGAGTCACTTGTGGGTTACACTGGTGCTGATTAGATTTTGGTACGATTCGAAAAAAAATAACCTGCCTTTTTTTTGCAAAATGGCCCGCAAAAATCGTCAAAATCTAAACTAATGAACTAGATATACTCAAATATATCCATTAAATGCTCGTTTAATACGTAATTTTTAACGACGAAAAGAAAAGATCAACCCCATTACACTAGGACTAGCCGTTCTCGAGATATTTTAGTTTTTCGTATTTTCTCTACGCCACCTTTAATAATAAGTCCGGTTACCGAATGAGAACGAAAATTGAATTAAAAGTGAAATAAATTTAAAAATAAATAAAGAGAACGTGAATATAAACGTCTGCAGGGAAAGTCATGTGCTGCCCACATCAGATTTTTTTCAAAGGTGGCGTAAAGAAAATACGAAAAAACTAAAATATCTCGAGAACGGCTAGTCCTAGTGTAATGGGGTTGGTCTTATTCTTTTCTTTGTTAAAAATTACGCATAAAACAAACATTTAATGGATATAGTTGAGCATACATAGATTTTATTTTAGATTTTGACGATTTTTGCGGGACATTTCGCAAAAGAAAGCAGGTTATTTTTTTCCGAATCGTACCAAAATCTAATCAGAACCAGGGTGACTTACAATCGACTTATCAACTGAATTTTGTGAAATTCTGTCCATTAGTTTTTCAGCTAGATACAGGCAATTTCTGCGGGCCACTTCGCAAAAAATAGGCGGGTTCTTTTATCCCGAATCATACCCAAAACTAATCAGCACCAGATTTGCCCACGAGTGACTTACCTACCAAATTTTATAAAATTCGGTCAATTAGTTTTTTAGTTAGAGTGGATACAAAATCTGCACAGACAGACACACAGACAGACACACACGCACAGACGTCACGCTAAAAATATATTTTTTGTATTCCAAAGGTCTCGAAACGTGTAGATCCGTCGAAAACTCGAGTTGCTATTTTCGGCATGATTCCAATACTTTCCCTGTACATTACCATATATTGCAGGGAAAGTAAAAAGAAAAGGAATTTGAGCTGTTGTTTTGCTTTCCCTACAATACATGGGAATGTATGGGGGAAAATATTAGAATTGAGCCGAAAATCACAACTCGAGTTTTCGACGGATCTACACGTTTTGGGACCTCCAGAACTCGAAAATATTATATTTTAGCGCGACGTCTGTGTGAGTATGTCTGTCTCTGCTATGTATGTATACACTTCATCTCAAAAACTATTCAACGAATTTATGGCCCGCATAAATGATATGAATCCACTCTAGATGAAATACTAATAGACCAAATTTCACAAAATTTGGTAGATAGGTCGGTTGTGGGTTACTATGGTGCTGATTAGATTTTGGTACGATTCTGAAAAATATAACCTGCCTTTTTTGCGAAATGGTCCGCAAAAATTGACGAAAATAATAAGATCATCTCCCTAAACTCTAGGCTGATTGTTCGGGAGATATCAGTTTTCTCGCATTTTTGTCGCGTTGCCTCTGAAAATACGTCCACTCGCGAAATGCTAACAGAAAATTGAATCCAAATTGCGAATTCAGCATAATTTTAAATCATTATCCCTGTTCTTTTGTGCAAATAAACTCTATTTAATGAACTGTGAAAGAAAGAGTAAATATCAGGATCGGTTGACAGGGTCGGCGGGAGTTCATGTCCGGCGGTTCCTGTTTAAACATGCATGGCCGTGGTGTACTTGGATAAGTATAACCCACGAAGTGCGCGGTCTTTGTTGGTTTAAGACAAATCTTTATTTCCACCCAGAACTAATGTCTTAAACCCTTGGACTGACACGCATACACGTAAACATATGATAGTTTAACAGTGTAGATACAGATGTCACATACGGACAGTGCTGAAATAACAACAAAATTTGGATAAATATAGGATGTCGTAAGTATCTGTTAAACATACATTGTCTTTCTGAAGATGAAAACTATGAGAAAGCACATCAACGTCCGTTGTTGAGTAGCCATTGGTGAATGCAGCATACTTCAGGGCTCTCCGCGAACTTCGCAGCTGCCCCCCATTTTGGAATGATGGAGATTCTGGTCCCCACCTGTAGAATGATATTACACACAGGCACAGTTACAGATATCTGTATAAAAATAAATAAATAACAGTTCAAAATATCAATATTGTTACGAAACGTTTCGTCTAGAATTGTGGGTGTGCAGGATACAAGAACGAGTTCAAACTTTTGGATAACCTACATTTATTCACAAGCACAAAGTAAACAGGAATAATATACAATCAAACAGCACTTAAATGCTCTAATCATTTCATGAAATAACTGATAAAATTCACAGAATGTTGGCCAAAGCAATTTACCAAAATAACCGCTATTATTATCAAAACATTGACAAAAGTCACAGTCCAATGCAGTTCCGCCCATTCCATATCACGCCCATTCGTCCATATCACGCTCATTCGCCCATTTCATGTCACGCCCATTCGTCAACTCCCTGCAACGGAAGGATGCGTCCTTTTTATAGTCTCTCCAGAGAAACTTCTGGAAATCTCTGTATCTCAAAGAATAATCGTTCTATCGAGAAGTTTCTGGAACATTTCAGAAGTAACCAAATGTCGCCAAATTAGCGATATATCATCAATCTAAAACCCCTTTTAATCGGAAAATTCTGGAAACCCTGGGCTCACGTCATGCACTGTATTTTCTTTGCATGGCCTTCGAGACAGACGAAAGAAGAGGCGCCAAACAGAACATTGCGCGTTCGCAACAATATAATCTGATGTGGGCAACACATGACTTGCCTATATGATGCAATGAATTGACTTCTTTCAGAGTGAAAAAATTATGTATAATCTACCACACACTGTTTTAAATGTTGAATTATACTCTTTTCCAAATGTCAACGTGTAAAACTATTTTGAAGTATCCAATTAACTTATATTTCGCGCAACTTTAAATTGACAATGATCAATAAGGAGAGCAATAAGCAATAGAGTCCCTATATTAGAATATTTTAATAATTAATTCATCCATTTTGCGTCGTTTTCTATTATCTTGCATCATTTTTCCAATTTTGGCGATATTTTAGTAATTCTGGGGTGAAATGTCGCCAAATTGCAGATATTTCGCTAAATGAGTTGCTAAGTTCGCCAAATGGGTCGCCAAGCGTTACAAACAAACGGATAGAAGAATATTCCTTACATATAAATGACTGTTGGCGAATTGTTAAGTGTCAAAATACAAAACAATTGCACAAAGCATCTTTTCTCATGAATAGAATGAACTAGATCTGCAAGAATGATGTTAACACATTTATTGCATATTGCATAATATTATATATAAAAAGTTAACATCTTTCACAATACTTAATATTATTTTTAATTTTATGTGATTGTTTTTGATAAATTTATTTAAAAAAGTGTAATATCTCCAGATGGATTCATGCTAGCTTTTTAAAATTTATGTCAATCATTTTCTAATAAAAAAATTAAATAAAAAATGATAATTTCTCATTTTTTGATGATTTTTCAAAATTTCATTCGAAAATTTGGGGATCTTCCGAACATTCAATTACGTTTAAAATCAACAGACTTCCAGTATTCACGGATAGTAATTTTTGTACCAAATTTCGTTCGAAATGTTCCATTCGTTCGTGAGATAGGGTCTACATAGGTATTCGGAATCGTAAATGCATTCTATAACAAAAAAATCGACGCACCAAGAAGGAGTTGTCCGATTGTAATGAAATTCCGTATGCAAAGATATTAGTCTTTAGTGACGAGTCCCGTTTCCAACTGTGTCCTGACGACAAACGCAGACGTGCCTGGAACGTCCAGGGCAGAGTGGGGATCCTGCCCTTACTACTGCACGCCACACATGCCCACAACAGGGCGTTATGGTCTGGTGTGCCATCTCCTTTGATAGCCGGACCCCTTTGGTAATCATTTCTGGCACACTGACAGCACAGCGGTACGTAGACAACATTCTACGACCGGTTGTGTTACAGTTCCTTTTGCAACACCCCGGACTTACTTTTCAACAAGATAATGCCCAGCCGCACACGGCACGTGTTGCTATGAATTGTCTTCAAGCTTGCCCAACACTTCCTTGGCCAGCTAGGTATCCTGATCTCTCTCCCATAGAGCACATTTGGGACGTTGTGGGAAGGCGATTGCAACCATCCTGGAATGTTGACGATTTAGCCCGACAGTTGGAGACAATTTGGCAAGACCTTCCGCAGGACACCATCCGTGAACTTTATCAGTCTATGCCACGCCGGGTGACATCTTGCATCCAGGCCAGACATGGACCAACGCCTTATTTGACTTCCTCCCTTTGTATACGGTCAAACTCTAAATCATTAAATTGTTCTGAAATTTTAATCGTTTCTTTTTCTACGTATGTTCTTCACATCCACCAATTTTTATCACAATCGGACAAGTCCTTCTTGGTGCGTCGATTTTTTTGTTATAGAGTTTAGCTGAAGCATGAAAAATTAAGAGAGATTTATTAGATCCAAGAAAAATATTTAAATTATGTGATTCTCTTATTATGTAAGTAAAAATGAAAATCAATTCCAGAAATAAATTGCAATTTCATTTGTAAATACTTTAAAAATAACACTCCGATGGAGTACCTACTTATTATAAATTAACCCATTCATTCATATTCATTTAATATTGAACGATCATAAGAAATCTATATTAGTCCCAATAAGATTTTAACAATTTTGTGACTAATATAATTGGCACATTTTCAACAAAATGTTTGTTAATTTTAACTTTTCAAAAATTTAATTTAATAGAGTTAAACTAATACAAAGATTTAGTAAATTTATCTATAAATGGCGAACCATCATTAAGGTTTTAACTGTGTAATGTGCCCGATCAGCCAGAGGCTATAAGAAACGTGTAAATTAGTTTCTTCCCATCAAAGTTTCCAATGCTTCCAAAATTTCCGGTTTGTTCCCCCCTCCCCCCCAAAAAATTCCCGGGTTTATTCCCGCTTTTTAAAATTCTTGGGCTTTTTGCAATTTTACTTTCACCTTAGCCAATGCTGTTAACAGAATTTTCGGGTTCATATGCAACAACTTTTTGACCTTCTTCATAAACTGTTTATACGGCGCCTTCTTCAAAGGAGATCGGCTTTTTCAAGGTGGATAAGCCTTGGCTGTGTAGTCATGGACTAACCTCTCCTGAGATGAATATATCAATCAATCAATCACCGTGAACGAGGGGCCGACTCATTGGGTTTACAACCTGATTGTGCCTCGTCACGGAATTTGAAATTTGACGATACTCAATAAAACCTATCTTTTTAAAAATGTAAGATACTACAGAAGCTGAACAGAAGTGAAGTTGTCAATTATAGCAGTTAACTCTCTTGCATCTACCCACTGTACAATATACAATAGCATACATCTACTCATATGTTTGGATCTATAAAAAGAAATATATATATATATATATGTATTAAACATTTTAAAATAACATATGTCTATACAAACTAATTTTTAAAGGTAAATATACACTCTTTTGCAAAAAAAAAGGAAGCATCCCGAATAACCCGAAAACAACTAACCCGAAAAATACCCGAAAAAATAACCCGATCATCTCGAAATTTCGCATGCAAATTCCTTTATACCAAGTATGCAAATGATTAAATTTGCAAGGCCAATGAGTGTTAACTTTGTTGTGTGTTAACCATAGCGCGCGTTTCTACTGCGCAACTAGCATCCTGTAAACAGGTTAAAAATGTGGACGGTTTATCTTTGCTCGTTATCGGCGTTGCAGTTCCGTGGAGACACAACTAATAATGCCGTTACGACGTTGCCGAAGACCTTATAAGCAATTAGACGAGTTCTAACGTGGTCGTATAGTTGGGATACTTGAAGCTGACTGGTCATACCGAGCAATAGGCCGCCACTTGCACCGAACGGACACTGATGTGTAAAGGTGCTGGGAGCAATGGTTGCTACAAGGAACTCATCGACGGAATGAAGGCTCTGGAAGGCTAAGGTGCACGAATACGAGACAAGATCGGATGATTGTGCGACAGGCCGAACTGGCCCAACGGCATCATTGTCCGTTATCCAACGTGCTACACACTCTTCCATATCGTCTGTGGTACCTTCCACCATTTCACGGCGCTTGGTTGAGGTGGGGTAACGCTCACGGCGGTCTTTAAGACGTCTGCCATTAATCTCACAACATCGACAAAGTCGTTTGGAATGGTGTCGTAGCCGAGCATCATGGCTGACAGCAGACTGGCATCGCATAGTGTTCAGCGATGAATCACGCTTCAGTCTTTCAGCAGATGACCACAGGGCCAGCGGTCCCAATAAGCCTTTGTTTTACACAGGCACACAACCATTACTCCTGGTGTGGGGTGCTATCTCATTCGACAGCAGGTCGCCCCTTGTCATCTTGCGTACAACTTTAACAGCTGAACGATATGTTAATGAAATCCTGCGGCCGTTGCGTTACCCTTCATAGCACGTCATTCTGGGGCCATTTTCCAACCAGATAATACCACGCCACATACGGCTCGCATATCTGTGGACTGTCTCCGTGCTGTTGATACTGTTCCTTGGCCAGCAAGGTCACCAGACCTTTCGCCAATCGAGTATGTATGGGACATGCTAGGTCGACAGATTTCGGCACCCCGAAATGTAGAAGCTCTGGAGCAACAATTGAAGAATACCTGGCAGAATGTATCGCAGGATGACATTAGGAATCTTTATTACTCCTTACCTAGACGTATACAAGCATGCATTGCCGCCAAGGGGGGTTTCACCAATTACTGATTTGAAAATTCAATGTGCAACTGCTAACCATTGATGGGTCCTGCGGCCTTGATTTTCTAATCATTTCATTACCTGTGTATGAGCTGTACATATATTTAATATCAATAAAAACAGTCACTTTTTTCATGGTGCTTCGTTTTTTGCAAAAGAGTGTAGTTATATACACATTTGCACAAACATGATTAAACTCAATCCACACTTATTGTTAGAGCAACCTATATACACAATACACACAAAACTTAACATTACTCATATAAAAGAACTCTTAAGTGAGTAATACTCCCTATTGGTAACATATAAAATATATACAAAAATAAAATTACATCACACGCATTAAAATTATATCATACACATTAAAATTACATCATATGATGCGTAATGCAATTAATACCTGTTACCCTAATGAACAATTGTCTAAGTAATACTGGATGTATATACAGTCAAATAAAGCGTTCATTTTCTTCTAAATACGTAAAAATCTGTTGAATACGTCTTCGTGCCCAATTATTCGTGGTAATATTATTCGCCCATTTTTCGAACTCGAGATAAGTAGTGAGATGACTGGTGAGTGGTGTGTTTGTTGGTTGGTTGGTTGATTAGAGATTTTTGGCACAAGATCCAAAGAGGATATGCTGCTCTAGACATATGGAGTAGTGCGTTGCAAGGTTCCTTGGTTTATCTGGGCGAGTTATTTGTACCATGATTCTCTTCCATGCGGTGGGGTAAGACTGGTCAAATCGTGATCTGAGGCTAAAACTGTCGGTGATTGAAGTTTTCACTGGGCGAGTGTTCTTCGGATTCTAGTCGGTGAATGATTCTGTCAACCACACAACTGTGGACGCAGCCTAGTTGGGAGATTAGAACACGAAGTCCTCCTTAATATGAGCATAAACCTCTAGGTTGCTGTGGAGGATGATACTATTTTGAACCTATTACTACGGTCACCAAGCCTTCTGGGCACCTACGCAATGCATAAATTTGATTTCTCCCTCTGACAGCTATGTGATTGCCAGACCCTTCCCAGTAAGCACAATAATGTTTAAACAAGCCAATATTGGAACAAATATTGTAATTAGAACACTATGGTAATTGGAACATTAAGGTAAATGGAACACAACGGAAATTGGATCACTAAACATGATGGGAAAAAGTCTATCTGAAATGCGTTTACACACTTCCGACTTTACTTACCATACGAAGAGCAATAGCATCATGCAAGCGATACTGAGGGCGAGGTTAAAACATCTCCAGGAATCGGCCAACCAGGCCAGCATAGGCAGGGTAAAATGGGCCATCCCCCAACCAAGGTGTCCCGTAAGGAAGTAGAGGATTTTATAATCTTTATGCACGTACTCTATCACTGAAAAGAGAAGGAAACAAATATACATTATTGAGTGCATTTGAAATTAATCCCATATGACTATTGTAGCTCTTCTGATTGGAATGTGAAGACTGAGATTGGATGGTCTCGGGCAGGGGGGGGGGGGTCACATCCCAACTATGTATATTGTTGAGAAGGTAAAAATTGATCGCGGAAGGAGGGGCACTAAAGTTATTAATACTCTAGTATAGACAGTGAGCGTCCATGGAACTTTTACCAGGAGAGAGCTGTAGCGATTGCTCATAAGGCAGTATTAAATGCCTTGAACTGGGGACGTCTTTAGCTCAATGCAAAGATACTGATCTACCAAATTTTGGCCCTGGGATGAAACCCCGGCACTGTCAAGTTGGTGATTTCCCATTCTCTCTACATTGGTGACTTTGGACACGATCACGAAGCATCTTTCATTCAATTATTTCCAGTTATTCTGCTTTCCGAGTATATTATATGCATTCCATAAATGCAGTTTCTATACTCCCCATGAGATGGCGCCATCACATTTTCTTGATCTTCCGAAATCCTCTGACGTCGACTCATTGTACGTCAATGGGCCTTGTGACTCACTATAAGACCGCTTGTAATAACTCCTTCACTTCAACTTAGGAGCTCGCCGCCTCATCTGCAACCTAGTGACAATTTCATTTGGTTTCGATGAAACTCGCTGAGAGGGATAGTACTGTAGCGATATCTCATAAGGCAGTATTAAATGCCTTGAGCTGGAGACATCTTTAGCTCAACGCTATGATACTGGCCTACCAAACTTTGGCCCCGGGATCCAACCCCGGCATTGTCAAGTTAGTAATTTCTCATTCTCGCTACAAATCAAGCCACTGACGTCAGCGGGACAAACTCGACGATAAGATGTACAACATCGACTAGCTTGACGCCCAACTTTGTGACCTTGAACGTCTAGGGGAAACCAAGTGCCCCCTCTCACTCCCCATATGGGCGTACATGTTCTGAACCTCAAAGAAAGGGAGCCTTTATCCGGTCCTATCTTACATTATACTTACTAGAGAACGCAGAGATGATATAGACGTTGACTATTCCAAGGCTGACAATGAAACGCAGAATCAGAAAGACAGCTGCAGCATTGGCCCAACTTGTAGCCACTGAACTGGCCAGCAAAATGAGGCAACTCACAAGAGAGACAGGACGTTTGCCGAATCTGGAGGGGGAAAAAAAGAAAATTGTTATCATATACAAAACTATCAATAGGTATGTAGTTATGATATTCAGTCTCGTGATACTACAAGGTGAGTAAAAATCCGATGTGTTATGATATCCAGTCTGTAGAGTTATGATATCTAGTCTGTAGAGTTATGATATCCAGTCTCGTGATACTACAAGGTGAGTAAAAATCCGATGTGTTATGATATCCAGTCTCATAATATCCAGTCTGTAGAGTTATGATATCTAGTCTCGTGATACTACAAGGTAAGTAAAAATCCGATGTGCACAAGGCATGCCTTTCTCTACATAATGCGAGAACTTTACTTCTTTCAATGCGAAATAAATTTATGACAAATATATGATACACATAATATGACAATTGAAAATATTGCTAGCATCTGTGCGAAGCAATATATTCCAATATATTAAAATATGTTAATTATAATTTCATCTATTTCATTATAATTTCATCTATTTGAATATATAATTAACAATATGTTATAATTTCATCTATTGCGTTATTTTAAATAAAAGAATGAAAGTTGAAATCGGCTAAAATGAATCATCTGGATATTCGAGATGAATGTCTCATATTTTTGTGAAAAATATCAATTCCATACGTCGAGATTTTAACTCTGAACATTATCAAGAAACTCTTATAATATCAAAATATTAATAATTCAGTGATTTTCTAGATCAAATTTCTTATTAACTTTTAAAATTACTCTCCAAATGACTCAGTCAATAAACACTATATTTGAAAAAAAAAATGGGGAGAACTATTAAGAAAAGCACCCCCTTCCGTGTAGCTTAGACATGTCTCTCAGAGAACTACCATATTTCCGAGTAGAAATTGTGCTCGCATTTTCTTTTGGTACCATTTCCAATGGAATATCTTCTGACATGTGCAGAGAGAAATTCGCTGAAATTCTCGGTTATCGCCTGTATTGAGCTCTGCCTCAGATAGAGCAAACACACTTTGTTTATTTACACAGAAAATATTTTATACATTTATTTCGGATAATACATTTATTGCCTTAAAAATTTGCGCACCAAGAAGTAATTGTGGGATCGTAACGAAACTTGGCATGAAGGTACGTGTCAGGCAGATATGCAAATGATTAGAAATACAGCGTGATTGCGCTTTGCGTAATGCCACTAGAGGGCGTTGAACTTTGTTCTCCCTGGCACAGAAGAAAGGTACGCAGAGTCTTTTTGCATGTACTTAACCTGTTGCAGAGGGATGCTTTTTTTTATTAGGGATGCCGTTACGCCGTCATCGAAGACAATATGATAAGCTGTCAGAGTTCGAGAGGGGAAGACTCATTGGGATGATGGGAGCCGGGTGGTCAGCTCGGCCAGTAGCCCGCCACCTAGGTCGTTTTGACTTTACTGTGAGGAGGTCTTGGGACCAGTAGACGAGAGAGAGGTAGCATACACGGCGGCCAGACTCAGGACGCCCTCAGCAAATCAATAGCCAAGAAGACCGCCACATCAAGCACAGCGCCAACTGCATCATTGTCCGCCATCCGGACACAGGCATCACCTTCACTACGATTCACTGTGTCTGTCCGTACTATCGCGAGGCACTTGGCTGAAGGACATTTGGTATCGCGGCGCCCATTACGTGTGCTGCCAATCACACCCACTCACCGTCGCCTCCGTTTGGAATGGTGTTGCACTCGACGGGGTTGGACCACAACCGAATGGAACCAGGTCGTCTTCAGCGACGAATCGAGATTCAATTTGGGCAATGATGACAACCGTGTACGTGTGTGGAGTCGCCGTGGTAAAAGTCTCAATCTACAGCGGCACACCTCTCCAACAGCTGGTGTGATAGTATGGGGTGCCGTCGCATACGACACCCAGTCACCTATAATATTGATCCACGGAACCATGACAGCCCAGCGGTACTTTCGTGACATTCTTCAGCCACATGTGTTGCCCCTCATGGAAGTACTCCCAGGAGGCATTTTTCACCTCAGCCACATACAGCAAGGGTGTTACAGGAATGCCTCCGCCACATTACCACTCTTCCCTGGCCTGCCCGATCCCCAGAATTGTCACCGATCGAGCATATCTGGGATCACTTGGGACGGCAAGTTGGACGGCCTACGAGTTTGGTCGAACTAGAGGCGTGCTTACAACAACTGTGGAATGAGATGACGCAGGACACCATACTGGACCTGTATAACTCAATGCCCACCCGTATTGCATCGTGTATTCAAGCTAGAGGTGGCCCAACAGTGTACTAGACCAGCGTTCATTTGTAGTTTTTCCTGTAATAAATTATCTTTTAGTTTTGACTTTGTAATCATTTACTTATATCAATGTTGTACTCGCATATATAAAATATTGTTCGATTCTGACAACTCCTTCTCGGTGCGCAAATTTTTATGTTAATGAGTATATACATATATAATTAAAATAAAAGTTACTTGAACGTAATTTATTTGGATAGACGCCGTCTCTCTTGCCGATTTGCCACTGGGTTGCACTGTTACAGTCTGTAGCGAGGAACGCTGGTTTAAGTTTATCGATACTAATGGTAGCTTGTTTACCATCGATGATTGTAATATATCGAGTGCGAAGCATTTTTAATCGGTTCATCATTAGAAGGTGTAAGTGATGTCTTTAGGGAATTATTACGTAAGACGTGCTATCAAGACTCTAATGCAGGGTAGATGAAATTGCAAGGCTTGATGTGGGTACAGGGTAATAAAAGTAATGGCATTAAGGGGACGGCAGTCACTGCAGAGTCAACAATACATTTGACATTTTAATTTTAACCATGTTAAATGGACTACCCGTGTTTCTTTGAAGGGATGGATGTCTTGCATTATCACAAACTCAAACCTTTTCCATACTATGCAGATAAACAGGTTTCAACATAGTGAAATATGGTAGATTAGTTGTTTTCCTTTGTGAGAAGCGATTAGTTGGTAATGGACAAAAATTGAACTAGGATGTAATTTTGAGTCTCTTGCTAAAACTGCAATATTAGTATTAATAGTAGCGTTGTTTACTATTTGACCAGTGGATCGTAGAACATTTGTAAAATTCCTACTTTTGTAGACCGGCAAGTGTCGATGTAAAAGGATTGCAACAATTGCGCGTCAAAAAATAAATTGCATTGTACAAAAAATTCGTATACTCTACAAAAATTCTCATATTCTACAAGAATTCCTATGGTCTACATGAAATGATATCTTATTAACATTTCATCCAAGAAAGAAAAATTAGACTCTGTACTGCAATTTTTATTTAAACACAAATATGAATTTTAAGGCATCTGAAAGCTACTTAAACGAAGCTAACTATATGGACAACTTCTATTCATAGGGTGTGTATTCTTTGGAACAATAATTAGGTTCGAATACAGTGATATTTGCTATCTTAAACTACGTTATTTGATATATTACTTTCCCTACTATACATGGTAACGCATAGGGAAAGTATTGGAATTGTGTCGAAAATAGCAACTCGAGTTTCCGATGAATCTACACGCTTTGAGACTTCTAGAACACGAAACAACTATTTTTAGCAAGACGTTTAAGTGTGTGTGCCTGTCTGTGCAATGTATGTATCCACTCTAACTCAAAAACTAATTGGCTGAATTTTCTAAAATTTTATGGATGGGTTGGTTACTCGTGGGTTACCCTGGTGCTGATTAGGTTTTGGTACGCTTCGGAATAAAAGAACCTGCCTTTTATTTTAATAATGGCCAGCAAAAATCGTCAAAATATAAAATAAAAGACTACATATGCTCAAATGTTTCAATTAAATGTTTATTTTATATATATTTTTTTTAAGATTAAAAGAATAAGACCTACCACATTACTCAAGGACCAGCCGTTCTCGAGATACTTGTATTTTAGTTTTCTCGCATTTTTTCTACGTCGGTTTTGAGAATACGGCAAGTTACGTACCCAATGGAAACGAAAATTGATGTAAAGTGCCAATTTAGTGTCATTTCAAACAATTATGTGTGGAATTTTGTGCAATCAAACTCTATTTAATGAATCATTAACGAAATAAAGAGAAAATGAATTTGAGTGTGCAGAGAAAATCATGTGCTGCCTACAGCAGATTTTTATTTTAAAAAATATGAATTTTAAAGTCTTTGATCTCTGGAGGCTATTTAAGAGAAGATAACTAAACTGAATGGACAACTACAATTCATAGTGTGTGTATTCTTTGGAACAATAATTAAGTTGGAATCGAGTATAGTGGTATTTGCTATCTTGAATTACGTTATAACCTGAGGTTCCATACAGGATGTCCCAAAAACATTGACCTCGGCTTTTATTCCTTAAATATTGATCTTGGACATATATAATAAATTACAAAGTCGAGTAAAAAAAGGTACAGAATTTTATGAAATCGATTAAAATTGTCAAGGGAATTAAATTTTAAGAAATACAAAATTTAAATTTAATATGGCCCTCGTACAAAAACATTTCCAATGAGTAAAATGTGCCTCATACACTAATAAGATGATGTACAAAATTTCAGCATTTTATCATAAAAAGTCCCAGAAATATGAAAAGACAAAAATGCTGACTTAAACCACTTTTCGATGCATCGACATGGGTTCTCAGAGGGGAAAAATCATGTGGGCAGATGGCGTTTCACGAGTTATACACAAATTACGAAAGAAAACAATGATTACATGAATAAATAATAATGTTGTTATTTATTGGTACAAAAGTATCTACACTGTTTAGAAATAATAACTTTACACAAAAATTACAAAGCTTGTTCAAAATGTTTTCCATCCATTCCAAAAATCCATAAAGATAAGAGGCAGATATTATTTGCCTATGATGCATTTCTGCGTTGCGTCATTTGCACTCTCGCTGTAAACATTTACATTTTAATGTGTGATTAATCCCTCACCCACTTTGTTTAAATATATCTTTGGGACTTTTTATCTATACTTACCGATTAGTTAAAAAGTACACAAGCGATCCAGAAAGAATACAGGATACCATATAGATGCATTTGGCAATAATTTCTACGTGCGAATTCCAACACTATAAAAGAAACAACAGTTATGTAATTTAAATAATGACTATAAATCTAATTACTTCTTGCAGGAATATGAACAATTCTTCCTTTAGAAATAACATTGTGCAAACTTTATTCTTAAACTTTATATAGTGTTGCTTAGCAACGGAATTGAATTGTTTCTATTCTGTTTAAAAATGATGGAGCAGACGATTCTAATTAAATTTGTTTTATATAAATAGTAACGAAAATGATAGATAAATACATTTATAAATGGACGGCATTATATCTTGGATTGTTTTATCGGTTACACCGATGGGATGAAACAAGATTGAGGTTCTTAGTCATGTGATACCTAAACACTTTATAAAAGTTTGGAATATCAAAAATCGTTTCAAATGAATGCATAAAAATGCCGTACGTTTTATTTTTCTATTAACATGGAAATTGCAATATGTAAATGATGTTATCTTCGATCACTGTATGTTGCTTTATTTTCAACGTTTTCATACTTTTTAATTTAAAAATCAGCCAATTATAAAAAATATTTTCACTAGTTTGATCAGAAAAATAGCCAGCAGACGATTTCGGCACACTGAACATGTGAGTCTGAAAATCCTTCCGGCATGTTGGTGGTAGGGGAAGGAGGATACGGTCCGTGTGGATCTCACCCCCACTGGGTTTTGGTCTAAAAAGTTCTCTGTTACTGATCTTGACGTTATTTATACGTCTGATTTCTCCTTTCCTCCTCATATTTCTGATATTTGTGTTAAATCCTATAGAAAACTCTGCTACATTAAGATAATTACTCAGGATTTTACTAATGAGGCTAACATCATTGTTCTCTTTAATACCTTCGTCAGATCTGGGCTTGAGTACGCATCTGTGATGTGGAGACCTTTTCATACTGTTCATGCAAACAAGATCGAAAATTTTCAAAATAAATTCTTGAGATACCTTTATTATAAGAAAACTCGTACTTTTTGTTACACCTTATCTGCTACTTTTCCTCGTGATATGTTTAATGTTAAAAGCTTACAAAACAGAAGGGATTTCATTTTATTTTCATTCTTCAGGAATCTGTTCAACAACAAAATGGATTGCTCCCCTGTCTTGGATGGGATCGAGTTTCATCTTCCCCAGAATTCAACCAAGAGCATGGGTTTATTTGCTGAAAGGAATTTTAGCACGAATATGGGTTCTTATTGTGCGATTAATAATTTCAGAAAACTTTACAACAGCATCTCCGATAATCTCGATGTTTTTTATTCATAGAACATTGCTTTTAAAAATCATGCGTTGTAAATATTTTGTATTTCAATATATTTATTCATATGCAAGTGCTTTTAAAGATTATTTGTTGTCAATAGTTTGCATTTTAATGTATTTATATATTTTAATCTGTGTTTTTTGCATTTTATTTTAATTTGTATATCTGTATATTATATCTGTATTACATTTTAATCTGTATATTTTGTATTTTATTATATTTTAATCTGTATATTTTGTATTTTATTATATTTTAATCTGTATATTTTGTATTTTATTATATTTTAATCTGTATATTTTATATTGCATTTTATTTTGCACGTTGTTACTGGGACTTTGTCTTGTAGCTTGCATTCCTTTAAATAAATAAAATAAAAAAATAAATTGATGGGCACGGTCCCAGCCCTTCAACATACATCTTCGGGTAGGTCGGACGGTCTGGGTCGAAAGAAAAAAAAGGCATTTGCTCTATCATTTTATAAACGCAAAGCCAATAAAGGTTATACCTCATTATGATGTACAAATTCCGAAGAAGAAACATCTGGCGTAGAATCATTGGGATGAATGCCGCAATTTGTTAAGTTACAGTTGCCAAGAGCCTCTGGATATGAAGTGTGGTTATTTCCAGCAAATCTCCTTAATTCTTGTATGACAGAGCTGTAGTTCTTTAGCGGCGATGAAGCGTTCACAGGAAAATCTAAAATAATATATGAGATTTATTTTAACAAACATTAACCTAACAAATAAGGAAAACTTGAGAAACGTATATAAGCACAAATAACACAATAATGTATCATACAGCTGTTTCGAGGATACGCTGGATCCCTTTCGTCAGTGCGAGGGAACCAACAAACTCGTCCGAAAAAGGGTTACAGAGTCCATTTCAACGATAAAAGCTTGCAATTTCGTCCCACTAGCTCAACGGTAGAGCGTCGGCTGGCCAGTTCGGAGATCCAGGGTTCGAATCCCGTTTGGGGCAGCAAGGTTTTTTACAATGGCGCCCGAACACATCAACCATGTAGGTTAGTGCAAAGATGTCGGAGGTCTGAAAGTGACCCTAGTACGACTAGTACGGATTCAGTGGACTCTGGAAGATGGAGCGCCGATTTCAAATTGAGAGGATAAAGACCCTGCGGGATACCAACCTGGGTAAAAATAGTAGTAGCAGGAGGCTAACCTGAAGTAAAAATAGCAGGAAGTGGTCAATCAGATGGTCAATTTCCAGCCAATCTGACATTAGAGGGTGGAGATGCAGCGTTTACTTCGACTATAAGAGCTTTAAATTTCGTCCCAGTAGCTCAACGGTATAGCGCTGGATGGCCAGTTCGGAGATCCAGAGTTCGATTCCCGGTTAGGAAAGCAAGGTTCTTTACAAAAGTACAAAAGAGGAGGGTGCAAAAGGAAGAAACATAATTTTTTTTCTGATGGGTTGTATTTTTTAATTTAAATATGGGAGGTCTAACTTTCTATACAGTCCCCTAAGAACTACAAACTTTTTCATTCCCCTAATCCCCCTTTTTCAGTTCCCTAAGAACTACAACTTTTTCAAGCCCTTTAAAGTGAAGGGTAATACACTATAATTGCAACCATTTGGATCCATAATACTGATTTTTCTTGTAAAATTAAAAAACAAAGCTATTTAAAATGGAATTTGGTATGAGAAAGTTGGGTTGAGTCACACTTCAGTTAATTTAATGTGCGATAGCTTGTAGAATATTGCAGATAATTTGCACAGACTTCTTTTTTCTTCCGACTAGTTACTATGCTGTTGAAGACCCAGACCGTCCGACTCGTCCTGAGGACTAAGAGCAGCTATTTGGACGGCCGGTAGTTACTATGCTGTGTAACTTTTTTTAATTAAACTTTTTTTTTATCAAGGGATTTTTTACAAATTTAGAATCCCCAATTTTTTTAAAAATAAACTCCCCCTCCACCGAAAAAAAATTATATGAAATTTTAACAAATTTTCAAATTGCAAGTATGCATCTGAAACCAATTGCCGAAGAATGAAAGACGCTGTCAACTATACTGAAACCAATTGCCGAAAAACGCTCTCAACTATGCTGAAACCAATTGCCGAAAAACTAAAAACGCTGTCAACTATGATGAAACCAATTGCCGAAGAACAAAAAAGCTGTCAACTATGCTGAATCCAATAGACGGAGAACGAAAAACGCTGTCAACTATGCTGAAACCAATTGCCGAAAAACTAAAAACGCTGTCAACTATGATGAAACCAATTGCCGAAGAACAAAAAAACTGTCAACTATGCTGAATCCAATAGACGGAGAACGAAAAACGCTATCAACTACGCTGAAACACCTTGTAAATAATAGGAAGTGTTGTTATGGTGTCAAAAATCCATTCCCGGGTTTTAAAGGATTTATTGAGAGCAAATGAATCCCCCCCCCCCCCCCAAAAAAAAAAATAAATAAATAACTGCGTGGTGATTTACTGCGTGGTCTGTGGCCCACTATATCTTTAAAAATAATTAAGCAAATAAAATGATTGGAACGATTACTACTTTCCCCACGTACATAGTATAGAGAAAGTATTGTCACTGGGTCGAAAATTCAAATTAAGTTTTTGACGGAAGAACACGTTTCAAGCATCCTCGAACTTGAAGAAAACGCTTTTAAGATGATGTGCGCATGTATGCATGCTAGTACTATGGACGCGATATCTCACAAATAAAAAAAAAACATTTTAAAAATAATTTTGGACGATTATTACAATCAGTGAATACTTAAACTATATTGATACTAAACGCAATTAAATATTAGCACCCCCCCCCCCCCATTTTCAAAATGTTCACTTTTCCATATGCAATATTATGCGACACATTTGTTAAAACCATTCTTGCGAATCTAGTTCGTTCCATTCACGAGAGAAGATACTTACTGTAAAATTTTTCTATTTTGATGCTCCAAAAGAGACCAATTTCAGTACACGTGATATCAAATCAATACCAAAAGCATTGTGACCATTGATCTTGTACACCATAATTTCGCTGTGAAAAAAAAATAAAGTCTTTCATTATGTAGCGAAAGTCATGTACTGCCCACATCAGATTTTTATTATCACAGGATGCTTTAGTTCTTTGTTTTATTATCTAAGATAATTTAAATCTTTTTACTGCTGTTCTTTTTCTTTCTTGCTAGGTTTGCACTTCATATTTCCCCTATCTCATACTAATTTTATATAGTATACAGAGAGTACTGTTTTCAAGAAAATTTTCGATTTCGAGATTTTGATGCCAATATATGTTTCAAGACCTCCTGAACACGTTTTGGCTATTTTTGGAGTGATGCCCGTCTGTCTGTTTAATGTCTGTGGTGGATTTCTTGGTGATTAATTTTATATAGTATAGAGAAAGTATTGTTTTCAAGAAAATTTTCGATTTCGAGATTTTGATGCCAATATATGTTTCAAGACCTCCTGAACACGTTTTAGCTATTTTTGGAGTGATGCCCGTCTGTCTGTTTAATGTCTGTGGTGAATTTCTTAGTGGTTAATTTTATATAGTATAGAGAAAGTTTTGTTTTCAAAAAAATTTTCGATTTCGAGATTTTGATGCCAATATATGTTTCAAGACCTCCTGAACACGTTTTGGCTATTTTTGGAGTGATGTCCGTCTGTCTGTTTAATGTCTGTGGTCGATTTCTTGGGCACACCACAGCGGCCACAAATATGGATGGATGGATATTCGCGAAACTTTATATCTGGCTTCGTTATCCCAAAATTTTAGAACTAGATGGAATTTTTTTAAACGCGGGCGAAAACTTTGAAATCGATTCAAAATTTTACATTTATTTATTTTTACTTTTCTTTATATTTATTTTTTTGACGAATTATTGAAGAAATGAAGAGAAGGTGAATATGAGTTTGCAGGGAAAGTCATGTGCTGCCTACATCAGATTTTTTTTAATGTTAGTCTCTCAATTATTTCCTATCTGAGCAGGTTCAACTCGTATATTTATTTGAGCAAAGGCGCTGACAAACTGGAGCCGAATTTCAAAATAAGTTGGAAGGCATTATGGTGGTTAGACACTGGTTATAATAAGGCATTATGGTGGTTAGACACTACAGTGTTCATATAAAAGTCCTTGAGCACCCCAATCACATTGTAAGAATCCATGACGTTTATCTATAGTAATGTGAGCATCCCAGCGACTGCAGTGCTCCTAGCGGAAAATTTAAAAGTTTGGATACTAAACTCGCCAGCAACAAAAAAAATTGACGAAAAAATGCCAAATATAAAGTTGTAGAGCATTGCCTAATGTGTAGGAATCGACACTAAGAATAACCGAAACGCGAATATATGCAAGAATATAGATACCCGTCAAAATATAGTAGTATAATAATCTGTATAATATAGTAGCAATCAGGTGTAATAATACACTTTTCATGCATTTTTCAGAATTTTTTAAAGTCTGACGTATAGGTAAGGAATGGACCATCTGAATTTCCAGCTAAACCTTAAATTTCGCTTTTCCAGAAATAACCTGCATGAAACGGAAACTTGTTCAAGACGGAAAATTCTTCCGTCCCCTGAAATACCGTTTAAGGCAGGTTTGACCGTTGTTGTTGTTGTTGAGACCCAGACCGTCCGACCTACCAGAAAGGTGTAAGGTAACTGCATGGACGGCTGGGAAGTGCCACCCAATTTAGACCGGAACCCAGTGGGGGAGGCATCCACAGGGACCGTACCCTCCTTCCCCTACCACCAACCTCTCGGAAGGACTTACGGACCCACATGTTTAACGTGATCGTACTCCGCATGAACACGGCGGCATTTGTGGTAGCGTGCAAATCTAGCGCGCAAACCACGGGGATACCGCACCCGAGATGGCCAACAGCACGCGGTGTTCCGAGGTGGTCACCCACCAAGTACTAACCGCGCCCGATGCTGCTTGACTTCGGTGATCTAACGAGAACCGGTGTTTTCAGCACGGTACGGCCGTTGGCCCGCAGGTTTGACCGTATAAGAATTCATCGGAATATTTTTCTAAATAAGGAACTAAATATTTTTTTAACCATTCAAATAACTATAGAAACAAAGCAACACAGGAAGCATACATTATCTTTCTCGATAATCTTCCTCGTTAATTAACTCTCTATCACAGCAACTTCCTCTGGAGCTTATATCAAAACGAAACGAAAAAAAAAATCTAAACTTAAAAGCACATAGGAACTGATAGAGAAAAACGTCATACAGAAGCCCCGAACGCGTCATGTGTGACGTTTATGCAGAAAGAAAATTAAAAAAACAAACAAAAAATCATATTGGAATGCGACTGATCCGCTTCTAACCTAGACGATTCTACGTCACAGATTTGTGAAGCAATTTACGGCAATTATTAAAACGATATTTTTTTTTATGGAGTTTTGTCACTAGCGTCGTCTAAGAAATTTCTCTAATCAACAGCTTTGGGATAACCCTTTCCTCTCAAATGATACAGCGAGGTGAGTAGAACTTTTGGTTATACATTCGTTATTGAAAAGTGGCCAAACAGTAAGGCCAGACAGGTCTTGCTTTTGCTTTCTTTTGCAGTTTTATTTACTATTTGTCGCACAGTGCAACCAATTGAATTTTTGGGCAACAGAAAATGAAAAATGAAGGAAATATGAACTTGAGAAGCAAAAAAGAAAAATATATGTAATATGCAGAGTTCACTTCGTCAGACAAAGTGGCGATACAGTATTGGTCTCTTTCGTTTATCCATTTTCTGTTTGGCCGGAGTAGTCTAGCATTCTTTTGGGCTTTCAAGACCAGGTTTGCTAACCCTGGTGCTGATTCGATTTTAGTACGCTTTAGAAAAAAAGAAACTGCTTTTTTTTTTGCGAAATGGCCCGCAAAATCGTCAAAATCTAAAATAAAAGAATACGCATGTTTAAATGTATCCATTAAATGCGTTTTTATACGTAATGTTTAACAATGAAAATGATAACACCAACCTTATTACTACAGGACTAGCTGTTCTCGAGATATTAGTGTTTTCATATTTCTGCCACGTTGCCTTTGAAACTACGTACAGTTACCCATTGAAAACGATATCATTTATACGATTATTGAAAACGATTATTATTATTATTGAAATATTATTATTATTGATTTTATTGATTATTATTATTATTATTATTATTATTGATATTATTATTGAAAACGATATTGAAAACGATATTGAAACGATATAATGGAATTAAACGTGCCAATTCAGTCGAAAACCCAGACCACCCGGCACGAGCAACAATTTGAGTGGCCGGCGTGCCAATTCAGTATCATTTCAAATAATGATGCGTGTTAAGTGCAATTAAACTCAATTTAATGAATATTGAAAGAAATAAAGAGAAAATGAATCCGAGTCTGTAAGGAAAGTCAAGTCCACATCAGATTTTTCTTATATAGAAGTCAGTAATTAATAAATTCCATTACCATTAATTAGAAACATTATAAAAGAGTGGGAGGACGTTCACTCAGAATAGCAAGAGCGTTTGAAAAATATGAAGATTATCGATCATAAATTTATAATCATCAACTAGAACAACATGAGCCTGTTTGATACATTATTAAATTGTTGATTAGATCAACCTTATTTTACAATCTTCACAAAACATAAAATGTCTTTTCTATTTTGAGTTTATGTGCTTTTAGTGTTACGTTTATATAAGCGTTGATTTCTTTCCAACTTTTGTCTCTTTCTTTCGCAGAAAGTATACCATAAGTCAAATGGATGCAAAACTAACTCTGGAAAATGTTACTTTTGTATCATTCAACTCAAAACACTTTTTCATGAAAGTGTTATTTTTGTATCAACTCAACTTATGGCACTTCTTCACTAAAGTATTATTTATGTATGAATTCAATTTATGGCACTTTTTATAAAAGTGTTATTTTTGTATCAGTTCAAATTGTGGCATTTTTTCCTGATAAAGTAACACTTCCTGTCACTTTTGCGACACTAGTGCGATCTTGAAGTTATCAAATTAACGCACTTTCTAGTTGATAAGGGTGACGCTTGTCCAACTCAAATAGTGCGATAATTCTAATATTACGGGTCATAGGTGTAACTTTGGAAGCAAGGGGCTGGTGATATTTTTGCAAGTCAGATATACAAGTCTTCAAATCGTTCTACCTGACAGCGTTGGGAGCATGTTTTCATCGATTTGCATGTATTAGGCTAGTTAGATTTTGAACGACATGGTTGTGTTAGGCTGGCTAGGTTTTCATCGATATGGTTGTGTATCATTGGCTTCCAGTTCACAATCATGGAGTGTTCTTTTAACGAGAATAACGTCTATGGTCGGGGTGTATCAGACTGAAATTGGAGCGTTACGAAAAATGTAAACATTTTGGACGCTTCTACCCCAATCTAATAGAAAATGAGAACAATTTATACCGGTTTTATCGACAATAGGGTGCGATTTATGAATATACTAAAATAATTTTGAATAATTGAGTATTTTGAACTATTTTTTCGAAAAAAAAAATTTTTTTTATTCAGTTTACATACGTTCACTCATATCTCCTAAACTGTGAAAAAGAGATATAAATAGTGAGCGGCAAAAATGTTCAGTAGGGAATTCAGTTTCTAGGTCGATAATTTCTTTTTTTAATAGCTCTTATATCTTTTAGACGATCATCTTGTCAATTTGGAAAAAATTGAAAATTTTCAGTTTTTAAAATTCTAATGATTACAGCTTGAAAAATAAAAGTTTTATGTATGAACAGTAAGCAATCTATAGCCCATAGAAAGCCCTACAATGATATATAACTGAATTTCGAATCGAGATTTTAGTTTTCGAAATATAATGGTCATAATATTCTGTAAAATCTATACTACAAGTAAATGTTTATAATATACACATGGTTAAAGTTGTGTAACTTGATATAACATTTAGTTACAATTATGGTATTCAATTACAGTTATCCAAAAAGATAAATTATTACCAGTAATTACAATTTTATTATTGAGTTCGGAGATATAAAATTTTCAAAATGTTTACGTTTTACTTAACGATCCAATGTTAGCCGAATACGACAACCATAGTTATTCACGTTAAATATTTTTTTTCTTAAACTTAAAATTTCATTTCTACAATTGTGTATGAACTCTGATACACACCAACTATTTTTATGTTTCTGAAATATGTACTTTTACATTTATTTTTAGATCTGAACTCATCAAGTATTTTATGAAAGTTCAGCAATAATCCACTACCCAAAATTATCCTCAACATGTTGGATTCCAATTTCTCTTGCATAGTGCTCTTTCTATTGTCGGCGTTTGTCTGCGAGACACACAGCTACGACTACGGGGACTTAGAGGCCATGGGCGTTGCTTGCCCGAGGTCGACAGCAAGTTGTGTCGGTTACATGAACAATACAAAATACAAGCACAGAAGCTGCGAGTGTGATCCGGCATGTAACGTCTTTAATGACTGCTGCATCGATGCAGAGCATAGAAGGCCGAATAATCAAGCACGACAAAGGACTTCCATGACTTGTTTACTGCATGGATATGAATATAGAGCACCGTGTGGAGAACGTACAGATTTGGCAGCTTATATGATTGTCAACTGCAGTCATTCTTGGCATGGATCTTCGGAGGTAATTTTATAATTTTATATAATGAATCGCGGAGGTATGTAATCGCGGAGGTATGTAATCGCGGAGGTATGTAATCGCGGAGGTATGTAAGAGGGCTCATCCAAAGACGCGTCCGTTTGAATTTCAAGAATAGAAATAAAACATTTTTTAAAACTTTTTATTTTATAGTGATTACGTAAATCATGTAAAAAAGAATCGCTTCAAAGAATTGTGAGGCACCTAGTGAAAACAATGTACCTGATTGGCTACTGTGAAGCAACGGCAATTTTTTGCCTTACCCAGGGGGTGCTTGTCCCGGGCATGACTGACTTTATTATTTTCATCTGGTTCTGCGCATAGGACGACATAAGAATTAGGACCGCGCGCATTTTGTTCTCGGACTTTCAAGGGGGACCGAATTTGTTAACTGCGACTCTTATCTTACTTCAACGACGTCACTCAATTTTCTTAAACGTCACTGGATTCTCTGTGCACAGCACGATTTAAAATCTTTCCGAAAGTAGTTTACGCCTGGATATTCCCCCTTCAAAGTCATTTTTAACTGTAATAATGCGTGTAGTTTTGAAACTTTTCTCAAAAATTACTCTGGATCGTGACATCACGAATGACGGCGAATCTTAACTCCCTTGACGTCAAGCTGACAACTTTTTCATTGGTTGCCGGGCGGAGTGCCCAATCTTATATTAAATATTCTTGGTCTTACAATCGCATGACTGTTTGGCGAAGCACCTTTTCCGTATTGGTGTTTTGCCTGATCCAAACTACTTCCTTTGTAGAGATGACGATGTCATGAACCGAGCCGTGATTTAACAGAGCAAGGGGGGTTTTCACACGGAGCGATATTGGAATGTAAGATTCCGTATGAGGCAATGGCTCTTTATTGCAGTTCATTATTTGTTACACTTTTTGGATGTCACGTCCCTTGCCATTGGAAATAAAAGAAACGTACTTTAAGCTTTTTTTTCAACATAATCGTCATCAAGACCCAAGCTGTTCCTCTTTGACCCAGACCGTCCAACCTACCCCATGGGCGTATGCAGAATATTTTCCAGGAAGGTACTAAAATCTATTGATTCAAAATTTGGAGATAACTATTAACATTTCTTTTAAATTAAATCATTAAAATGAATCAGTGAAATTAAAATCAGGTATCCTGTTTACAGATGCAATTGGTCAAAAAATAAAACATATATAAACAAATATAATATAGTACGATATTAAAGAAAAGGGCATACGAAAACATAGAGAAAAATGCCAAAATTTTCTGCTTTAACTGCACTGGGCGGTGGGGCTACAAAAACATAACAGTTTCGTAGCTTCTTATTTTTGGAAGGAGCAACGAAAGAAAAATTCTGAAACAGCTTTTAGGAATCCTCAACCTAAATCTGAAAAGTAACAAATACGCTTCAGGTCGATTAAAAAAAGTCGATAAAAAAAAGGAGGGAGTTAAATAATATAAGGAATAAAAAATAAAAAGAAATAATAAAGAAATATCGAATCGAGTGAGGTGTTATAAAACCGGACATCGAGATTAAGAGAAGAACAACATTTTTTTTTTTCATATTTTCAGTCACTGGAGGAAGATAGGGGTAGAAGAAAAATTCGTTTCTTCGTTATATCGGAAAGTAATGGATGAAGAAAATCGGAAAATTTATTTGGAGACAAACCCAAACCGTAACCCAAACTCACGAAAAATATCACGGATACTTCAAGTTAATTACATTAAAAAAAAGAGAGAGAGAGAGAGAGAAGTGAGAAGTGAAGTAACACCAAATATATATATATTTTTTTAGTTGTAATAAAGGTAATAAACAAGTACACATCTGAAATTTCAGAGGTAACCAAATATAAGAATAACAACACGGACATTTATGGTTGATTAGGAAACGAGGGGGTAAAAAATGTAAAGGGATGAAAATATAAGAATTAAAGTGTATGTTAAAGAATAGGGATCATTTTAAAATATAAGAATTAAAGTGTATGTTAAAGAATAGGGATCATTTTAAAATATAAGAATTAAAGTGTATGTTAAAGAATAGGGATCATTTTAAAATATAAGAATTAAAGTGTATGTTCAAGAATAGGGATCATTTTAAAATATAAGAATTAAAGTGTATGTTAAAGAATAGGGATCATTTTAAAATATAAGAATTAAAGTGTATGTTAAAGAATAGGGATCATTTTAGACAAAGAAATAATACGGATTTTTCCATTTATTCACTCACTGAAAGTTAGCAAACGCATCTGAAACAATACTAAAACTGTTTCTAAAACGTTGCCGTTTCGACATATAAAACCTGGTTACGACCCCAGGGTCAGTTGAGTGGTTTGGGCTTGAAACATAAAACCTGGTGAAAATAATTTGCCTAATCATTTTCTACGTGTTGACGACATAAATGCTATGAGCTAAACGATTACGAACATGGTGAACGGAACTAAAGACTTTTGTATCAGATATATACCAACTGGGTGGATTATAAAATGATAGCAAAAAATTGTTTTACGACTAAATAAGACACGAATACGTGGAAACTTTACTTTTTTAACCACATAGAACAATATATTATTCATTAATAAACTTGAGAATGTTGAATCTGACATACAATCTGAACCTAATTTGTGTTGAAACGTGATACTTTTCATTCGAAACTAAAATACTAAAACTTCTCCTACTCGAAGAAGACGTAAATAATTGATTTGCTACAAAGAGAAATAGATTTGGAATGAGCAATAGTCCGTAAAGTTGTCTACAGACAGAGCCATCTATTGCGTATGCTGCGAACTATTTCTCTTAGAAGCAAATCAATCATTTACGTTTTCAAGTAGGATACGTTTTAGTACTTTATGGGTCAGAAAAATGTTACTTGTACAATCTGAGACGTTTAGCTGTACAATCCTAAATCTGGAAATAAGAACGCTATGCGTGGTAAACATGTATACTCGCATAGTAGTTTTTTAAAGTTTTTTTTTACGCAGATTGAAAAAATCGGGTTTTTAAACTTCTTTCTAGTCCGCAAACACATTCTATATCTACTCTACATATTTGGTATACATTTTTATTTTCCTTATATACATAATACGTTTAAGGAACAATGTATAAGAAAAGTATTGTGACGGGGTCGAAAATTCGAATTCGAGTTTTCGACAGGAGAGCACGTTTCAAGCATCCCTGATTACAAATCGAACATTTCTGAGGTGATGTCTGTGTGTGTGTGTGTTTGTGTTTGTGTCAGTGAGTCTGTGGAGACGATATCTCACGAACGAATGGAGCGATTCGATTGAAATTTGGTACAAAAATTACAATCCGTGAATACTGGAAGACTACTGTCTTTAAACACAATCAAATGTTCAGAACTCCCTAAATTTTCCAAATGAAATTTTTAAAAAATCATCAAAAAATCAAAACCTTTAATAAAGTTACGCAAATAGATATTTCTTGTTGTTGTTGAGACCCAGACCGTTCGACCTACCAGAAAGGAGAGCTTTCTTGTGTAATTTTTCCTTAGAAAACGATTGACACACACACATAAACTTTAGAAAGCTAGGATGAACCGTTCTCGAGATATTGTACATTTTTCAAATAAATTTATCAAAAAATCCCATAAATTAAAGAAAAATATTAACTGTTGAGAAACATGTTCACTTTTTATATGTAATATCATGCGATAAATTGGGTGACATCATTCTCGTGAATCTAGCTCGTTCCATTCATGAGAAAAGATACTTTGAGTAATAATTTTGCATTTGAACGTCAATAGTCATTTATCTTCTATAATAACTTATTTCTTTGTCCATAACGCTTGGCGAGCTTCTGGCGACGAATTTGGCGGAATTTCGACAAATTGGCGACTTTTTAAATGTTGTCAAATTCACAAAAATATCGCCACATGGATAAAAATGACGCTAAATCAATGAAAATGACGACTCATTGACGAAAATTCAATATCTTGGTAAGAATATAAGTATCTACTATAAGAATAACCTCCTACTAGAAACATCTCCTACATAGGTCCCTATTATCTGTTGTAAATGACACAAATGAGACCGAAAACAACGAATAAACTTATTGAACTTTATAGGAGTTTTATTTTACAAAATGCTATTCACGCAAAACCATTTCGGCTTCATCTAATTAGAGCCGCGGCCGAATTTTTGTCTTTATGCATTAAAAAATTGCTATACTCCTTTTCTTTTTCACTCATTAGATTCGTGAAGGATGTGAAGGTCCAGAGAATTTGAGCGATCCTCTCAATGCCGCGCCAGTGACAAGCGTTGCCCACAGAGTTACCTACAGAAATCGATTCTGTGCAGAGTGTAACAATGCCCTGCTAGAAACTTTAAAGACATTCCAGCTGAAACTTAAATGTAGAACATGGCCTACCTCACTCTCGGACCAACAAATAATGGACGATCTGGAATACAACAAGCAATTAGGTACTTGGGGAATCTCTAGGTGAGTGAGATTTATGTCTAGCTGGTTACAAACACACACTGTATTATACACTGTAAAACATTTGCAAGCTTGCTACTGAAAGTTGCAGGAGAATTAGCTGTCCGTAAGGGGTTCCTGATAGTTATGATAATATAAAATAAAAAATGAAGAATGATAAAATGAAAAATGAAAATGGTAACTGAATGACTAACGTGGAATGATTTTGCTCGTGTTCCATATTTCAGATGTTTAGCATATTTCTTTCTTTTTAGCTTTTGACTCTAAAGATGAGTAAAAAATAATCTGTCATAAAAAAATAAATACGGGACGATACTTTATATACAAATAATCAAAAATAATTTTATCATCAACAGAATAAATACGGAATGATATTTTATATATAAATAGTCAATAATTAAATTAGTCAAATACATGACGATACGGAAGATGAGTCTTTATTACTTTCCTTATATACTTAATGTATAAGGAAAGTATTGTGAAGGGGTCGAAAATTCGAATTCGAGTTTTCGACGGGAGAGCACGTTTCAAGCATCCCTGATCACGAATCAAACATGTTTGAGGTGATGTTTGTGTGTGTGTGAAAGTATATGTGTGTGTGTGAAAGTATATGTGTGTGTGTGAAAGTATGTGTATGTGTGTGTATTAGTGAGTCTGTGGAGACGATAACTGACGAACGAATGGACCGATTCGAACGAAATTTAGTACAAAAATCACAATCCGTAAACACTGGAAGCCTATTGTTTTTATACGCAATCGAATGTTCAGAACCCCTCTAAATTTTCGAGTGAAGTTTTGAAAAAAGCGTCAAAAAATCAAAACCGCTAATAAAGTTACGCAAATAGACATTTTTTATGTATTTTTTCATTAGAAAACGATTGACATAAATTTTAGAATGCTAACATGAACCGTTCTCGAGATATTGCACATTTTTCAAAAAAATTATCAACAAGTCATATAAAATAAAAAAAAAATATTTTCTATTGAGAAACATGTTCACTTTTCATATGTAATGCCATGCGATAAATTGGGTGACATCATTCTCGTGGAACTAGCTCGTTCCATTCATGAAAAAAAATACTTTGAGTAATACATTTGTATTTGAACGCCAATAGTCATTTATCTGTTGTAAGAATAACTTATTTCTACGTCCATAATGCTTGGCGAGATTTTGGCGACGGATTTGGCGGAATATCGCCAACTTGGCGACATTTTTAATTGTTGCCAAATTAACAAAAATCTCGCCAAATGGATAAAAATGACGCTAAATCATTGAAAATGGCGACTAATTGAAGAAAATTCAATATCTTGCAAAGAATATAAGTATCTACTATAAGAATAACATTTTTAACTGTAAAAGCAGTAAATTCATTGCATTATATAAGGAGAGTCATGTGTTGCCCACATCAGATTTTTTGAATCGGAGCGACTATTTCATATTCTAAATATCTATAAATCTAGATTACAGCGTAAAATGCTGCACAAATGAAATGCACCAAATTCTTTTGACGTTGAGCTCTAGGCTCAAGGTGTACTGAAGAAGGAGTTTCAAGCAATTTCGAAACGATCATCTGTTTTCGAAATTTTATCTCTGCAGAATTTTACGATCTGATTAAGTTATTTACTATTTATATATAAAGTATTGTACTGTATTTATTTTTTTTATGATGAATTATTTTTGACTCATCTTTAGAGGCAAAAGCTAAAAAGAAAGAAAGATGCCAGACTGCTGAAATACGGAAGACAGGCCAAATCTTTTAAATAGCTGGCTGACTTTTAAAAAGTTTACTTTAACACGTTCGAGACGGAGCCGATTTTGATATACCTTTCGTCCAGCCGGAGAGCACTCAGTGGATGTTTGACAGTACTGAAAGTACTCCATTTCACTTTATGTTTAGAATGCTTCAATAAAATACACTGAAGAAGTGTTAGTGTATTTTTGATGTTATATAAATTTTAATTTTTTTGTAAGTACATTTTTAATGTTATAGAAATAAAATTTTGTAAGTGTACTTAAGCTTATTTATCAGATTCGATACAGTCGGCCCACAGAATCCGACGCCAGTTAAACGGAAAATCCAATGTCGGTCCTCAGGGCCTGACAACGTCTGGAACGTGTTAAACAGCTAACGACTGAACACAAGTCGATTAAAGTATTAACACATTTCCAACAGGCTGAACTACTTCGGCAATGACGGTTGGGGGGAAACAGCGTCCAATTTTCTCACCTCAAATTCATATCGAGTTGCCATCTTGACTAGAGACGACGGCTGATTAGGAAAGCTTGCGACGAATACATGGCAGTCGTATACGACAATGGCAGGGCTTTCCAAAACGCATATTGTGCCATATGCAATTTCAGAAAAGTTGATGAAATACTCTGTTCTAATGGATTACAGATGTGCCGCTACCTTTCAGAAGGAAGTCTGTGACGGTGCTTTTGCTCCATATGAATCAGAGTGGTGGTGATCAAGTCGGAACGACGCCTGAGTGTCTTGCGAACCACACATGACACTTTAAGTAGACGTCCTGTGACATTGCAGGGGCACATTGTAGTAGATGACAAAAACGTTAAAGAGTGCGTTCACAGTTTCATATTTCTTTAATGAGTTCACAGTTTTAATGCTTTTTCAGTGAGTTCACAGTTTCAATGCTTCTTCAATGAGTTCACAGTTTCAATGCTTATGAGTTCACAGTTTCAATGTTTCCTTAGTGAATTCACAATTTCAATGCTTTTTTAGTGAGTTCACAGTTTCAACGCTTCTTCACTGAGTTCACAGTTTCAGCGCTTCTACAGTGAGTTCACAGTTTCAATGAGTCTTTAGTGAGTTTACAGTTTCAATGCTTTTTTAGTGAGTTCACAGTTTCAATGGTTTTCCATTCAGCGAAATGAACTGTAGAAATAAATACTTAATTGTATTTGTCATTGAGTTTAGGAAATGTTTTTTATTAGCGAAAAGTCGTCAGTAAACAATTTTATTCTCTGAGATTGGATAGATTTGTTCACGTTTTTTACTGTCACGCGTTATTTATATTATATTGATCATGTATAAAAACAGAAATAAAGATTCTGAAAAGAATTCTGTAAACTGTTTTTTGTTTAAATTTTCTTTAGAGTTAATTGTAATTTGCATTGTCAGCTTGATGAAAAGTCGTACCGTTTGTGTCAAAACTAACAGATTTAGAATTTGTTTTGAAAATAAAAAGCATCTGCAGCTTGACTATTAGTTTGAAATCAAATTTAAGTGGATATGACGTTCAGAACGTGAAATCTCTTACAAATATTTTGACATTAAAGTCACTCAAGGGAGCTACGATCGCTCCACCCCAATTAAATAAATGTATTCTTTTGTTTTAGACAAATTAAAGTAATGGATTAAAAGTAATGTAAACGTTAAAACTCCTAAAATTATGTGACATCAATGCAGTGGCTTCGTCAAGGGGGGGGGGACAGAGATTTTGGAGTCATAAGAAACAACTGTGACAAGATTAACAAGTTTTGCAATGCCAGAATACAGGATTTAAAAAAGCTGACAAGCTGACAATGGTAACTGAGTGATTAACGTGGAACGATTTTATTCTTTTTAACGCTCTAATGCACGTGATAAATAATAACTGATCTGTCGGGACATTTTGTTATAGAAAATAAATACATCTTTTAAATAGCTAACTAAGAATTTTACTTTAAACTGCGAACGATTGAAACATGTGGATTAAAGTATTAATTTATTTCTACCAGGTTGAACTCCTTCGGCAATGCTACAGACGTCTTTGATTGCGAGATCAGCTTCAACATTCCGGCTTATTTCAACAACAGCGTCCGATTTTGCCATCCCAACCTCATATCGAGTTGCCCTTCAGACTGGCGACGACGGCGGATTACGAGACTATGTGAAGAATACATGGCAGTTATGTACAGCGTTGACAGGGCTTACAGAAACGCACACTGTGCCATTTGCAACGGCAGAGGATTTGACGAAATATTTTGTCGTGACGAACTGTCGATCTGCGTCAGGAGAAGTCCAGTGGCGGTGCTTTTGCTGGATGTGAATCAGAGTGATGGTGACTCAGTCGGAACGACGCAATTGACCACGCCAGAGTGTCTTGCGAACCACACATACGACCCTTTCTTAAAGAAATGCAGACGCCTTGTGTGTCCATTGCAGGGGCACACTGTAGTGGAAGGCAAATGCATCAAGGAGTAACTTCACAGTTTCAATGCTTCTTCAGTGAGTGTTCATAGAATGCATCATTGAGTTCATTGAATTTATCATTGAGTTCATTGAATTCATCATTGAGTTCATTGAATTCATCATTGAGTTCATTGAATTCATCACCGAGTTCACCATTCTTTAGTGCTCATCGAAATGAACGGTAAGAGTAAATACTTAATATTTGTTATTGAGTTTAAGAAATGTTTTTCATTTGTGAAAAGCAATTTTGTTCTCTGACATTTTATCAATTTCTTCACGTTTTTTACTTTTATACGCTGTCTATACTTTCTATATTGCTCATGTACGAAAATAGAAATAAAGATTGGGGAAAAATTCTGTAACCTGTTTTTTGGTTTAAAATTTTTTCAAAGTTATTTGTAATGTGCATTGTCAGCATAATAAAAGAGTAGCACAGTTGATTCAATCAGCGATATCCGTAGTATTCCTTCACGTTTAATTGCCATTTGCAACATCAACACAATAAGAGGTAGTAGCGGCGGTATGATGCCTATCTTTCATCTTCATTGGAATGCTAGCTATTAGAAATGAGATAAACAAATAATGTATTGGTTTGCAATGTAATATGCAACGCACATCAAAATAAAAAATCATACATGCGTTTCGGAAATTAACTGGATTTTCTTTATCAGTGCAAATAAGGCTGGACCTGAATGCCCAGGTTTAGTCATTTTGCACATATGAGGAAATCTAGTTGATTTCCCAAAACGTACGTTCAGTTCCAAGACGCTATCCACTTCACCTTCTAGGTGGAGCACTAGTTATAACTTCATACAGTCAAACCTGTTTGAAACGAAATCTAAGGAAAA